>OY755044.1:66204236-66621736 GCA_963576565.1 Aspidapion aeneum | reverse complement strand
AGACAGACAGACAGACAGACAGACAGACAGACAGACAGACAGACAGACAGACAGACAGACAGACAGACAGACAGACAGACAGACAGACAGACAGACAGACAGACAGACAGACAGACAGACAGACAGACAGACAGACAGAGAGACAGACAGACAGACAGACAGACAGACAGACAGACAGACAGCCAGACATACAGACAGACAGACAGACAGACAGACAGACAGACAGACAGACAGACAGACGGCGCAACAAAAAAGTTTCAAAATCATCTGAAACGCAAAGATATATAAAAAAATTTGAAATCGGAGCAACTTTTTTTTTCTCGAAAAAATTAGGATCACCATAGCTCACACTACTATAGTATAGTATATGTGTGAGCTAAATTTGTTTGCAAATAAGCAAGAAAAAAGCGGGAAAAACTCACGATTGCAATGTGTATTATATGAAGCGCGCTGAGCAGAGGTCCACTAGTGACGTAAGCAAGGCTACCGCTAAAAGATTCGAGCAAATAGGCAATCCTGTGTGTTTATAATCGTTGGGTAATACCTACTAGGTACTACGTTTGCATATCTCTGATAACCGATTATTGCATTTGCTATTTTTAATGTAAAAATCTTGTACATAAGTTTCGAATTTTTATGTTTGTCGAACAAAAACAAAAGAAACTCGTTTACCATATTTGAGTAGCGACTCGATAAATAGGGTATTTGCATTTTACTACTTTTCTTACTTAGATTTTAAATATTTAATTATGATATTGTAAATTTAAGGAAATTTATGCTTACTGCAAAATGCTTTTAAATTTGATACATTTCAAAGTTAATTAATTTAAACCTTCGTCAAGCCTTCTTCAATTTAACATTTTATCTATTTGTAAACTTTCAGACTTCTGACTGGGCAAAATGTAATTAGTTACTGGGAATTGCACCAATTAATTTTAACGGTCGGTTAACGATAAACGACGCTTAATTCGTATAATCACATAATATTTTATCCGAAGTATACCTAGATGATCTTAAACGATGTTTAACTTAAACGCCCGATGTCGGCCGTTAAATTGCAAGTTTAACTAATATTTTGCTGCTGGTTTTTTAAAGTTTTTTTTTTGATTTTTTTGGAAAAATATGATTTGGCGAATTGCGCATGTTACAGTGTGAGGTGAGACTTTTTACCATGCAGAATTTATTTTTATCATTAATATTACCTTTTGTATCCCTGCAACATCAATAAAACACGCACCACTGCTGATTTGGAGGCACTTGGAGTACATATACATCAAACTACTCTGCGATCAAGCGGTATGTGCGATGCTCTCGAGCTTCTCACACTCCGCGCGCAAACACGGATTCGTCCTGGTTTTGTGTTTGCAAGTTACCCAAACGCCGCTTGCAAGCCGTTTGCCAAAAACCATCTTTCATCAAATCAATTGGGACGGCATCGGCAGTTTGTCGTCAAGTTTTCATTTTAATGCGTGTTTGCTGTTTATCCGTGGATCCTATAAAGTTCTCTGAAACGAATTCGGCGAGCGGCGCAAATACGGAGCTCGAGTTGCGTACAGAGGGCCCGCGAGCGGCGCGCGAGCGGTGCACACGCGGCGCATTTGCGGCGCAGTTTGGTGCATACGCACTTTTAAGTTCAATGAAATTGCTGGCCTACCCGGAAAACACCACACCAGAGAAAAATATCTAATCTTTTGGATTTATAAACCGACACCAACCCTCTGGAGAAAATAGAAAAAGCTCTGGAATATGATGAAACCTAGCATTGTTCACAGCACATTTTATCTTAAATTTAGCATCCTTTGCTTGCTCTCTTACAGAACTTTCAATACACCCTAACAATTTTTAGTTATTTAGTTTCACCAAACAGCAACTTTTGAAAGGCTTAATTTTATCCGGAGAACACCGTCAAAGTATGGCCGAATTTACAGAACTTTCAATACACCCTAACAATTTTTAGTTATTTAGTTTCACCAAACAGCAACTTTTGAAAGGCTTAATTTTATCCGGAGAACACCGTCAAAGTATGGCCGAATTTGCAGAAGTGAATACCTACTGGTAGAGTATCTAGAACAATTGCAAGAGTTTCTGCAGCCATTGCCAATCAGTATCTACACTTCTGCACTATCCCACAAAATTTTCAAGCAGAATAAATCAGCAGCCTTTTTCAGTTGATTATTATTTAGTTTCGAGTGCCCTTCTTTTTTTATCCTCCACGTTTTTAATCATTCATCTTGTGCCAATTAAAATGCGTTGGGTGACATTTCGTGGCAAACTAAAGGACGTTGCCGCCATTTTGTGACACTGTAAATAGAATAATAACGCTGTGCCAATTTGTGACACTAAAATCAAATTACTGAGTAATTAAACAAATATCTGGAAGCAGAACTGTATTTTTCAACTAGGTAAAATATTGATATGCCCGGTAACTTTTATACAGGGGGGGTTCAGAAATAAGAAAATTTTAAGTGCGCCACAGTGTTTTAATACCAATGTTTTACAAAGAAGATCTTAAATAAAATACAGTTCAACTCAAACGTTGTAGCCAAACAATGAAACTCTACCTACTTCCGAGGCTTCCAGAGTATTTGTGTAATTAAAAAAACAAAAAAATTGACTAATAAACAAAATAAAATTCTAAAAGATTCCTAAATGAATCAAAATGACACAAATAGAAAGTTCCTTATAGGTAGATGCACATTTCCAACAGGTCACAGTGTACCTACATTTGAGTCAGCAGTGTAAGACTCACATATATAAATGATTGTTAAAAAAATATATATACTTCCAAAATGATTTCGTCATAGGGGAGATCTGGACCAAATATCTGCTGTCATCATTCTACGTTGGTTAAAATGAGACAGACAGCAACCCAGTCCGAGATCTACCCCCATGAGGTAAAACAGTGTAAGGAAACCGCAAAAAAAATTTAACCTCATCTCCCTTTTGTCTCTGCAAAGTTGGTTCACTGGATTGTACAAATAACGCAAAAATTTAGTTTATCTTGTATATTTTAAAGGTAAAACCGGAAAAAAATACTGGAGACATGAAATATTCAAAAAAATGAAACAAGTTCGGGCCAAAGTAGCAAGGCACTCCAAATTTCACAAGAGAAATTGTCTTGAATAAATGAAATGAAGGAAAACAAGTCAACTTAGTAAATACTCCGCAAAATTGTGGTTATGACGTCATCCCTACCTTACGTTTACTAGCAATGTTGAAATTGTACAAAAAAAATTATTATTTAAAAAAAAGAATTAAGTCTAAAGCTTGCTCCTACCTTTGTCCTGGATTATTGTTTGATTAAATAAGAGGGTGTTTTGTTTTGTAAACCTGGATGTGTTGTACCAGACATCTTCCGCTACTCCACCGGTCCCAGTTCTGCCCGCGCCTCCCCTAGTGCTCGCTTAGCACATCATGCTGGGCAACACAGGGTCTTAGATCTGTTGCTGGATCCGTGCCCGAGCATAAAACCCTGTGGAAAATGAAATGTTTCAGTATATCAACTGGCTCGTCGATGGAACAGAACCTCGTTCCACCAGCACAACTGTCCCGTCGATGGAATGGACGGTGCACAATTATGAACTCTACATTAAAAAACGAGTCAGCTAAAGAATTGCGTAATTTAATTGACACCTTTTCAGAATCCCTAGAAATTTTAAAATCACTTAGCTTTGACGTTGACAGTTGGGACTTTATTATTTTTTTCATTCTGTTAGAAAAATTGGATATTCCGACGCGTTCAAATTTCGAAATGAGTCACGCCAATACTAATACCGAAATTCCCACTTTTCAGTCACTTTTTCAATTTCTAGAAAAAAGATGTAAAGTTCTGGAATCACTTCCTCAATCAACAGCACCCAAAAAGGTGCCTACCTATCAAAAATCAAATTCTATGCAAAATCAGTTTGGGCAAAAGCCTACCTATCAAAAATCAAATTCTATGCCAAATCAGTTTGGGCAAAAGCCTACCTATAAATCATCCAATTCGCCTTTTATAGGACTGGCTGGCACCTCAACTAATTCAAGTACGGGAATAAAATGTTTCCGGTGTAATCAAGGTCACGTGCTTTCGAAATGTCAAACATTTCTTGACCTCTCGCCTATCGAGCGCCTATCTTTCGTCAAGCAGAAAAAATTATGTCTAGCGTGTTTTCATCCCTCGCATGGGGTAGACACGTGCAAATCAAAATATTCATGCAGGACTTGCAATAGTAAAAGGCACCACACTTTAACTCATATCTTAGAAACTAATAAAGAGTCTGGAAGCCAAGATACTAGTCCTGTCATTCACACACCACCTGTCAATAATCTTCATGTGTCATTAAATACCTCAGGACCTTCAGGTACCTTTCTTTTATGCACCGCCATAATAGATGTTATGGACGGTTGCGGAAATTTTCAACCTGTAACGGCACTGCTTGATTCTGGATCACAGACAGGATTCATCAGTGAAAAGTGTATTCATCGTCTTAATCTTCCTAGGCGAAGTTACACCACTGAAATATTCGGATTAAATCAAATGTCTTCTCTTACTTCCAAAGGGCTCGTTCAATGTCACATTAAGCCACAAGGACAGGTCACTCCTTTACTTAATTTCGAAGCAATTGTTGTTCCACAACTATGTTCCAATATGCCTACATTCACTTTGAACGATAATCAGTGGAAACACTTGGAAAACCTTAAACTTGCCGACCCATCTTATTTCAAATCTAGACCTGTGGACCTAGTTATTGGTTGCGAGCTATTCGCACAGATATTCAAGGAGGGCAGGGTTCTTGGACAAATAGGGCAACCTTCAGCCCTTGAAACCATCTTTGGCTGGGTCGTCATGGGAAAAGTTGACGAAGTAGGTAATCTTACGGAACGAACCAGTTGTTTTTTAACGAGTCATTCACCTCCTTTAGAGGTCATTATCCCTAGGTTTTGGGAAATCGAACATTTGCCTAAAAAACAAATTTTATCAAAGGAGGAAAAACAAGCGGAATCAATATTTACTGCGAGTGTCGTACGACAACCAAGCGGTAGATTCATGGTAGATCTTCCGTTTAAAGATAAAATAAACCCTGACCTAGGAAATACTTATCCGCAAGCTTATCGTAGATTTTTACTTCTAGAAAACAGATTACTTAAAAATCCTGATCTGTACACTGCCTATTCAAGTTTCATGCAAGACTATATTGATTCTAAGCATATGAGTCTAGTTTTATCTAGTCAACCAAAAGTCGACGTATCATGTTTTTTGGCACATCATTGCGTACTAAAGCCGGAAAGCTTAAGTACAAAATTAAGGGTAGTCTGGGATTGTTCGGCAGTCACCCCAAAAAATATTAGTCTCAATGACACATTGTTATCTGGACCGAAACTTCAAAAGGATATTGCTTCTTTACTCCTTACGTTTCGTCTTAATCCTATTGCCTACATTGCTGATATCAAACAGATGTTCCGTCAAGTCCTTATCAATCCTTATCACCGTCCTTATCAAAGGATATTGTGGAGGTTTTCTCCACAGGACCCACTTTCAGTGTGGGAACTTTCTACTGTCACCTTTGGCATGACATGCTCACCTTTTCTAGCCATGCGTACATTAAATGAGCTGGCAGAGAGAGAAAAGGAACGTTTTCCTATGGCTAGTAGTGTTCTAAAAACGTCAATTTACATCGACGATATCTTGGGAACTAGCCCTTCGCTTTCTAAAGCCCTTTCCCTTCAAACGGAACTCAATGATTTGTTGAAGTCGGGAGGATTTAAACTTAAAGAATGGGCAAGCAATTGTCCTGAGTTATTGGCAACATTGCCAGAATCCGATCGTCAAATGCCTCTCTCTTTTGACAAGGAGGAACCACACTTTATCAAAGTTTTAGGACTTCAATGGCATCCAAAAAACGACATTTTTTCTTATCAATGCCGAATGAAGGAGAAACCCCCAACTAAACGTTCTATTTTATCTATCATAGGAACAATCTTCGATCCCTTAGGTTTTCTTTGTCCCTTGTTGCTACAAGCAAAATTTATTTTGCAACAGTTGTGGATATCGAAAATAGGCTGGGACGAAGAACCAGAATCTTCTATCATTGACTCTTGGAACAAACTTCGTTCTGAATTCCCGCTTCTTTCCAATTTTCAATTACCCCGACAAATCAAACTGTCAAAAACCAATACCTGTCAAATCATCGGCTTCTGTGACGCTTCAATTCGAGGCTACGTAGGCGTCGTATATTTTCGTGTAGAAGAGGAAAACAATATATCTGTTTCTCTCATATCTGCAAAATCTAGGGTCGCGCCTATAAAGTCACAAACTTTGGCTAGGCTAGAACTCCTAGGCGCATTGCTTTTAAGCGAATTAATTGACTTCGTTTTATCTAGCTATGAAGGAAAAATAACTTTTACAAATATCGTTACTTTCTGCGATTCGCAAGTCGTATTGCACTGGCTTTCATCCCCTCCTAATCGCTGGCAAACCTTTGTTGGAAATCGAGTCAGTAGAATCCAAGAAATCATTCCCTCAAACTCATGGCGCTACATTCCTTCTGCTTTAAATGCAGCCGATATTGCGTCACGAGGGGCCACCCCTTCACAGCTCATTTCACATGACATGTGGTGGAACGCACCGTCGTTTTTGTGGTCTCCCGAAAACGAATGGCCCGATTTTCATAAATCAAAAATGCCGATTGATTTCGGAGATATTAAGCTGGAGGAAAAGCCAAAGGTCTGTTGCAATGCGATAATTGACGTTAACTTCTTAGATCAGCTTCTTATCAAATATTCATCTATATAAAAAATTCAACGTATCATTTGTTATGTCCTTCGAATAGTTAACCTTTTTCAAAACCATTCCTATCAAAAACCCACTAATCTACCGGACCAAAAATTTATTTTTGAAAATATTGTTTTTCCTACCACCGCACAGTA
Source organism: Aspidapion aeneum (assembly GCA_963576565.1). Classification (NCBI taxonomy): domain Eukaryota; kingdom Metazoa; phylum Arthropoda; class Insecta; order Coleoptera; family Brentidae; genus Aspidapion; species Aspidapion aeneum. The sequence continues at coordinate 66,614,827 of OY755044.1, read as the reverse complement.
GATCGGGGCCATGCTAAGATCGGGACATTGGGGATTTTCTCAAAATGCAAATTTTGATATTTTTATTGAATATTTTTTTTCTAAACATGTTGGCGTAATAGAAAACCAACATAGTATCCCGCTCATAATATAGTCTAGCCAGCTAGAGTTAATGTTTGTGGTAAAAATATTATATGACAAAAAATGATCAGAAAATATGTCAAACTTGAAGCTTAAAAATAAAACCTATGTATATCTTATCAACTTTCGGGCACTGTATGTAGTACTAGAGGTAATATTAGAACAAAATCACATTAAAAGAAAAATAAAAATATTTATCGTAATTGTGGGGGAGTGTGCACAATTTCGCTGTTCATAAAACATTAAAAAATTACCTTTTCTTGACTTTTAAAAAAATGGCCAAATATGGCCAAGCAACTTTTGCCTGTGATGCATAAACCCATCCTCGCTCTAAATGAACCAATCGGCATTGGCTGCCCGAAAGTGCCACTGTAGGATTTATTTAGATTTTAATTAACTCCCAACCTCTAAAAGTTTGAATAAATCCACTTTTGCCTCAACATTTTAAAAAATAATAAATACTCACAGGTATTTTGGACCGCGGACAGTTTTCTTTAAAAAAAGAGGACATTGTTTCTTAGAAAACACGCTTGGGGTAGAGGGGGGGGGTAATGAGTTATATACGTGTTAAATTTCATGCGAAGCAAAGAAAAGTTAAAAATTACGAAACACTTAATTTATGAGGAGCCCCAATGCAACGTAACGATGTTTGAAGTAGCCTGTTTGTTTGTTTTATTTATTTCTTTGATAGTTTGGCACATGAGTGACCGTGACTTTCACGGTCAACATGGTTGAATTTAATTCAAACAAAGATATTTTTAATTATTTGAAAATCAACAGGGTCCCAAAAAACACAACTTGTGTAGTATTAAAGTGGATGTAATTTTGTTCGAAATTCAAAAAGTATATTTACACGTTTATTGGATTATCTTTTTGGCATTTATCAATTGTTTATAAATCGTATGTAACTCCAGTTCAAAACAAATCTATTTAGGTCGTCCGCCATTTTGAATAAATAAGAAATGTCAAACTTATATACTTTTTCTGAAAAGATGACGCAATTTGCTTTCCAGAAAGTCCAAAATTATCAAAATCGGACTAAGACTTCAAAAGTTATTACCAATGTCCCGATCTTCCCTATACTTCGTTCCACTGTGCACCGGTGAGATGCAAAGTGCGTTATACCTTCTTATCAAACGCGTTCAAGGTTCTTGCTTTTCTGAGCTTTTTTCTGCGTTATCTAAGGATAAACCAATACCGAAACCTTTTCGAAAACTTTCACCTTTTCTTGATGAAAATAATATCATTAGAGTCGGTGGCAGATTACAAAAATCTGACCTTTTGTCTTGTTCTGCAAAACACCCCGTCTTACTTTCGAGTAACCATCGTTTAACTACTCTTCTTATCGAGTCCACTTATCGACAATACCTTCATCCTGGGTTTGAAACATTACATAATCTGCTTTTACAGCAATTTTGGATATTATCTGCCAGACGGGCAATTCAAAGAACCACATCCAAGTGTTTGCAATGTTTTAGAATCAACCCTAAACCCTATAGACCGCCCATAATGAGTTCTCTTCCCGCTCATCGAATCAATCAACTTAAACCTTTTTCGAGTGTAGTTATCGACTTTTGTGGACCTTTCTTTGTGATTCCTCATCGTTACCGTGGTTGTAAAGCTTTCAAATCTTTTTTTTTGTTTTTTTTTTGTTTGAAGTTCCTCTCGTGGATCATTTTTTCAACTGATTTGGAGGGATTTGTCCTTTACTCCACACTTAAAACCTTTAAATTTTGATCAATAAAAGATCTCTTTTTCTCAAGAAATTTGTTTATTCATTCAAAAATTCAATTTTAACCCGACCGGTTTCGAACCTAAGTTCATTTTCAAGGGTTTTCATCAACAAATTTTGCAGGTCCCATATAACTAGATATTAAAAAACTAGGATCAACCACATTTTTTTTTCTAAAAACTTGAACCTAAACTACACATTGAACTACTGCTCAAACCCGGCCTAAGAGTGTTCAGATGTTAAGTTTGCTCCCCACTAGCTAGCCCTACACAACCCTTCAATCCGACTGAGGTAGTTATTAACTTTATTTAACTATGATTATATATAAATTTATATAATATAAAAATACGATTTTGTTTATTCTTTTAGTCCTGGTTTTTATTCCTCGTTTATCTCCCATTTACAAAAGTGCATAACTCGTATTTATTTTATCTTCTCCTTATGAAATTAATAAAGATATCAAAGTGGGCCAATATCCTCCAAAATAAACATAAGCGAATGGAATGTTCATCTAAATGTTTTCTTCCTGTTACTGAAATCATTTGTGATGCGGCAACGCCGCCATGCCCCAGCAGAACAGCTGTTTATCTTCGTGAACGTCAAAGAAAAATTTTACAGATAAACAAAACAATCGAAAGTTTTTATGTGATTTTTCCCGAAACCTGTGATCTCAAGTTCCAATTACGATGCCCAAATAATACGATGTGCGTAGTGTCCACAGTAATTCGATGGAATGCCTCCTTTATCAGGTAACTTTCTGGACACTATATAACCTCCAAACCTAGCTCTATAAAATACCCTTAATTTGTGTACAGAAAGACGAGTCGAAGAGCCTTGATTATTTACCTAAATAAACAAATATGTAACGTTGCCTTAAACGTAAAAATGACACGTTACAATCTCCTATTGTTGCAAAAAAAAACCTAACAAAAATATTAAGCCCGTTAAAACATAAACAAACAGAGAAAGTGGGGTTACCGGAATAATAATATCAGATTTGGTTAGTTGATATTTTAGAACCAGAAGTTTGTAATATCAGCGGCGGCTCGTGTCAATACAACATGGTCGTGTTAGAATTTTAAGTCAGTAAATTAAAATTCGGAGTGTTGCGCCCAAATGTTTACCCAGAAGTCTAAAAAACATACCTACTAATGGGGATTCTAATACAATATGTTTTTAAAAGAAACTTACCCCACCCGAATTCCGCCATGAAATGACTCAAAACTTATCAAAAAATTCTGCTAAAATAATTGAAATGTATTGTAAAGGGCTTAATTTAAAACATCCATACTCCACGCACAAAAACAATGCGACTAATACACCTAACTGATGAAAGGCACAAAATTTATTTGATTTTTCCTATTTAAACAACGCTAAAATGCCCATTGCAAAATCTATCTCTATTCGAAGGAGCCAAGAGAAAAGTGACAGCGTGTTCGACGCTGCTTTGAAATTTTTTACCTTTGTAGCCCGCACGCATATTTGTAAACGACGTCCATGATTGCGATTCGGTTGTAGCCCGAACGCTGCCGTAACCGTGTCAAAGAAGCCCTATTCTACATTGACACGGTTCGGTTACGTTGGCTATCGATTGACAACGGTTAGGTTTCACATTCTCTAGGATCCCGGGAAAGAGGTCAGGAGAGTATGTTTTAAAAAAATATATGTATGTTAGAAATTTACGAATTCTTTCTTTAGAAAGATTGTGGTTCTGAAATCCAGACTGATTTTTAACGAACATTTTTGCGATCACGGGTGTTAGTTACCCAAGTGATTTACCATATCGTCTGCTATTTACCAGAGATGTTCGGGCGAAAGCCGACTGGCGATCCTGGGTGTTGTATACAAATATGCAGCCCGCACAGCAATGGCTAGATAAGGTTGTTTTCGACGAAATTTTTTTTTTTTTTGAGATAACGCCGACAATGTGTTATTTGGGTGTATTTTGACCTATCCTAGCAATATCGTCGTGACGTCTGTCTGTGTGTGTGTTTATTTTTACCTTCCTAGCCCGCACACCAATGGCTAGAGAACGCCGAAAATGTTTTATTTGGGTGTATTTTGACCTACCCTAGCAGTATCGTCGTGATGTCTGTCTGTGCAGGTGTGTGTGTGTGTGTGTGTGTGTAACTCTGTCCGTAACACGATAGCTCCTAAACCGCCCAACCGATTTTTATGAAATTTTTAGGTAAAATGGTATTCGACACTGTAACGAGCTGATTAGATTTTGGTCGAAATTCATCAATGCTAATGACAGTTTTTTGACAGTTAAAACGTTTAAAAAATGCTAACTTTTTAACGGAGCGGCGCATCAATATGCGGTTTTCGGAACATTATAGCGTGCATTTTTTTCAAAAATTTGTGTTATAACCAAAAACTTGGTAGGATCTTTCGTTTTAGAGATATTTACAAACCACTGTTTTTAAAGATCATATAGCATGAAGGTATCAGATCCGTCATGGATCTATTTATTTTTCTGTCCGTAACACGATAGCTCCTAAACCGCTGAACCGATTTTCATAAAATTTTCATGAAAAATAGTGTTTGACATTCTAACGAGCTGATTAGATTTTGGTCAAAATCCATTAATGCTAATGACAGGTTTTTGACAATTAAAAATTTTTTAAAATGCTAACTTTTTAACGGAGCATCGCATCAATATTTGGTTTTCGAAATATAGGACTACATTTGGCTCAATAATTTGTGTGACAACCAAAAACTTCGTAGGAGCTTTAGTTTCTGAGATATTAAAAAATAACTGGTTACAAGGCTGATTATCATAGCTTTACTTGAAGTGTGCTAATAGGCTAGCTAGTAAGGTATCAGATCTGTCATAGATCCATTTATTTCTCTTAAAACTTCGAAGTTTAATTGCAATAATAACAATTTATTGCGATAATAAGACACATAGTTTTTTTAATTGCCTTGCCAGAGTTTTTGAAAGCTATAGGAATCATGTGTCTGGTTATCTAAATTCAAATGAGATAAAAGCTTCTAAAAGCTACCCATCTGGCTTAAGGACAAGTTTATAGCGTTTACGGTCGTATACTGCGACATTGGTTAATTTTATTAGGCCCCGATTTACGACTGTAACCGCCCCTGGTCTCGCGGATTAACCGACATTTAAAATAAGCCCGTAAAATACACTGTTTCCGTATACTATGGCGGCTTTAAATTTCAAGGAAAATGTGGTAAATTCGTATATGAAAGTACATCGATAATGTCAATAGGGTTATATTTTGTTTTTACGTAAAGAGTAAGTTATCCCCAAATACGTTACATCATAAATACATGTTAGCACTCATAGCTTAATTTGGAAACAATGACAAATTTAAATTTGCAGACGCGAATATCCAAGTGCGGATGCCTGTGTATTGTAGTCACACAGCTGCTTTGTGGATAGACGCCATAATTGTTGTATGTTTACATTTTGCGGTGTTTTTCTTCGAAAATTATGTTTTTTTTCTGTGAAAAAGGGGAAATAATTCACATAAAACATGTACAGTTTGTGGCAAAATCCGCAAACTGTCCGGGAGAAGTAAGGTAGTGTCATTCCATGGACCAGTACTTGTATTTTTCGTTATAATTTGTTAAAAAAATTAAAAGTGCTTGATAGATGCCATGAAACACTCTTCATGGTGTCCACAATAAATCTTAGAATTTTGGAAAAACTACCATTTTAATCCAGAATTTGATAAATATTCACCCAATCAACTAGTGTGTAGAAAAAAAAAATAATATACATAACCCCAAACTTTTGACAATTGTCAAATAATGTAGTGACGTAACGTAAAATTGACACATGCGCAGTAGCCGACATCCTTTGTTCCCGAAAAAGGAACATTAAGAATTGAAAGGCAGTCCTGGCTTCAAGCATCGCGTGTTAGAATGCATGAGTATGCCCCATATTTATCACCAAGCTTTTGTACTTTATTTGGTGTAGAATCGATCACTTGTTTTCTTAACGGCGTGCTGTTCATGTAAGCAATGGAAGCCAATGCATCCCCTAAAAAATTACAAATATCATCAAATAAAAATTTTTCAAAACCTTGTTATTTAAATGTTTGCAAACCAAAAAGTGGTACCTTGCCCTTTGTCGTTAGGTTCGAGTCTAAACATTTTTTTTTCGTTTCGTTGTGGGACTCCAAACGTGTGTTTTTACTAATTTTATGCAAAGGTATTAAAGACTGTTTGATTTTCATACTAGTTTTTATCTTTTTGTTGTTTAAGATAGCTTTAGAATGGCTGTGTTTCTAGTCACAAACAAACGTTTATTAGATGTTTCAGTTTTTTGTCAACATTTTATAATTTATTATTATACTTTTAAGATTAAGGTGTGGTACAGTCAGAGACTTTTTAAATTGCCGGTGTATTTTTTTGCTGTCGAAATTTATCATTTAAAGATGTATATATACAGATAGAGGTAAGGTTTACTATGTTTTTGTTTTGGTTCAAACTGGTTTTCTTCATTTTAAAATTAAAATTCCCTGACTGTACATAAGGTTCATTTACATAGAGTACATATTCTTTTAATAAATAAGTAGTTTGATATATTAAAGCCATAGTTTCTGAGATATTTAAAAAGCAAACGCTTTACGGGATTTTATAGCACATAAATTAATCTTACCTGTTAGTTGGGAAGATGTTAAATCAAAGAAAGAAAGAAAGACCACATACATTGGGCATGTAATGAGAGGTGATAAATATGAGCCACTGAGGCTGATAGCTGAGGGAAAGTTACAAGGCAAAAGATCAGTTTCAAGACGACAAAACCCTTGGTTAAAAGACTTGAGAAGATTGTTCGGCTGCACGTCTACTAATATTTTCAGAGCAACGGCTTCTAGAATTATAATTGCCCGATGGCATTTTCAGTAGAGTTCACGCGACCAGAATTAAAGCCACTCACGTCACTGCTGAGGGGGATCTACTAACTGCCCCGCCTCTAGCTTGTGATTAACTGTTTCGGAGATCCATAGGCTTAGTGTTTTAATTTATTCCGCACGGCGCGGTCCGACCGTAAGTAGGCGTATACCAAGATAAAATTGATGACGTGCGTGGCATCAACTATCGCCGCGTCTACTCTAACAGCAGACGTGCTACACTTCTAGCGACGCTTCGGGTCTTTTCGGATTTTTAGTAATAGCGAATACCACATGGTTGGTTCGACTTATCACAGCAGACGTACTACATCCTGAGTCCTGGGTAGCTATTCTGGGTCTTGAACGACGTGACCATCCACATCACACGCTTTGACCAATAGCAAACTTTGCCCGGTCGCGTGTTGTGGGAATGACTTGTCTCTACCAATGGCATAGTCGCCCGCTCTTCAGAGTTAGTGAATTTTACGCGTTTGAAGTCAAATCTGTTCTCCTGCCCCGAACCTTTTTCGGTCGGATCGTAGGAGAAGCTTGCGCAAAGGAGATCTTTTCGCGTAGCACGTGACGGCTCGGAGCTAATTTAAAGCTTGCCAAGGCTGTCTCGAGCGATAGAAGAGTCGAGACGAGAGACCCATTTTATCTTGCATAACGACAGAAGGCCTTCTCTCGTCTCGTCTCGTCTCGCGGCAACACTAATCGCGTCAAAAACTAGAAAAAAAAGTAGCTCCGATTTCAAAAAATTTTATATGTATCTTTGCGTTGCAGACTAGTTTGAAACTTTTTTGTCGCGCATCTGTCTATATGTCTCTCTGCATGTCTATCTCCTTGCCTGTCTGTATGTGTTTCTGTTTGTAGCGACCAACCCGCAGAACTCCAAAACTATTTGCCCGATTCTAATAGAATTTGATACATATATACATACAAGCCGAAAAAAAGATTAATTAGATTTCAAAAATTAGATTTCTGGTAAAAATACCAATTAGTTGTTTCATACGATATTCAAGGTAACTGTGCATGAAGATAAAAAAAATACATTATAGTTTATTATGTTACGTGGTGTTACACTGAGGGGGTGATTATTCAATCGGACGCTCCCTGGATGGCGGATAAGGGGTTATGTTTGCGAACCAAAATGAGTAAAAATTTAATGATAGCTTAGGTGCCTATAAAGTGGCACAGTATTTTTAATGTTATGATCAAATTAACAACACATAAGGGCTTACACAAGTCAAAATATACTAGTAATTAGTTAGTGACGTAATTGTATAGTACGTTATTTGTAAAAAAAATTGCGGCAAGTTTAAAAGAAAGTTCTCCTGTGTAAAATTTTACCTCAAAAATTGTATTCTGTGAGGTTTATTTTCTTTAAGTAAGAAAAAAATGCAATTATTGTACCACAGCGTAGCAGATTAGCTGAATTTACTCATTTCTTACTAGTGATATACACGTATCATCCTCTATTCCAGTATGTAGAACAAGGACTCGAAGAGAAACCGGATAATATAGGAGTTTGCCTTTACGACTTTTTGAGGGTTCGCCATGCCTAACACACATTAATGGCCAAGTTGGCGAAATACAAACATCCTTCGCCAGATGAGGTCTTGCCTAAAGCTATATGGAGAAAGGCCATAACCAAAGTTTTAATGTCTTTGTATTTACATACTAAATTTACCACTAGGTGTTTAGATCAAATTTACTGTTGTTTCTTGGCCCTGAAAGTTAGTTTGTAGAGTCGTCTTCTATGGAATGTTTTTTGTCAAAAACATTTTAATAATTATTTTGTGCCCCTTGAAACAGGCGTAAGGCGGTAAGCGTGCCGTGCACGCCTTGCACGCCCACTTACCGCGACCCTGATCAACAAATTTATTCCGAAATAAGTAAATGTAGATACTACTGGGTGCCCGCAGTAGGAAAAACGATAGCTGCAATGGACTGTATATATTTTTATTAAACGAAATCGCGAACAAACATAATAATTGATACGTAATCTCGAAAATTAAGAGTCCATAGGTTAATTGCTGTAAATTATACAACAGAAAGTCGAAAACAAGAGTACTCACCAATGTGCTGCAAATTTCTTCACGTCCAGGGGTTTAGTACACAAACCGAGCGAGCACTTTCAAGTATAGAAAATTGTAATAAATTGGAGAAAGTGATCTCTGATTCTTGTAGCGCATGTCCCACGCACGGGAAAATGTACTCTGTCTCGCGTTTTAAAATTTAAAAAGAACCGCGAAATTTAGCGCGACCTAACAACTACTATATTTAATAATTTTAATCAGCGCTCGAATGCTACCGTGGGATACAATATTGGCCAACTTTAAACAAAAAAAAGTCAAGTAAATAAAACATCTTTGGGGTTGCAAATACCGATTTAGTGTTAAGAATATTATCTTGGCAAAAGGAATCCACAAAACGCCATGTTATAAGTTTGTTGAAGTCTTTATATAGTAACTTAAATTAAATTAAAATTACCGTGAGGTGTTTATCATCAAATTTAATATTGTTTGTCGCCCTTGTAAATTCCGAATTTAATAATTTTGTTTTCGGTATACACAATAATAACTTAGTAAGTTAATTAATAAAGTTTTGAGGATACATTTAATTAGTAAAATTCAAACAAGCTCGTTTTAGTTCCAAAAGTTAACTTGTGTTGGTGTTGGCACAATATCGACAAAATACATCAAGAAGTCGTCTGTTTCATGTTTTCCGTATACGACAATAGCTCCCAAACGGCTAAAACGGTTTTAAAAAAGTTTCTGTTTAAGAGCCGTAAATATTTCTAGTAATAATGAAGAATTAACCGCAGAAATTAACATTAAAAAACACTTACAACACAATGGTTATTCCGAGAAATTAATAAGCTCAACAATCTCTAAAATTAAAAACAAACCAAATGTAGCAAATTTTCAAAATAATAATCCGTTGTGTGTTATTAACATTCCATATGTTTAAGGGATTTCAGAAAACATAAGACAAATAGCCAAACACTATAATATAAAAACAGTATTTTCATCGGGAAATAGAGTTTTGTAACGAAAACACAAATAGAAAATGCCTCAAATAATAAGGAATGTATTTACCAAATCCCGTGTGGTAAATCATATGTAGGTGAAACGAAACCCCCTCTTCAGGTTAGAGTAAATGAACATCTAAAAAGTACAGGATTCAATGGTCAGAAGCTAAAGTTTTACATAAAGAGTCAATGGCGAAAACGAAAGTTTATTGAAGCTGCGTTTATAATGCAGAATAAAGAAGTTTTACCAAGTCAACCAAGTACGGACAGGAGGACAAATGGCTAAATATCGGGAAGGTTCCGGTGTATCCCTGCAAAACTGAGACGGTTGGTCACCTTATTTTTTAACCCCCTACAAATCAGCTTAAGACAATGCATTACATAATTACAATTGGATCATAGGTAATGAGAGCAAGGAAAAAGAGCATCACTTTATTTATTCATTTATGATAATTTATTAGTTTTTGAATTTGATGGAGTTCATAAAAATTTACTCATGGATTTTTCATAGGATTTCTATTAAATGACATTTGTCTGGGGGGGTTCCTTAAACCTTAGAATGTCGTATTTCATGCTATTTTTTTCTTTTATTCATGAAATATCTAGATAAACTAAAAAAAAGTGTCTTGGAGGAGCCCGGGCCACGAGCTTCCCCCCCCCCTGGATGCGCCATTGGTCAGAGAGGCCTGATCCCCCTCTTCTTCGATGACAGAAAGCTTTTTGTTTTACCCATTTTGGTCCGCGAAAGTCCCAGCCACATGAAGACGCGTTCGATTGGAGATTCCCCCCCTAGTGTAACACCACTGAAAAAAACAAACTAGAATGTATATTTTTCACCTTTGCACAATTACCTTTAATAAAATACCACACAAGTAATATTTTTACCAGAACTCTAATTTTTTAAATCAACTTATACCCTTTTTTTCGGCTTATGCTCGGTAGATTTTCTTTATTTTTAAATGGGACCATCTTTAAATGGGGCAAGTAGTTTTTGAGTTTTGCGCGTTGGTCGTTACAGACAGACAGACAGATAGATCGACAGACAGGCCGGCAGACGGCGCGGCGCGACAAGAAAGTTTCAAAGTCATTTGAAACGCAAAGATATATGAAAATTTTTGAAATCGGGGAAACTTTTTTCTGTATGTTTGACACGATCACCATAACTCACACTGCTTAGTTATAGTATACGTGTGAGCTAATACATAAACATTTTCATAACTTGCATGCAATGTTAAATAAATGTAACATTTGAACAAACGTACTTATAGAAAATATTAAATATAACATTTGAACGTTGAAATAATGTTAAATTTTATACGTTTGGACAAAAGGTCATAAAAATGCGAATTATAGGTTGCAAAAATGTAAAATTGTATACGTACAACGTCTAAAAAATAACAAAAAAAAAATTAAAATTTGTTAAACGTTGTGCCAAACTTCGATTTTGCCCGAGGTGAAAAAATCTCTAGAGTTGCACTGGATGTGTCCCTGCTAATTTTTTTTTGGACGTCGGTTTCCATTGCAGTTGCTAAATCATAAAATATTCAAACAGATGCAGCTTAAATCGTCGTGAAAAACTGTCAAATGTCTAGTGACTGATTATATGTGCCTATAAAAACATTATCTCAACAATACTCAGGATAAACCTTTTTCCAAACTTATCCTTTATACATTTAAAACAACATTGTCACAATTTAACAATTGCTAATATGCGTACTGAAGACATCCCAGGGGGTTCAAAATATTTGAAAAGATCTTATAGGGGCCAACCAAGCTAAAAATGAAAAAATTATTTTGACTGGGCACAAGATTGTTGGGCCACATGGACACAATAGCCATAATAGGGTAAATCGGTTGTTAAGTGCTTTTGTTACTTTTTTGAATAGTTTTCGGTTGCTACTTGTAATATATTGGAAACAAAAAGGGGTTGTGATACAAAGAAATCTATTTTTGAATGCCAAAATTTTGGTTGCACTGACTGATTTCTTTGTGACAATCTGATGTGCGTTATGAATACGATATTTGAAGGGGAAACTGATTTTACATTAATTAATCTTATACAACAGTATTTTATATAATCAACCTAAAAACCAGAATAAAAGACTATGCTCATAGTGAATATCGGTTATAACTGGAAAGAATCCATAATCATTACTCTACACAGGAAAAACCATAAAGCAGACCTAAAAAACAATAGACCTATAACAATCCTCAATGTAATTTATAGGCTTTTTACGAAAATATTAACAGATAGACTAACAACAAAATTTGACGGATAACAATCAAAAGAACAAGCAGGCTTCAGAAAAGGTTTCAGTACAGTTGACCACCTTTTAACCATGAAAATCCTAATAGAACGAGCCAACGAATACAACATTCCACTATATATTGCGTTTATAGCCTTTGAAAAAGCTTTTGATAGCATTGAGCACTGGGTAGTAAAAGCATCTTTAATTAATAGCCGAATAGATCACAGATACACAGATTTAATAGCAAATATATATAGCGATGCAACAACATCAATCAATCAAAATCCACGAAGGAACCAACCCATTCCACATTAGAACAGGTGTCAGACAGGGTGACACAATATCCTCTAAACTATTTAAACAGGCCCTAGAAGATGTTTTTAAAAACTTAGATTGAGAAGAAATACGCGTCAAAGTAAACGGACAATACTTGAACCACATAAGATATGTTGGTGATATCGCCATAACAGATAAGAAAGAAAAACTGATAAAAATGCTGGAAGAAGTGGACACAGCAGCTAAAAATATAGGCTTGAGTATGAACTACACTAAAACTAAAATCATAACAAACACAGATAAAGATATCACGATCAGAATAAATCAAGAGAAAATAGAACAAATAGAGGAATATATATACCTGGGACAAATTATTAAACTAAAAAAAGAAAACCATACAGCTGAAATCAAGAGACGAGTAATTCGCAGCATTCGGTAAATTAAGCTACATACTAAAAAATAAAAAATACCCTCAGTACCTCAAAACGATGGTGTATAACCAATGTATCCTTCCTGTACTACTCAGACCTGGACACTTAACAAAATCAAACATGGATAAGGTAACAAAAGCCCAATGATCAATGGAAACACAAATGTTACATGTAAAGCTTTCGGTTCATAGAAAAATGAATGAATGGATAAGAAATAAAACCAAAGTAAGGGATGTCAGAGGAGAAGTAGTAAAATTAAAATGGATATTTGCCGGACATTATATCCGACAGACAGACGATCGAATATCGATGGAACAAATGTATTGAAAACTGGAGACCTTGGGAAAATAAAAGAAGTAAAGGAAGACCACAAATGAGATGAGTTGAGGAATTGAAGAAACATGCGAGAAGAAGATGGATGAACACGGCGACAGACAGGGAAAAGTGGAAGATATTGGGAAGGCCTATGTCCAAAGATGGATCGAAGAAGGCTAAATAGAAAGATAGATAATTATTGGAAACAGTCATTTCTTCTAGAACCAGAAAAATTTAATTAAAACTTAAGAAAAATAAAATTGTATTTTTAAATAGATTGCGATAGGCCAGTATTAGGGAGAGGTTGCCTATATTGAACCAGATCCTATATTGGACGACCTCGAGTATTCCTAAAATAAGCCCCACTCAAGAGACCTGATCAATCTGCAACAAAGATCCCCTTGTTCACTTTCAGTACAAAAAATTCTTTGGAAGAGTTGATGACATTTTGATGTCTCTAAGTAAAATTTGTATATATATATATATATATATATATATATATATACTCTATTCGCTTAGGGGCCTTCAGGCACTTTTTGTGTTAATGTAAAGTTGCTCAATGATAAAAAACATGATTCAACAACAAATTCACAACTTTTTTATTTCTCCACCGATTATTTCTTAATTAATTTTATTTTATTTGGATTATAGTGTACTTTGATAAAAACTATTAGTCCCTTGCATTTTTAATGTTTCTGTGTCACAACAAAAAAATATTCCTTAACATCATTTTTTTTTCGTGTTTTGTGTAAAAAAACTGTTAATTTAAAAAAAAATCACAAGGGACAAAAAAGATGTGCATTGACAAGTTGTATGTTTCATTTTTACCACACAAATTACGAAATTGGTCTGTACCCCCTAAACACCAAAATGCTTCTGAAACTTTCAAAAGTAGACAAAATGCTTTAAAAAGTCAAAGGCTCTACCATTCTCAGTAACGTAAGCTAATTTTAATTTTTATAATCTATATTCTGTCAATTATGACAGTTTAAATATGACCGACCCGCGATTTTGGACCAATGTTTTCCCGACTATTTTTTATACCTTACGGCAACCTCTAGGAGCCTAAGGGGCCATCGGTGGAAAGTTAATTTAAAGCTCTACAAAAAACTAATAATCCATTTTCTCTTAAAATTACAGCTTTCGTCAAAAATCAAAAAAAATCGGTTCACAAACTACAAAGATATAAAGTTTCTAAAATTGACATTTTTCTCATTTTCATGGCGCCATCTTGTATTTGGCATAAGTTTGACAGATGTCCAATAAGTCGAATTGTGTTTTAAAAAGCAAGGCCTTTTAGCCTCTGACGTCAAATCTGCATTTACACCCAAAAATAACAGGGGTCACCAAGCGACTAGATAGTTATATGTATATGATATAATGAAGATTTTTGACGAAAGCTGTAATTTTAAAATAAAATGGATTATTCAATTCGGGTTCGAGTCCCGGCCGAAGACAGAAAATTTTTTTCTTATTTTTCTTTCATTAATTTCACTTGTTGTTTATAATAAGGTTACAAATTATTTGACAGATCTTGATTTCCAGAGGAAAACGATATAAATCTTTCGCCCGTCATATATTAGAGATTTTTGTCCCAAAGTGCTTTTAGGAATTGGCAAGGAAAGATTATGACATCTATGTCTGGTTAACCGCTTACAACGCTGTGTGTGTGTGTGTGTGTCCCCCTAGTAAATTATGGTAATATTTGTGAACTAATGTAGCTGTTTCCAAAATAAACAGTGCCGTAATAGTTAAAATTTTATGTTTAACTGAGGACTAAGGTCTACAGGAATTCTTCTGATGGATGTTAGAGATAAACAGAACTGCTTTTTTCTGGAGAACAACTAAAACTTTTAAAAGATACTGGCTAGCGGTGTCCCAAAACGGGATACCGTATCTCAGGTCTGATTCAAACAGGGAAAAATATATATATCTGGATACTTCAACGCCCAGTTTAGCTCTAATACATCTATTTGCAAAACACACAGAAGAAAGCATTTTGCAAAGAAGAGAAATGTGATCCTAAAATTTTTAAAGTTTATCCATGTGAACATAAATTCCGCATATCGCAAATCCAAGAATATTTGTTTTATCAACATTAAAACATAACCATCTCTGTGGTACCACAAAATCGAAGTGTCTTCCGCAAATAAGGTAAACTCTCCAAAAAAGTCCAAGCCCAAAATATCATTAATATACAAAAGGAACCACAGATATAAAATGCCGTTTTTTGCTTAAAGTGCTAAATCCTAAATAATAATTCATTTTCTAAAAATACGCCACTGGTAATATATGCCTATAATAATTTAAATTAAGCGGTAATTATTTATAAACAAAATACTTAGTGTTGATTAATGATAATTTTCGTAATAGAAGTACCAACCTACTGCACATGTTTTTCATGTTTTGCAGGTTAATAGTGGTCAGGTTTCCAGATATCTAATTAAAAAAATTAATGCATTCGTTAATTAATTATTTTTTATTTAGAGACAAGCCCCCATTTATTTTAGTTTGACCCTGAAAATGTTTTGAAAACATATACCAACCTAAGTAAATAACTATTATTTGCCTTTTATATTAAGATGCTAAATTAAGTAAAAATACTCTGCCAATCTATGCGCACCTAAGCTCACACTAGGTACTATAGTTATAGTGTGAGCTAATATAATCAAAAACTAAAATATATTTTATTCAACTCCAGACTCAATTACCTTTCGTTTGATACCACACAAGCCATGTTTTGACTTAAACTCAAATTTTTTTAATCTACCCCCCACCCTTTTAAAAAAAACTAAAATGTATTTTGTTTAACTTCAGACTCAATTACCTTTCGTTTGATATCACACACGCCATATTTTCACTTAAACTCTAATTTTTGACATCTACCCCCACCCTTTTTTTAAAAATAAACTAAAATTCATTTTTTTTAACTCCAGACTTAATTACCATTCGTTTGATATCACACACGCCATATTTTCACATAAACTCTAATTTTTGGAATCTACCCCCACCCTTTTATTTGGCTTGCGTTCGGTGGATTTTGTTCATTTTTAAATGGGACCATCACGGCCAAAGACCCAACTTAGGTACCAAATTTCATTAAAATCGGACAAGCGCTTTTTGAGTTATGCGGGTTGGTCGTTACAGACAGACATACAGACAGACAGACAGACAGACAGCAAAACAAAAAAGTTTCAAAATCATCTGAAACGCAAAGATATATAAAAATTTTTGAAATAGGAGCAACTTTTTTTTTCTCGAAAAAATTAGGATCACCATAGCTCACACTACTTATAGTAGTAGTGTGAGCTAATATTCTACTACAATCTTAACAGCCAGTTTTTGTAATAAAATGAACACAAAATCCCGATAGAATAGGTAAGGATAGGAGAGTATCGAAAGCCAGCGAATTTGACTGTTGGAATATTAAGTTTAACCCGTCGATGAATACTAAAAAGACATGACATGTTCAGGACAAACAATCAAAATGCATTTTGACAAGCAGACGTAAAAGTTAGGATAAGCACACAGGAGAGCACATTTGAAGGGTCCAGTGCAGTGGCGTATATACAGGGGGGGGGGGGGGGCTGGGAATGCGATATAAAAATCAAATTCTTTTTTTTAACAATCACAAACATCCAAGTATCTAGCCAGGAATCAAACCCGGACCGCCCTTATGCGAAGCAAATGTTGCTAGCACTACGCTACGGACGAGGACTTTTTTAATATTGTTGAAAATGGGACACTCAATTTTTTGGGGTAGGTAGTAGGTACGGTCAGTAAAATAGCTTACAATTATGTATTATCTGGTAAAATAGAAAACTTGGTAAAACAGAAAACCGGCATGATATGATGAAGTAATAAAAACTGCAAGATATTGCAGAAAGATCCAAGCCCCCTATGCTGCCGTCCAAAAGAATGCAGTTATCTAACATTTTACAAGAATATCCATCGTCATAAACGACAAAAACAAAATCGTCCAAGATCATAAATGAAAATTGTATAACAGTCCAATGGCAAAAACGGAATTACTAATTACCAAACGTTATGAAAAAAGTCATTCATCGATACAAGACAAGAGCAAAATCGACTTATAACTTAACGTATTTCATCAAAACCGGACAAAATTAAAAGTACAGTCATAAAAAGGGTCCTGGCCTAGCATGAGGAAGTTTGGCTGCAAATTTAAATCGGAAACAAATAATATTGTTGTTTTCGGACCCAAAAATACATAAAAAAATTAGTCCTTCTTTTGAGAGGTCTTAACTTAACTCCAAAAAGTAAGCTTTTGAACATTTTGGAAAATATTGAAATAGCGAGATGTTCTCTGTATGAAGAGGTAATTACTTTAAACGATCAAGTACCACAAATTTATGTAGAAGTAGCTAAAATTCCTAATTGTTTTAAAAATACTTAATTTTTGATCAATAACAAACTATCGACTCTTTTCGTTTTTTAAGTCTTATTAAGAAGCTTTTAATTGACGTTTTGAATTCTCTTTTAATTTTAAGTTTTTGAAACTTTTTAACTTTGTAACCTTCTTTAATTTTTTATTTTATTTTTTAATTTTTGTGTTTTAATTTCTCGAAACATTTGGAGAAGAATTTTTTGAACTTACTTTGAAGGGACTTTACCAGCAGGCGAATTGAGGTCTTTCTGGTATATTAAATATTTATTTTTGTTTATTTGCAGTACGACTTTTTTTAAAATCTTAATCATTCCAGTCACAGATGAAGATACTTGTCTCTTTAGATACATAAGAATATTTTTTAAAATATAACGTCTTCGTTTATTTTCATTTAACCTCTATTAAAACTCTTTTATTATTAACACATGAATTTGCTCTCGCCTGATTTTGATCAATGACATTTTTCATAATGCCCGCTTATTAATTATACCGTTTTTGACATAGAACTGTTATGTCATTTTCCTTTATGATTTTAGACGATTTTTTATAAATTCTTCTTTAGCTTTTATGGTATTCAAGAAACAAATAACTTACAGTTATCAAGGATCATCATTTGTTTATTATTTTCCGGGTTTTTTAATCAAAAGTAGAAAAATTTTATATGTAGATAGCGGCATTCTAGATTAAAGACGGCAGTATGAACCGAGAACAGCAAACACATGCTGTTCTCGGGTATGACTTCCAGTGGCGTATATAGAAAAAAGTTTCGGGGTGGGCCCGAGACGGTTTTGGGGGGGGGGGCGAGACCCTATTAAGCCTTATTATATGATATTTTATGTTTTTATTCATGAAATATGTGGAAAATATCTACAAAATCTTATTTTCGCGGGAGGGGCCCGGGTTTCCCAGCCCCCCCTTAAATACACCACTGACTACTTCCTTGCCTACTACAATTCCTCTCCACAAACGCAGACACTATTAACTCAATTTAGTTCAGTAATGGCGCTTGATATTGGCTTCAAAACAACCCACAAAAAAAACTGTCGCAAAAAAAATTGCCAATAATTCTTTACACCCATAAAAAATATCACACTGTTAATGCCTTCCGCTATTTATTCCCTCCCTCTAAATCACGAAAAAAATATAAACTACGTCCGGGAATAAGCCTGCGAGAACCCAAATCGTATCCTACAAAAATTAAAGGCCGGAACAAACAACACTATCAACTCAAACAACACTATCACAGCAAAAATTTAAAAAAAAAACGGTAGTTAAAAAAATAGCTTATGTTTTGACAGGTATCAAAATTACTGTCAATACCAAATAATTAATTAAATTAGAAAAGGAATCAAATCATATCAAAAACATTTCATGTAAAAAGAAGGCAAGTTCGCGGAAATAGTATACCGTAAAAAGAATTGAGATAAAAGTTTAGGCAAGTTCTCCAATACAAATTTTAAAATGAACGCTTCTTACCAGTTTGCAAATGTTGTTTCAAACTTTGCTATTACCGCTGTAAAAGCCAAGTTTAAAAAAACATTTCCAAACTAGAAAAAATCTTTCATTTTCAAATTTGTATTGGATAACTTAGCTATACTTTTATCTCAATTTCTTTTGCGGTATACAATTTCCGCGTACTTGGCTTCGATTTACATGAAATGTTTTTGTTATAATTACATTCCTTTTTTAAACGATTTGATCATTAGATTTTGATAATCTTCTTAATATATTTATTTGTTATATCTACTTTTCTATATATTAAACATGCCTGATTTGCTAATAAATACCTACATGCTTTTACGAGAAAAAGAGAAGGGGAATGAACTTATGAACTTGTCTATTATTTCTGTCAGTTTGTCAAATCCCAGCTTTCTATCATTTCTGGAAGTGGGCAATAAATGTTTTAAATTACTTTCCATCTATAGAGGGGAAATACATAAAAATGTTGGTGTTTTTTTTTCTAGTTTTATCCTGGTTCCTACCAGTCTGCCAAAGCTGAGCTCTCTAGCATTTCTGGAAATGGGCAATGCTACATTTATGTAACTTTACATGTATATTGGAGGGAAGTAAATAAAAATTTTGGGGTTTTATCTTAGTTCCTATCGGTCCGCCAAAGCTCAGCTCTCTAGCGTTTCTGGAAGTGGGCAATGGTAATTTTATATAATTTTACATCTACAGCAGAGGGGAGTAAATTAAAACTTTAAGGTTTTTGACTTTTTTACAGGTTATAAGTTCTATAAGTCTGTCAAATCTCAGCTTTGTAGCATGTCTGCAACTACAGTAGAACTTTGACGACCTATACGTAAGTGAGTGAGTAACAAACTCGTACAAGTACTTTGCTGCTTTATGGAAGTCCATGAACAATGGAGGGATCGTTAGATTCTCCAAGGTCTACGGCTGTGCATAGTTTGAGTTTCGTCGCTCAATCCGAAGTAGAATTATAGGTAATTCAAATATAGGCTAAAATGTTTCAAGAAAAGGGGGTATACAGCGGTTTGCGTAAACTTGGCGGAGCCATGCCGTTCCTTAAGATAAAATCAAAATAGATTCAGTTTGGGAATAAAAGGTGAAGCGGCGCTTCATCTGCGTCATCGGGCGAGTTACCACTACTTTAAACCTGACTTGACCTTTTTCGACGGTTTGAAAATCCAAATGATCTTCTTGGAATATTTTTTTTTCGTTTATTTTTTTTTGTTTTAAGCCTATCGATGGTCTGCCACTCTCATAAGCTACGCCTCAAAAAGCAGCCACTATGTCACCGTTAAAACCGACACCCAATCCCATCCCCTAAATAACCGAAAATTTCGCAGTGTCAAGAAAAAAATCTTGGGTGATTTAAATTTCCTTTAAAAATAAATGAGAAAACACCCCTTAACATTGAGGTACGTTAGGCTTGTAATATGTTTTTTTGTTTGCTTTCCGTAATAGCTTTATTACTTACTTGCCATGGCTTTCTAAAAAAGAATATTATTTTGTTTTTAAGTTATATAATGAGGTGAATTTTCGAAAAAAAATTATAAATAAAGCAAGAATTTTTAGCTAGTATAAGCGTAGACTTTAAAAAAGCTTTTCGTGGTGTTACGTGTGTATCTAACCACCATGTAGTAAAAGCAAAAATATTATTCCCTTTAAGAAAAACAAATAGGGATGAAAGTATTGGGGAAAATTAAAACCTACAATTGTAGCTAATTTAATGATAAAGAAGACATGAAGTATATGATGAGAAAGTTAATGAAAGAATACCAAAAGTGGGGGTTAACAGTGAACGTGGACAAAACACAGTACTTATGTATTGGAAACGAATCAAGTGAGTTAGAACTAGAAAATGGACAAACAATAACTCCATGCAATGAGTATGTATACTTGGGTGTTACATGTGATAAGACAGGAACAGACTGTAAAGAACTTGAAAACAGAATAGTAAAAGCAAAAAAGGTTATTGGAAGTCTTAACAGTATTTTATGGAGCAGAGAAATAAAAAAGAATGTAAAATTTAACATGTATGAAACAATGGTGAAAGACACGCTGTTGTATGGAATAGAGACAAAAATGAAAAGTGTCGAAATGCACATAAGAAATGAGATCATAAAAGAAATAATGGGAATCGAGGGAAGCATAAGGGATGACACAAAGACAACTGATATGGTACGGCCATGTACAACAGATGAAGGACGAAAGATTACCAAAGCGGGTCCTAGAATCGCAACCAATAGGGCGCAGAAAAAGAGGGCGTCCTAAACTAGAATGGCAAGAGTCAATCCAAAGATCAATAAGTCAAAAAAACCTGATGGTAATTGTCAGAATCGAAGGAGTAGTAGTAGTAATTTAAACTTTTATCATCATCTCACTTGGGTATACTAAGGTCACTAGACCAGGATTTTTGTGACGTAGTGACCTTAAGATTTACCACAATCGAGTTACGTAGCGAAAAAGAGATTCCTCTTTATTCATATGATTATGGTAATAATGTAAATATGTACCTACTTTAAAACTAGCATAAATTAACCTATTAACTAACTTAATAGTCATCCACGCTCGTAAATTTGCAAGTAAGACAACAAAAAACATTGTAATAATGTTTCACATCATATTACGTCTTTGGCAAAATTTGTGACTTGTTTTTTAAATAGCACAAACTAAGTGAATATTTTTTTGTAACGCACTTCGTTGCCTAGCCTGTAGAATATAAACATTCTACTCAAAATCGTAAATGTGAAAAAAAAAATAGATTTTATAGCCGGCGAATTTTCTAACAAAAAGGATAGGTAATTTAAGCGTGGATTTAATACAACACAAGTACAGCGTGTCCCATTTTCGATGGGATTAAATGGGAAACTCGGTTATTATTAAAGATATTGATTTTCTGATTGCACCTTACCGTGCTCTTTTTTTGAGCCCTTAAAAATGGCGTAATCAGATTTTTGCTATACCCCGTAGTTTCGCTAATACAGGGAGTTTTTGAAAAAATTGTATTTTTAATAATCCCTTGTATCTCGCTTATTTTGCGTGATACTTTTATTCTGTAAAAACATTTTTATGGCAACTTTTTTAGAAGAAAATAATGACGTTGTCAGTTTTTTAAAATATTGTTTAGTTTTTGAGATATGGTATTTATCATAAAAAAATTAAATACGGACCTGGATTTTTTTTATTACTATTTTGATTAGTTTCATGCTAGTATTATCATAAAATAATACAAATTTAAAAATTTTTTGTTTTAAGGTTAAAAAAAATATTTAATATTTTTAAAAAAATTAGTCTGAACCTGGATATTTCCAACATAAATATCAACTAAAAATTGCTAGTTAAACAAGTTTTAGTTTAACTGTTTTGATACTTTACAGATTTATTTGAAACAAAGTCTATGAAAAATAGAAAAAAAACAGTTATAAAAAATAACTAATTTTTCTGATTACCATTATGTGTAAGACATTGTTAGCATTTTTGAGTAGTTTTTCTTAACGCATTTTGCATAAAAATATTTCTGCCATTTAAATATTGGGATTTTCTTGCTTGAATGAAGCAGTCAAACATATCACATTTTTCAAAATCTGGATATGGTCGATTTCTAGCCAGTTTAAAATAATTGTAAGCCATTCACAAAAATGACAAGTAAAATGACAATGTCAATTCCACGCTTTTGTTTTGTAAATTTCACGATCTGCTGTTCGGTTATCAAATAATTAGTATGATATTAATTTTGTAACTTTTTAACGTTTTTTACTTTATTTATAAATATTTTAATTATCATTTCAAAACAGATAAACTAAAAATCGTTCAACTAGTGTGTCTTGCAATTTTTAGTTTATAATTACGTTGGAAATTTCCAGGTTCGGACTATAATTTTTTTTTCAAATATTAAATAGTTTTTTTTTTACCTTAAATCAAAAAAATATTAAAGTTTTATTATATTAAGGTAATAATAGCATGAAACTAATCAAAGTAGTAATAAAAAAAATCCAGGTCCGTATTTAGTTTTTTTTTGATAAATACCATATCTCAAAAACTAAACAATATTTTTAAAAATTGACAACGTCATTATTTTGCTCTAAAAAAGTTGCCATAGAAAGGTTTTTACAAATTAAAAATATCTTGCAAAATAAGCGAGATACAAGGAATTAGTTAAAATGCAATTTTTTCAAAAACTCCCTGTATTAGCGAAACCACGGGGTATAGCAAAAATCTGATTACACCATTTTTAAGGGCTCCAAAAAAGAGCACGGTAAGGTGCAATCAGAAAATCGATATCTTTAATAATAACCGAGTTTCCCATTTAATCCCATCGAAAATGGGACACGCTGTACAGTACAAATCGACAAAATAATAAGAACCTTGCCAAAACTATACAGATCCAAAATGCAACTCATTTGGTGGGAGAAAATAAGTAGGTATTTCATGTTAGAATGATACTTTGCATAAAATTTTCTGAAATTGTAGGTATCTCTAGGTTTTCAGAAGTAAAACAAAATAATAATATTCTATAAAAAAACTAATTGATTTACATTTACCAATGAAAAACAAATTTGAGCGGTCAATGGTTTCGAACCGCGGTTCAACTTTTGGTTTTTTCTGGTTGACCTTGACATCAGCTGTCACTAATAGCCAGACCAGTCCACTAAAACGAACGGTGGAAACTCTAAACCTACTCTTTTGAAAATGATTCCAATGTTTTTTGTGCGGTTTGTTTGTGGAAAGTTTTTATTATGGAAAACGAACTCTTTATTTTATTGTATTCTTCCTTTGAAAATGAGAAAGATGTTGAGTTTCTCGGGAGAAAGCTTTTAGATAAAAAAGTAGGTGTGCTCATGGCAACAAAGCTAAATGAGATATGACAGACTAACGACATCTAAAAAGTGGGCTGTAAACTATAGCAATGTCCAGTTCTATCATGTTTTCCATACGGAGAAAATAAATGTGGAGATACTGATGGGATGTATTAATCCCCTAGACCTCAAAGGGGTTTAAAATAAAATACAGTGGGGGCCAAAGTAGTTTATTGAGAACTGATATCTCATAATGTTGATCTTCTTTTAAACACTCGATTATAAAGCCCTTTAAAAAAACATTACTTGAAAAAATAATAAGTAGCCAAAAACTATTTTTGTTTCGAATTTAAAGACTTGTCAGAAAAACTTATAAAACACAACTATATGTTTTTTGAAAAAACTCGAAAATGCATTGTTTGTTGTTTTATTGATTTGAGCATCTTTAAAGAGCATCACGAAAGTATCTTTAGCTACCTATGATTTCTACCTATTTCTTGTAATTTAACCTACCATTACATGCTTCATAAGATTTTTTAAAATCAAGTTTGCAATAGTGCAAAATTTTCCAGGGTCACCCTTTACATTATTTATAGTACCTTTTGTTGTTTTGTGGGTACCTTATAGGTGGTTACCTAAACAAAGGTCTCAAAACTTAAGGCCCTAGTTATATTTATTAAATTAAAAAAAAACTAATTTAAATTAAGTTGAAGTATGTTTTCAAATGAAAATTAGTATTAAACTTTACGTTTCTAGATTCAAGAGCAATTGCAAAAACTTTTTTAGTTTCAATAAAGTCGTTTTTCCAACTCAAAGCTTCGAGTTAATTCAAAAAAGGGGTCTTTCCCATACAACATAATGCGTTTTTATCCTGGATTTGCCCGGACTAGCCCCATCTCACTCTGGAATCACTTCGCCACCATTCCGCTTATGCGACGGGCCCAGTCCAACTATATCGGATATATACCATGCTGTCATCTTTATTAAAGGTAACGATAGGCGCTAATTAGAGGCGGGTAACGGTTACCCTTACCGTAAGGTAAAGGGTAACAGACTGTCAAAAAACCTGCCCGAAAGCACTCTATTATATAAGATACTATTACCTATATTTCCCATTTATTAGGAATTTTGTCAATATGTTTTTTTAATTTTCAGAGCAATATTATGGTTAATTCCAACTTTTACAACCTTTTTCAAATAATATGTTGTACATTCACAAACTATACGCAATGGTATTGTTTACAACTATTATAAGCAAAATAGCAAGGCGTAGTGACCGCGTGATTTGTCTGCGGAAGCAAAATAATTTAATTTATTTAAAAAAATAATTTAAATTGTTGTTCAATTGTGTAAGTTTAGCATAATAATTGTTTAAAATCAGTCAACACCTATTTTGCTTTTCTAAATAAGACATCCAGCAGTTTTGAGGAAAACTGCTTGATTGTTTACAGAACTGTAGAAATCTGATGCACGATATCCTGTGTTTTCAAAAATATTTTGTTCACGCTCAAGCCTTTTCCTTTAATTTTAAGTTTTTTCCTATTTTTAATTCCCTCCCGCGCATTTTCTTCTTACCTGCAACTGTCTTAATACATTTGGGCACATTAAACCAGGGTTCGAAAATATCATGATATTTATATAAATATCATATCACAGGATATATATATATATATATATATATATTATATATATATATATATATATATATATATATATATATATATATATATATATATATATATCGGATATATATCTAATATACATCATTATCAAACCTAATAAATCAAAAGTACACACAGATGGAAAACACAAGCTGCGTTCGGCATTTGCATCTCAGACTAGATCAGAGAGATTTTTGGTCACGTGATTACAGATTAGTCTGAGCAAATTGGAATTAACGAGCGATCCAGATCAAATCGATCAAATTTTTATAAATGGTTATAACCTTAAATATATCTAAAAATATTATGTACATATTGCAACTCACGCCCAGCTATAATTTTGACAAAATTTTCCTGTGATCTCGGAAATTTATATAATTTGTTTTCTTCAACATCAAATAATTCGATTTCAATCTTTTTACATAAAAAAAATATTTTTGTAAACAAAACAAATACACAACATACGTCACAATCTCAGATTAATCTGTTTCGTCGATCAAAATGTACGGAACAACCAGATTTACGTCCGACTAGTCTGAGCTGAATTACCGAACGATTCAGATCTACCTCCCCTAGATCAAGATGGAATTAACGAACGATTTCGATCAAAAAGATTAATCTGATGTAAATACCGAACGCAGCTACAGTAACTGCTCTAACCTGGGATAATAGAAAACACAAGAAATCGTCGCGTTGGGGATCTCCGCGGTGCCTATGCAGCAGCCGAATCGATCGATACTACACCTCTACAGATGCTTATACTTTTGTACAGGGGCGTACTGACAAATTTTCTGATATTTAGAATGCTAGAAAACATTTTTAGTTTAATAAGTAAAATTATTGACTATATCGGATATATATCAAGCTATATATATATATATATATATATATATATATATATATATATATATATATATATATATATATATCGTGATATATATCTTGATATATATCTTGATATATATCGTGATATATCATGATATATATCACTTGATATATATCTGCGGAACCCTGCATTGAAGACCATGTGCAAGGTCAAGAGACTTGTCACGCTCTTGAAAAAGGACATACATTTTCCGTTCTTCCTTACATTCAAAAAAGTGATATTTTTTCGGTGTTTTAAACTAGATTTAATGACTAAATAGTGGTAAGCTAGAAAAGAGCAGTTGTAGATTTCCTTAAACGAACCTATGGCATAACTTTCACCCTTCCTTTCGGACCAATGTTGCGCAGTGAATTTCTTTCATACAGTCCGCTCTTCATACCTGCTGCGTGAACACATTTAATATTAGAGACTGTTTGGAAATTCCAAAATAAGGCTAGCAGTAATAAGGCAACAACTTTATTTAAATAGTGCTTAACGTTAACGCGGCTGGGACAAATGAGTTACTGGAACATGCTTTTTATGCTGCCGTCCCTTTTGTTTTAACCATACTTTTAAATTACAATTGAAAGGTACTTCACAAATAAAATTTTATTGTCAAAAACATATGACCTCGACAGCGATTTTGGACAAAAGTTCTAAAATATAATTCTTATTTAAAATTTGTTCTTAAACTTAACGTTGTATGTCTCAGTCAATGTCAATCTCTTCAGAATATTTCTTATTATCACAAAATTATATTTCTTAAAACTTAACTAATTTATGCTGCAACAAGAATGCAGGTCGTTGGGCAAGACACAGGTTACTGAATGACATACTCAAACGTGCACTAAATTCTGTTGACATTCCAGCTGTACTTGAACCACAGAATATTTGTCGTAGTGACGGGAAACGTGTTGACGGATTAACTTTAGTCCCATGGAAGAAAGGTAAAGCCCTCTTGTGGGATGCTACCTATAGAGATACATTGGCTGAATCATATATTACAAAAACATCTATAAAAGCTGGTTCAGCAGCTGAAGTAGGGGAAAGGTTAAAACAACAAAAATATAAAGAGCTTGAAGATAGATTTTATTTTATACCATTCTCTGTGGAAACTTTTGGTCCTTGGGGGGAAGAGGGGAAAAAATTTATAAATGAAATTGTCTGTAAATTAAAAACAAAAATAAACGTGCAAGTAACTTTATAACACAGAAAATAAGTTTGGCCATACAAAGAGGAAATTCTGCAGCAGTTTTGGGGACTATCCCAGTAAATTCCGGTCTGGATGAAATAAATTTTTTTTAATTTTAATATTTTAGCGAAGGATGTGAGAGTGTGGATTTTTACCTTTACTTTATTTTATTTGTATTTTTATTTGTATTTTTATTTAATTTTTACATTGTTATTGTTAATGTTTATGTAATTTTTATTAGAATTAACACATTTATGACTTAAATTTTCCTAAGCTAAATGGTAATCCTTTTTTAAAATTACGCGAACAAAAAATAAAAGTTTTAAAAAAATTTCTCATTTTTTTAAAATTTTTTATCACAACATAACGCTATTTTTTTGGTTAGAAGACAGTTTTCAATTAAAATGTCTATTAGGCTTTTCGTATACTTAGTTCGGTAAAGCCTTTTTTATACGACTGTCTTGTAAAAGGGGGTTTTGCGCACGGAAAACACGATCTGAAAATAGCATTTTGCGCACGCTGTGTGCAAAACGTTTTGCACACGCTTATGTCATTTTTGCGCACGCCTATGTCATTTCTGCATACGGGTCTCCCGTCATTGTGATTTTTGTTGTTGTCACCCATCAATATAAGTTGGCTTAGTTCCGTAGCAACCGTCACTGCTCGTATATTTTGTTGAATTTTTAAAGTTTTGTTGTAAAAATGTCGGAAATAAAAACAAGTTAAATTAAAATTTGATTTTTCTTTCTTTATTAGCAGTCGTATAAAAAATATTGTAAAAAACTCGTTTGAAAACCTCTTTGCACACTCCCTCGACTTGTAGACCTCGCCTTCGGCTCGGTCTACCAAACTGTCTCCATGGTGTGCAAAGAGTCGTTTTCAAACCTTGTTGTTTAAATAACTATTAAATAAGGGGGAAGAAGGCTTTCATTATTGCTAGACGAAAGGAGCTGTTAGGTTCAAATTAAGAGAATAGTGAAACTAGGTGTAATGGATCTTGTATGTGTTTGTCTGTCTGTCTTTATGTCTGTTCATATGTCTGTCTGTGTGTGTTTGTATTTATGTCTGTTTTGTTTATCTGTATGTCTAATTTAGTGTTCTATGTGTCTAATCTTATGATTTAAACAATTTAAAAATGCATGCTAATTCTTTGAAGTGATTCTGAACTTGGTCATTAAAACATGTGGTATCAGACTGATGTTCTAATTTCTATATTCTAAGTAAGTCTAAGAACTTTTTAGTTTTTTTTAATATTGAAAGAATCGAGATTTTCTTTAAGATGAACTCCGAATGCTAATCTGTTATCATTAGGAGATCTTAAGGCAGCTAAGTGTTCTTGAACTCGGGTTTTATAGCAAGTCTTATTATCTTCTTGTCACCATGCTCCACTCAAACTAAATTGACACTTGATACAAACATACAACACGTACAAAGTTGCCAGAATCAAACAAGCAGCAACTTTATGATGGAACTGACTGAAAAACTAAAGATTTTCGTGGCTAGGCAGCTAAAGAAAGGTTTTATCTTTAGTATTTTTCCGTAGGCAGCTTGAAATCTGTCCAAGGTCTAATGGACACCTTTTAAGTGTTGACAGTTAACTGTTTGGTCCCTAAGGGACTCATGAGACCAGTGCATCATCAATGTGACACCCTTGTAAAGCTAGAGAGACGGCTTATAATTCTCATCTTACAATGGTTTTAACAGTTGGCGACATCTAACAAATAAAAAGAAACTAGCAGAAATAACACAAAACGTAGGCAGATGAAACGAAAAACAAGTTGCGTTCGGTATCTACGTCGAATTAATCTTTTTGATCGAAATCGTTCGTTTATTCCATCTAGATCTAGGGGAGGTAGATCTGAATCGTTCGGTAATTCTGCACAGACTAGTCGGACGTAAATCTGGTTGCTCCGACATCACAGGAAAATTATGACAAAATTATAGCTGGTCGTATGTTACAATATGTACATAATATTTTTGGTTATATTTATGAAAATTTGATCGAATTGATCCGGATCGTTCGGTAATACCAATTTGCTCAGACTAATCTGTAATCACGTGACCAAAAATCCGTCGCGTCTGAGATGCAAATACCGAACGCAGCTACAGTACCCGTGACCGTAACATAATCTGTCCATCAGTTCGGGTTAATGCTTATTGAATTTTAACCGCCTTCGCGACGTATATGTCGGTCAGCGGGGTTATAAGACAAAAATACTACAACCTTAAATTTGATTAACCGTAAATAAAGAATCGAAACATTTCCTAATTTTCAATTTAATCTAAAAAGCTGCCTTTGGAGTCACAACAAAGTAATAACATATATAATACAAATTTTATTAATAAAAACTTTGTTGAATTTTCTTTTAGTTTTCCCTTCCCTTCGATTGAATAGATGTTGACATTTGAAAAGCAGTAAAAAGGACTTGGTTACGATAAAAGTTTCCTGCCGAACAAAATAGTTTTGTATTGAAAGGAAGTGATTTCGATGCGTATAAAATTGGATATAAGAAAATAGTTGGATTTTTCCGGATATAGGTGGAATCCAATTCAATTTTATCAAGCAAATCGGCCAGGTAAACTAAGGGTAAACACATGACTGCTTTATATAACATTTTAAGTAAGCACAAAAATAAGGATAAACAAGAGATTTTAATTGATGACTCTCAGCGGCGTAGCGTAGGGGGGGGCGCGGGGGGTTCGTCGCCCCCCCCGCTCCGATGGTAGTGGCGCCCCATAGGTGGGAGAGGCGCCCTGGTGACTCATCGGCCGCCCCCTCACACATGATGACCTTTTTTTTTTTTTTTTGGCCGCAAGATGCGTGAGTGAGAGGCGCCCTTGTGACTTATCGGCCGCCCCCTGACACATGATGCCCTTTTTTTTTTTTTTTTTTTGGTCGCAAGATTTGTGAGAGGCGCCTTTTTGACCTTTTTGTTTTTTTTGTCACACGATTTATCATCAGTTTTCAGATTTCCAGAGGCGCCCTTTTTAGCTGTCGCCCCCCCCCGCCCTTTCGGGCACGCTACGCCGCTGATGACTCTCACAGTATCAGACACTTAAATGATCAATTACCGGTTCACAGATTAACTTTGAACTTATGCCTGTAACGTGACCATTCGTCCCAATTTTCGCGGGACTATCCCAATTTTTAGAACGCTGTTGAATTGTACCGCGAAAGTCCCGATTTTTAATTACCTATATAGCCCAGTCATATTAGATGAAAAAACCCTGAAACTTGGAAAAAAATAGGTGCAAGCTGGATTTTTATTTAATTATTCCTTATCATCTGGGACACATCCCCACATATTATTCTTCGCCAAAATCAACCTTAAGCTTCGCACCAAAGGTCGATTTTTTTTTCGAAAACAAATAACTTTTTTTTTTTTAAGTGAAGAGACAAAAAATACACAAAATCATTTGGTCTATAACGTAAAATTAAGAAAAACCTAACCCAATATTTTAAAAAATATATTGTAAAATTTTTTTTTTTTAATTTAATTTTTTTTTTGACCCTGTAATTGTTTTTTTTTTTTTAATTTTAATACTTCATAACATTAAGCTGGATCGTCACTTGTAGAAAACACCATGTACTTAAATCTAGTTACCCCTTCTGCTCTTGTGAGGTTGGAGACGGGGTCGGTTCATCTTAAATACCTTGTTTTTAAATTTTGTATTAACTTTCTTATTAAACTACTTTCGATAGGCCGCTCGCGCCTGCCTTACATTTGCCTCAAAAGACAGCTTGACTTGCAAGACATTAGTTTAACTTATGACTGGACTTTACAGATAAGAGAATTTTTGGCTGACATTGGCTTTGAACATATTTGGAATGACCTTACTTTAGCAAACCTTAGATTAAACAAAAATCGTTTACTAACAGCCTTCTACGACAAATGCTATAAATCTGACATTCAAATTGCACATCAATCTACCTACATGGTTTTTTATTCTTATTTTACCATATCGCAAAAACCTGCCAGCCATCTTAATGCTAGACTACCACTCGACCTCATTCGATTACTCTCGCAACTTCGTTTAACCAACAATAAATTCTCAAAATTTTACTACAAAGGTTACTCCTACAAACTTGTTCATACC
Organism: Aspidapion aeneum; assembly: GCA_963576565.1. Classification (NCBI taxonomy): domain Eukaryota; kingdom Metazoa; phylum Arthropoda; class Insecta; order Coleoptera; family Brentidae; genus Aspidapion; species Aspidapion aeneum. Next base: position 66,583,324 of record OY755044.1, on the reverse strand, counting down.
GAACGATGTTCAGTCTGCAATCTTAATGCTTTGGAAACAATTGAACATATTTTAATTAAATGTCCGATGTACCAGGAAGTCCGTCCGGTTTCTTGGAATGGCTTGTACGATATCTTGTCACTATTTTCAGAGTCTTCACGTTCCAGAAATGTATGTACGAGTAAATTTATAAAATAAAGCTGCAAAAAGGGTATATTTTTTTATATTTGGCAAAGTAGTACCTAACACCAAAAGCTAAATTTTCATTCGAGGATCCCCGATTTTCCGGCCTCAGAATCCAAGATGGCGGCTGCCAAAGTTAAGAAAAAAAATGATTTCCTTGTATTAAGAGAAATTAAATTAATTTTGATAAATTTACTTTAAGTGGGATATACTCAATTTAAAAATGTAAAAAAAATTTACACCTGTCACAGCAAAACAAAATGGCGGGTATATTAAAAAAAATCGTTTTCTTCGATAGTTACAGCGGCGTAGCGTGGGGGGGGCGGTGAGTTCGTCGCCCCACTGAACCGAATTTGGTTCAGTTTGGTTCGGTTTGGTTCGGTTCGGTGCGATTCGGTTCGGATTCACACCCTTTACGATCCTGGAAAAGAAGTCAGGGAAGTTTTTTTTTTCTTAAATTTGTTGGAAAGGTTCGGTTTGGATTGGTTTGAATCGATTCGGTTTAGTTTGATTCGGTATTTTGATACATCACTATTTTGATACATCGCTATTTTGATACATCGCTATTTTGATTGTCGCTATTTTGATTGTCGCTATTTTGATACATCGCTATTTTGATTGTCGCTATTTTCATACATCGCTATTTTGATATGTCGCTGTTTTGCTACAAACGCTATTTGATACATCGCTATTTTGATAGTCGCTGTTTCATTACATCGCTATTTTGATAGTCGCTATTTCGTACGTCGCTGTTTTGTACATCGCTATTTTATTCCAGAGCCCTTTCCCAGGCGGGCTACAAAACGGAGAACTCGAGTTGGAAGTGTCTAAAAACCATATTATTATTATACATTAATTTTATTTTAATTTTAATAATTTATTTTTAGTCATTTAAAAAAGATTGCATTATTTTAAGTGTGTCTGTTCAGGCTGCTTATACGATTACTTACACAAACCAAGTTTAAATTAATTAAAAAGAAAAACTTATATATAATACTTTGGTATACCTGAAACTAAAAATAAAAAGCTTGGGCTATAAAGACTATCACTTGATTTACAGGGATTCGTTGTCCCAGGGGGGCTAGAAAACGGCACACTTGAATAGTCGGCGGACTTGGAGGTGTCTAAACAGGAAAAAATAACACCTAAATATTTAAATAATTTTAATGTTTAACATATGTTTGGTTAAATTACTTAGACCAGGTTTAAAGTAGTTTATTACATTTAATGTTTTGAAAAATGTTTAATGATTTTAAGTTTGTCTGTTTAAGCTGCATAAACAATACTTACGAGCAAAAATGTTATTTTTTCGAATAGGCAGAGCGTTTTTTCTTAGGGTTGTTTGTCCGCAAAACAAAAATAAATTTTCTTTTGTAAAATGAACCTAAAAATTAGAAAATTTTAAATTATTGAATATTGTATTAAGCCGGGAACCGGTTAATTATTTAAAATACTTTTAAAACTGGGGATCGTAGGACTACCTTATGGCCCAGGCCCTCGGTGTGTGCCTAGTGGATAAACCATTGCTGGCAAAGTTACAAAATTATATATTGCTTACCTTTTGGTATCCGAAAAAGGCAAATCCCTTTCTCGTACGAGTTCGCCACCCAGCGACCCAACAAATAATGGGTATTTTATGTTTTTTGCGTTTTTTTTTATTGAATAGCAAATTTTTATTTTTGCTCCTGGCAGTGACAAAGTCCTAGAATTTTGACAAATAATGACATTTTATAATAAAAAAATCTACACCAATGGGTAACCAATTGTATAGGAGGTTTTTTAAAACGTAAAAATCTATGTCGGTACCTTTAGAAGGAACTTCGTTATATAGTGACCTTAGGAAATATCATAATAAATATTGCATAAAACTATTTTGCATAGTGACCAGGACGTGTATTCTGTGTGTGAAGACTAAATATAGTTTGAGATTTAGCGGGGAAATTTCGCCTTTTTCCTTTCCCGTAGAACTGCGTCCATCCAAAAAGTGAACATTTCGCTCACCCCACCGCACGGGAGAACAAACGTCCTGGCCTACCCCTTAACAAATACTAAGCTTTTTAGATAATAGACACTTATTGGAATAAAACCTGACCTTATTTTAAAATAAGCAGTATTGTGTCAGATTTACATTTAAAAAGCAGCTGATTTCTTTCAAAATTGGGCCTTTGTGTATTTAAGAAACGGATTTATTAGTGTGTTTGTATTAAATGAAAGTTAGCGACTTTATTTTTAAATTTGACTTTGGTACAGTGGCGTATATAGAAAAAAGTTTCGGGGTGGGCCCGAGGCAGTTTGGGGGGGGGGGGGCCCAAGACCCCATGAGGCCGTATTTTATGCTATTTTATGTTTGTATTTAGGAAATTTGTGGAAAATATCTAAAAAAATCTTACCTTTGGGGGGGGGGCGGGCCCCCCGGGCCCCCCAGCCCCCCCTTATATACGCCACTGCTTTGGTATCTCAATTTTGAGAGGTCAGCTGTCAGTTTTCTTTGTAAATCTGTCAGAATAAAGCCGACTCTAAAATTAAGTCAAGCTTTAATCCAATAAGTCCCTAATAATATATAAAGACTTTTTGAGACACACATCAAGCTATTAATCAAGCATGTGTTCAGTGTCCTCCCTCTAAAGTAAATACCTAAACGGCAAACAGAGAAAGTGCTAACTTTTACAATTTCCTTCGCTGCAAATTGAGAATCGGTTTGGTTTTCCAATTATAAAAGCAACGGGTAAAAGAAGCGGGTTTTCTGCTCAGCCGCGACGCCAGTGGTGGAGAAGCAAAGGGGTCAAAATGAAATTTAGTAGGCTCAAATTTAATAATCATCTTTGTTTGTAACACCGCCTGTCAAGTTGCAGGAACACTGATACATGCCAATCCACGACCGGTTTCGTTCGTATCGGTCCACTCTCAGCAGGGGCGGATCTAAGGATTTGATTTGGGGGGGGGGGGGTTATTTTTTATGTTTTGCATAGTGGCCAGGGAATGGAACAATCGACGCCGCCTACTCACCGCAACGAATTTGCTCCTAGAACAACAACTCCTGCCGGCGGCGCCGCTGCGCCGACCCGATTCGCCGCCGGCCTATTTTGCTGTCGACCCGATTTGCTGCCGGCCATTTATAAAAGGATATGCTTATTTTAAAATTGAAAGTTTGGATTGTTTAAGGTCGCTGATTTTAAATTAAATCTGAAAAAGGTGACTATTAAAATTTTAGAATTTAATAGATTTTCGATTATAAATGTCCACCATTATGGATCAGCCAATTTGATTTTCCTTAAAAATCATAATCAGCGACCTTTAATACTTCAAAATTCCAAATTTAACACAATACGGTTAATAAAAGGCGAAGTCCGCTATACTGGATCGCCATATTAACTTTTTGCAAATTTCATTTCAAACTCATAACCTGTAACTTTGGAAATTCTTAAGTTCCCAATATAGTACATACATATCGGTGCATAAAGGAAAAAATCCGCCATTTTGGATTAGCCATTTTGATTTTTCTTAAAGTTTAATTTAAAAATCATAATCAGCGACATCAAAGACTAAAAAGTTCCAAATGTACGTATCCATTAATAAATGGAAAGGCCGCCATCTTGGGTCTGCTATTTTTTTTTAGGTTTAATTTTAAAATCACAATTAGCAACCTTTAAGGTTAAAATTTAATTAATATCTGTTTTTAAATAAAAAAGTCCGCTATTTCTTCGTATTTTTACATGTTATATTATAAATAAATAAACACCCCCAAGTTCTAAATAAAAATAACATATACCTCCGGTGTTTAAATAGAAAATTCCACCATTTTAGAAGCGCCATTTTGATATTTTTTGAGGTTTAAGTCAAAAATTGTATTACGTAGCCTTAGCACTGTATTGTTTCGAATTTGAGACTAATCAGTTTATAAATAAAAAATTCCGCCAATTTGGATTCGCCGTTTTCAAATATTTATGTTAATAAATATTAAATTGCATTTTCACCGGAACTCTATACACCTGCCAAATATAATCTCTGAAGCAGGAACTTAGAAATTCGCATCAAAGAGAACATAAAAACTCCAGACAAATCAACCTTTGGCAATCACATTCACACTACCAAACACTCTTTCAGCCCAAAAACCAACTCAAAAATCCTTCACCACATCACAAGTAAAAACTTCACAAGATTAGATTTCACCGAAGATGTCGAAATAAACAGTGAACTAAATAAAAACCCAAATAACTGTCTAAACAAGCAGGCAACCGTCAGAAGAAGCTTCATCCCTCTCCACAGAAGACTGATAGACCCAGAACCCCCACCTTACAGAAACACTCTAGAGTCAAATAACAACCAGGTGAGACTGAGACTAACATCCATATAAAAAATCACTCTCTCACTAATACTCATTCACACAGACACACAAAATTCCATATCACACCATTCGAGTTTTACACACACCCAACACTCTAAAATATCCTTATGCATCATATTCCAACATAAAACATGCTTAAGTAATCCTTCACTAGAATTTAAAAAAACCCTTCAATGAAAGCCTTTTTTAAAATATCTTCATCGAAAGCTACGTCATGATAAACAATACTATAACCTCGAAAAGAATTACGACGCTAGAAACAAAAAGTCATTATTTTACTAGTCAATTTTAAATAAAGAATAATAGTACTATAACTGTAAAATGTACCTGAAATTTTTTTAAATATTTTAAGTAGTTTATAAGTTTTTTAAAATTGTGCTGTCCTGTGATGTCCAACCATAGACTGAAGAACCAGATTTTAAGATTTTAACTAGCTGTAAGTAATACCATAATAATCCAATTTGACTTAATTTTAATAACATGTTTTGTTCTCTTACAGTTAAGGCACTGATGATGGTCGTATAGACCGAAAGCGCTTTGCCAAAAATTTTTGAATAAATTTTGCACGAAGTACAAAAAGCCTTGTTTGCATAATCTCTGTAGCTCATCGGAAAGTACTTAAAAAAGCTCTGTTGTAAGATTTTAAACAAATAAAGCATAAATAAACAAAATTGCAATCAAAAACTACGGAGGCGCGCGATTACGAGTTTTCTCCGCTGCAATGTGAATCGACGGCTAATCGGGTCGACTGCGACTTAGCCTGGAGGCGAATTGGATCGGCGGCGAGTTGGCCTGGCGGCAAAACGGCTATCGCAAGTCGGTGGCGGCGAATTGTCCTAGGGCCTGACCGAAAGTTGTATTCTGTGTGTCACAACTAAAAATATAAAGGGGCGGGCCGTCACGCCTGACTGCACATTAAGTAGTATAAGTAGTAGCCAAGCAACTAGATTATTTAGTTTACACTTGAAAATGGTTAGAGATACATTCTAACCGAATCGTCGTGTTTAAAATAATTGAAGACAATGGAAGTCCTAATTTTTTTAAAACTTTATTATTGTCAAATAGATGTTTGGCCTGTGAGGCCACATTTTTAAAATAAGAAGGAGCCGCCAATGCAAAACCGAGGATAGCATGCCAAACATTATAACCAAAAAATAGAAAACCAATGTCAGGCTTCGCTACCTATAAAGCTTCCTTTACGATGAGTGACCTTACTTCCACCTGGTTGGATAGGTCACTTAAGTTCTGCGCGACCTAAATTTGGAAAAACCCAACTACAAAAATGGCGGACAACTCCGGGCCTAAAGGCCCCTAAAACTTTGTTAGGTGATCCGTGCTAAAACGGTCCATCTAGTTGTGCCCCTGCAAACCCAAGCAGTAATTTAGAAATATGTTTGGTACTTCCCGCCCCCACCTAACAGAAAACTCTGACATCGCGGTTGTATCTGTTTTATAGTATTATCGGCTTTATTAACTGTTGTGTTGTGGTGATGATGGAGAGCGTACCCTGGATTGGTGCAAACAACGCGTATTTGTATTTTAAGCGTCTAGTTTTAATATTTGAAAGTGTAACCTGAAAATATATATTACATGCCAAATTTTTTTTTGCTGTCTCCAATTTACGTATTAATATAGTTCATAAAAACTGGCCTGCTCCGGCCCTGCTCACAAGCATTTAGTTCTTCTTTAGTTATCATCATTTAGAACAAAATATCATCAACGCCTCTCCGGCTGTCCGTTGCCCGTATTTGTGTGTCGCATGGCAACAAGTCAATGGACAATGGCGACTTACTGACTGATGGACAAACGGACCACAAGACCTTTTGTCGACCTTTTTTCCATTATGCGGTTTTTTAAAAAGGATCAACATCCGAGCTTTTGAAGGTACCTACATTATTTATAAGAGGGAATCCCAACAAAAATGTTTTAGGTAAAAAAAGCTGTCGAACTCTTTTCAATTTCTCTATAACAAATAACACACGCTGATCTCTAGCTAGTGTACAACAAAGCTGTCTCTTTCTCTGCGTTTAGCTTTTACGCTGCAAAAGTTGCAGTGAATTCATATCCACTTTGTTAAAATAAATATCTAATTACAATAGTGTTAGTTAAGGGAAGATTTCGGACCCGCTGAATCCGAATATCCCTGTTGCCACTGTGGCCTTAAAAAAATTAAAAAAAAAAATGTGGGCGCCAATTTGTGGCCTTAAAAAAAAGTTGGTTGACATTTGTAAAGACGTCGCCGCCATTTTGTGACACTGAAACCCACTGAATAATTAAACAAATATCTGGAAGCAGAACTGTATTTTCCAGCTAGGTAAAACATTGATATGCCCGGTAACTTTTATACAGTGGAGAAGGGGGGGGTTCAGAAATAAGAAAATTTTAAGTGCGCCACATTATTTAATATCAATGTTTTACAAAGAAGATCTTAAATAAAATACAGTTCAACCCAAACGTTGCAGCCAAACAATGAAATTCTACTTACTTCCGAGGCTTCCAGAATATTTATGTAATTAAGAATAACCAAAAAAAAATAAACAGAATAAAATTCTAAAAGATTGAATTAAGATGACAAAGCTAGAAATACTTTACAGGTAGATGGACTCCTTTAACAGGTCATACTGTACCTACATCTGAGTCAGTAGCGCAGGACTCACTTACATAAATGATTGTAAAAAAAAAATACACATCCAGAATCATTCTGTCATAGGGGAGATCTGGGCCAAATATCTGCTGTCATCATTCTACGTTAGGCAGAATGAGACAGACAGCAACCCAGTCCGAGATCTACCCCATGAGGTAAAAATGTGTAACGAAACCGCTAAAAAAATAATATAATCTCATCTCTCTTTTGTCTCCGCAAAGTTGGTTCATTGGGTTGTACAAATAACACAAGAAAAATTAGTTCATCTTGTTTATTTTAAGGGTAAAATCAGATAAAATTACCGGAAACATAAAAAAAAATAAATGAAATGGATGAAAACAAGGGCCAAAATAGCAAGGCACTTTAAATTTGACAGTAAAATTATCTTAAATAAATGAAATGAAGGAAAACAAGTCAATGTAGTAAATATGCCGCAAAACCAGGGTTATGACGTCATACCTTATCTTGCGTTTACAAGAAATGTTGAAATTATACTGTGAAAACTTATATATGAAATATATGAAAAGATTACGTCTAAATTATATTAAAAATTTATATATGAGGGAAAAAATTATAGTTACGGCTTGCTCCTACCTTGGTCCTTGATTATTCTGTGTATGTTTTATTTTGTAAACCTGGAATCCTGTTGTCCAGTTGTATCACCACTGCTCTCGGGTCTCCTGCTCTGCTCACGCCTTCCCTCGTGCTCGCTTAGCACATGATGTTAGGCCAGCACTTTGGTCTTAAAAGGGTTGTGGGATTCTTGCCCGAGCGTAAAAACCCTGTGGAAAATGAAATGTTTCAGTTTCCTGGAATTCGTCAATTTTGCACGAAGTTCCCCTACACAGTAACTTAACTCGAGGACCCCATGTCGACTCAATAAAACAAAGTAGATTTAAACAGATGAACTAAAATAATCCTAACGTACCTTTCTCAGGGTTATAACTGGCCCGTCCGGCTTCCCACCAGCGTCCAGCCCAACTGTCCCGTCGCTGGAATTGACAGGGCTGTAGACAAAGGAGAAAAACAATATATAGTTTTTATCCAACACGTGGTTAAAAGAAAAATATAAAAACGCCAACAATTCCCCACGTCCTTTGTCAAAAAAGTACATTTCCCACGAAAAATAATTACAATTTGGGAGGCAAATATTATCTTGAAGAGTACTCAACTAATAAAAAAAAATAAAAAAAAATAAAATCGAACTTACCAATGCTCTTTCTTCCCCGTACAAATGGCGTAGGCCGACCTAAAATCCCCTCAACAGGGTGTGAGCGTCACTTCCGATTACGCCGAAAACACGACGGCTCACTCCTCACAGTCTCTGGGATATCTCCTACAATTCGCTGCAGTGCCAAACCAAAAACAATGGCGATCCCAGAGCCTGTTGCCGACCCAGCCAAAAGTTGTTAGCAAAAAGAGACCAAGCACTTCGTCGATAATACCAGAATAATGAATTGGCCGGAAACCGTTTTGTAAATTTGGTGGGGAGTGGGGACGGTAAAACGCAATAGTACCAACCTAATCTTCCCGGTGAAATTCAAATAAAGGATGCAAACCTATTTATAAAAAACTTTTCCGCCAAAAATAAATCTCTACATTCAGTGGCCAGACTGGAAGAAAAAACCCGCTAACCAATGAGGAGATACCGCATAGTTCTATACAGGTATATAGGGGGCAGCACCGACCAAGGGGATAGGAAGTACGTAAAACAAACCTTGAGGTGTTGTCGGATCTATTTCCACGGTTGAAATTTTTATAACAAGGACGTCGAGACACCCTCCATACACATTATTAATATTCGAACACTCAACCAATTCCCATATGAGTAAAGCTATACTGAGCGCAGAATTTAGTTGCACTCCAGTTACAGTCTTCGTCAAAAGTTTCCGTCGCTCTTTATAAATGTTTTCTCTAATATTCATATGGTTTAACGCCATTTTTGTAAAACATTTCTACAGTAATAAAGCTGTTTCTGAACCTGAACCCAAAAATACACACTGAACCATTGCTTAAAGGCACAAGAGTGTTCAGATGTTAACTCACACGATTTCGTTTATTCTTTTAGTCTTGGTTTTTATCCCTCGTTTATCTCCCATTTACAACAGTGCATAACTCGTATTTATTTTATCCTTTCCCTATCAAATTAATACAGATATCAAAGTGGCGGAGCCTCGGTTGTTACTGGTCAAACCGTGAACCTAAATATGTTTTCGTGCTATCAAAACTAGCTAATCCGTGAAGAATATGGGGTTCGGATTGTCCCAATATCCTCGAGAATAAACGTAAGGGAATGAAATGTTCATCTAAATGTTTCCTTCCTGTTACTGAAACCGTTTGTGATGCGGCAACGCCGCCATTCCCCAGCATAACAGCTGTTTAACTTTATGAACGTCAAGTGAATCACAAAATTCCACAGATAAAAACAAAACAATCAAAACTTTTATGTGATTTTTTCCGAAGCCTGTGATCTTAAATTCCAATTACGATGTCCAGATAATGCGATGTGCGTAGTGTCCACAGTAATTCGATGGAATGCCTCCTTTTAAGGTAACTTCCTAGACCCTATATAACATCCAAACCTAGCTCTATAAAATACCCTTACTTGTGTACAGAAAGACGAATCAAAGAGCCTTGATTATTTACCTAAATAAACAAATATGTAACGTTGTCTTAAACGTAAAAATGACACGTTACATAATCCCCCCCCAACTTCAAGACGATTAACCTAAAAAGGTTAATCGGAGAGGTCCGCTGCCGACTTAAGGTCTTTGGCATGCCAACTCCCTGGCAGTACTTTACCCGATGGTTCCTGAAGCTCAAATATCCATGGAGAAATTTTATTCCTAATCACATAAGGACCAACGAATTTCGGTGCTAACTTCTTCGAGAAAAACTTCGCAGCATCTGACAAAACATAATTTTTCTTCCAAACACGCTGACCCACAGCAAAGTTGGGTACCCTTGTACGCAAATTATACTGAACTACGTTTTTCTCTCCAGCCACCTCTAACCTTCTCTTAACATCAGCATAGAGCTTCCGGAAACCTTCGTTCTTACTTTCAGCTGCAGTTTGTACACCATTCTCTTCAGATAACAAAACTGGGTTGGAGTAATCTTTTCCTGACAAACACATATTCCTACCAAAATTAACAAAGAAAGGAGACATCCTGGTTGTCTCATGGGTTGCAGTACGAATCGCGCAGGCAAGTTTATGTATTTGTTCGTCCCACTTCCTGTGGTTGTCTTTCACATAACAACATAACATGGTTTTTAACGTGCGATTCGTCCTTTCTGTTGGATTTGCTCTGGGGTGATAATACGGATTATACTGAATTTTAACCTGATAACTCTCAGCAAAACGCTTAAACTCATTACTTTTGTACTGAGGGCCATTATCACAAAGTATCAAACGGGGCACTCCGAAGACCATAAATACTTGCTCCTCAAGATGCTTAACAACAGCTTGAGTAGGGGCTGCTCGCATTGGAAAAACTAAGGAAAACTTACTCAAATAGTCTGTAACGACGAGAATCCAGCAATTACCCTTTGTCGAACGAGGTAAAGGTCCACATAAATCAGTCGAAATAACCTCCCAAGGACGAGTTGGTTTTGGGTGAGATATCATCTGATCAGATACACCTTGTGTATCACCTTTATGAGCTGCACAGACAAAGCATTTCTTTACAAAAGTTGCCACGTCCTGGCGCATTTTCGGCCAGTAATATTTTTCTGCCAGTCTGTGGAAGGTTTTATACACACCCATATGTCCGGCGGTAGGAGGATCGTGAGCTTCTCCAATAATTCTACGCCTATGATCTTTGGGTACTACCTCTTTCCAATATTCGTTAGATGGTGAAAGTTGAGGGTATTCTTGTTTGACATATTTATACAACTTATTATCAGTGTATCTCCAATTCATAAATTTTAATGGTGATTCTACGACCCTCTTTACCATCTTTTGGTACCATCGATCTTTAATTGCTGTTGAAACATCTCTGGGCTGCGAAATTGTATCAATCATAGGTACTGCACGAGACAACATGTCCGGGACAACTAAATCTTTCCCTTTCCGATGGATTACTTCAAAATCATATTGCTGCAGTTTTACAGACCAACGAGCAAGCCTTCCACTGGGCTCTTTTAAGCTATGAAGCCATTTTAAGCTAAAATGATCTGTTATGACCTTAAATGAGATCCCCTCAATATAAGGCCGGAGCTTCTCTATCGCCCAAACCAATGCCAAACATTCTCGCTCGGTGGTCGTGTAAACACGTTCTTGCTTAGTCAAAGATCGACTCAAATAGCAAATGACTTTGTCTCCTTCAGGATAAGGTTGCGTTAAACATGCTCCTATTCCATAGCCTGATGCGTCTGTTTGAATGATAAATTCTTTGGTATAATCTGGACATGTAAGAATCGGTGCAGTCACTAAAAGTTCCTTAATCTTAATAAATGCTTTTTCGCAGTCTGGAGTCCAATCGAACTTTTGATTTTTCTTAGTTAGAGCTGTAATTGGAGCTATTATCGCTGAAAAATTCTCTATGAAACGTCTATACCAGGATATTGTACCTACAACTCTACGAACTTCTCTGACAGTTCTTGGCCTCTGGAGCTCTAACATGGCTCTAATTTTATTAGGGTCAACTCGGATGCCTCGACGGTCCACTACGAAACCTAAATAAGTCATTTCTGGCCTACACAGTTGGCATTTTTCCCAACTTACCGTTATCTTTGCATTCTGCAATCTTCGTAGGACTTCCTCAAGAATTCTAAGATGTTCAGAAAAGCTCTGTGTGACAATTACGAGGTCATCGAGATATACGTACACGTAGGGGTCTAAATCGTTTCCTATGATGCTATCTATGAGTCTCTGCCAAGTTGCAGGTGCATTATGAAGACCAAATGGTAACCGCTTAAATTGGAAGAGACCTCGTCTACAGATGAATGCTGTTAGTGGCTTCGATGATTCTTCCATTGGTACTTGCCAATAAGCACTCTTAATATCTAAAGTTGACAAGTACTTAGCATCTTTCAATTTGTCAAGAGTCTCGGATACGAGTGGTAAAGGATAACTATCACGCGCCGTCACTGAGTTCAATTTGCGGTAGTCTACACAGAAACGATATTTCTTTGTGTTTTTCTTTTGTACCATTACCACTGGTGAAGCCCATGAACTACTACTACGTTCTATCACATCCATTTTCAGCATTTCGTCGATTTCGTCATCAATAAGTTTTTGAATGACCGGTGAGACCTTATATGAACGTTGTCTTATCGGTGCTGCATCTGTTGTAATCTTATGCTCTACCCTGTCTGTACATCCTAGTGAGTCACCCATAATAGTCTTATATTTATCGACCAATTCCTCTAGTCGTTCCGATTCATAAGGCGTAAGAGTTGTTTGTTGGTCTGATGTTTCTAAAGAACAAATCACATCTTTATTATCGGCAAAGTGCCACTCATTAGTACTTAAGTTCGGTACTATCCCCATCGAAATCCAAAAATCTAATCCCAAAATCAAAGTGTGCGGCAATTCAGGAACGACGACGACCTTTATTAACCTAAATTTATCCTGAACTCGCATAGGAAGCTGCACTGTCCCAATACTACTCGTGCTTTGACCATTTGCCACAATACAACTCGTCTTCTTTGTCGTATCAAGTGAAAAACCAAACCTCTCGATGATTGACCAACCATGATTCCCTAAAAAGGTACGTGAAGCCCCGGAATCCAACAAACCTAATAACTTATTTCCGAGCACATCCACTTCTAAATAAGGCCTTTCATCTTTACGAGCATGACTTATCACATAATCTAAAACGTACGTTAGCCTATCGGTCGATGCTTGTTCAGGCTGACTCGAAGGTCGACCACCTACGAACGCCTGGGTCCGTTTCCCTGACGATTACAATTACGACATTCTCTTACTGTAACCCCTGCCTGACCACACGAATAGCACTGTTTGCCTCTAGGTAGTGCGCACCCGATTGCCATGTGCCCTGTTTGGTTGCATCTATAACATACCACGTCCCTATTCGCCCTACCAGGTCTAACACCTTGTGGTGGTTGTTCATCTCTGTCATTTACACTAGACTGACCACTAGCTGGTTGTTGTCTATCTCTATCAGCTCTAGCAGCGAAACTGCTTGCTGGCTGCTGCCTATTTCTGTCGAATCTATTAGCAGGATGATTTAAATTCTGTTGGTTCGATGTCCCAGCACCTGATATTTGAATTGCATCAACCCCTGTTGAAAAATCGTCACTGTCGCTCTCTACGTCAACGTAGGCCAAGTCAGGTTCAATAGATTGGTTTTTCCTAGGTGTAAAATTTTCCTCCTCTAAACCATATCTCTGGTCTATTCTACGACACAGATCCTTTAAATGTGATAGGCTATTGACCTCAGTAGCAATTAACCCATTTTTATAGATGTCCGCGATATTTCTGAAGACGATAGCTAATTTCGCCTCTTCGGAAACAGGACAGCCAAGTCTTTGGAAATATGTGTTCATGACAGCAATATAGGTCCCTATAGACTCTCCAGGGCCTTGTTTACGTTTTTGAATCTCCTTCAATAGCTTCTCGCCATATGAAGAAGGAAGATACTCTGCCATGAACCTCTGTTCCAGCTGTTCCCATGTATGGACTTCTCTTCGAACATCTTTATAAAAAGTATAGGCTGACTTTTCAAAAAGATCAATGCCTGAGTTCAGTAAAACCTTTTTGCTGACTCCTCTAGCCTGACTCAACTCGTCCACTCTCTCAAAAAATGCGGTGACGGAGATTGTACCCCTCTCGCCTGTAAACTTTAAGTTCCACTTATGCGGAGGTACAGGTGCAACGTGATATGAGGTACCAGGATCACTTGACATTGGTACTGGCGACGAACATGAAAATGGTCGTGACTGAGCAATTGGTGCAATGCTACTTTGGAGGGCAGCTAGACTCAAAGGAACGGTAGACGGTTGTTGATAATGAAAAGCTGATGTACCGTAATTCTCAATCGGCATAGGGACTGGTGCCTGTATTGGTGCTTGAGTTGGGTTTGTAAGCACTTGCATTTGCAATGGAGCCATGGCCGACGGTTGGTTTGTGGGCTGTTGAGCTGGTCTTTGTGTGCTCGAGTGCTGTGGTTGCGGGAGTTGAGACTGGCTGGGAATGTTGCCAACATTTGTCGAGTGATCTGAGCTTCGACTCGTTGATTGGGTTTCAGATGCTTCATCATCATCTGAGTTCACGCCAACTCTTAATAAATCTGTTGCTTGGCTCTGCAACCTCCCAATCAAACTCAAGGTTTCCGCAACCAGTATGCCTTTTGTTTGACTTTCTTCAAAGTTCGACGGATTCATGTTATTTATCCTGGCTAACACATGTTCCAACCTTACAGCGATTTTCCTAAACTCTCCCCCTTTGCTCGTACCAGAGAACTTCTCTACCAGCGGTACCAGACTATCAAGCTTCTTCATGCAGCTAAAAGCATCCTGGCCAAATTTAAAGGGATACGGAGGGTATCTCATACTTGTATCAGTCTTTTCTCTTTGCTTAATCAGCATAAGCTGTTGTTTCATTTCTTCCACCGATCCAATGGCTATGCCTCTCCATGTTAACTCATAGATTAATTCGTCCTTGACTAAGTACCTTATGTCAGACAACCGACTCACAGAAACAGCCATGGTGCCTTTTAGATTTAAACTTTAAACTTTAATTAAAACTGTTAATTATACCTCCCAATTATAAAAACTAAACCACGCAATAACAAACACAAAGTTCACTTTAAACTCACTAGTGAAAATCACTATAAATTTTCTCACAAATGTAGAAAATATAAAACTTAAATACGGGCAGACGCGAACAAAACCGAAAAACACCGGAGCAGTAAGAAAATAAAATTTATTTGCATTTAAAAATGTAATCATAATTTATGTTAAGTATTTGTACAACCAACTATGACGTCCAACCCTGCAGAGAGAAAATAAAAGAGAGACAAGAGTTTTGGCAGTGTTTAGGTCTTATGTTCCACTCCTGCGTGAGTAAAACCAAAAAAAAATAATTGCGCTTATCCTAGCTGAACTGGATTAAAATTAAAGTTAAGTGATGTTTGTTTACCTCAGCAACCGAGTAGGTAAATTTATCCCTAAATGGAACGTACAACAGACTACCTATAACAAAAATCCCAAAGCTGTTGTACACAGTTAACGCTAGGGTATACTCCTGCTATTGCAGAACGGCTCCACAAATAAACTCCTCAAAAAAACCCAAATCGCCGTATACAATGATTTTTCTACAAAGAATAAATCAAAACCCACTTTAACCTGCTTACCTACTCTGAGTCTACACGAAACTTGCATTGCTTAAGGCAAAATCATCCCTTAATATATAAGAGAACGCAATAAACATCGGAACAGATGTTCATGTTATAGAAATCGTAAAATATGCTCAATTAAAAAAAAACCGCTCGCTGAAATTGCGTCGAATTAGACTAGTAAGGATGTTGTGTGTAATTAAAAAAAATTAAAAGAAAATTTTTAAAAAAAAATTTCCGATGGTAAAAAAAAATTACACAAATAACGTCTTGGTAGGACTGCAACTCTCTAATAATCGTTAAAATGAAATTCCCAAAATTTTAACTAAATTGATGCATCACCCATGGTCATGGTCAAAAAGACCCTAGGATCGTACCGAAAGGTGCGCAAAAAATTTTTAAAAATTTTTTTGGTGGCGACCACAGTAGCACAATAATAAAAAAAATTAAATAGTGGCTCACTACAATGTTCAAAATATTACTCTACCCTAATAGGTGGTTTGGAGTAGGGAGAAAAAAAATTAAAACAAATGATGATAGGTTGCTAAAACGTGAGGGTTCGAAATAAAATTATATTTTAATTCAGAAAAAAAAAATATTTAAATAAACTGGTAGAATCATTGTAGGGACAAGGTACTTACTATGCACCAAAAAAAAATTTTGCAACAAGAAAATCAAGTTTCCTTTCTTAAAAAAAATTTAAAAAATATTTTCAAAAAAAATTAAAAATGTTTAAGTGGGGTTGCAGCTCCTATTAGTGAACCTTAAAAAAAAATTTAATAGAACCAGCACCAGAAAAATCTTATTCAAGTTGTCATGCAACAGTTTTTGTTCTTTTCCTTTAAAAAACCAGTTGTCAATTCCCTTTCCTCTCCCAAAACTGTGGCAATGTGAAAAGTCAATGAGCTAGAAAAATTTATTTACTATAAAAAAAAATGTTGAAAATTAAATTTACTTAAGAATCATAAGGTATAAAAATAAAAAATCAGTTTAGGAAAAGTTTTAAAAAAATGTTTATGTTACAAAAAACAAACGATGTTAGTATATTTGTTTAAAATTATTACTAAAGGAAACAACCAACGTGAGTACTCATTTACTGTACCCCTATATTAATGTGAACCTAAGTCTTAAACTTTGCACTCAACCCCGTAAAGAATTATCCCGTGTGCCCTTTCAAAAAACAAATATGGAAACAATTTCAAGGATCACCTATAAGAACGTTGTAAAACTAAATCTGCCTACTCAAGTGTCTTTACACACAACATCTAATCAAAAAAAAATTTTACTGCTTAATGCATTCTCAGATCCCTATTCCCGGTGTTTACGAGATATAAAATTAAGTTGGGCCCACTCCACAACTATCAGTCAAAGCAAATCTACCAAATGTCCAAGGGCTAATGAGACCCCATCACCTACAAATGATATTTAGAAATGAAACAGTTGGGAATAATCCTGCGTAAAAACCAGAGAACAAAATCAAGAACCAAAAACTATTACATTAATTTTAAAAGAGCATAATAAAACTCCCGGCCCCAATTAAACTTTTGTTATCTCAACAAAACTCGGCCTAAAACCAAAAAACTTTTTATTAGACATTTCCCCTATTCCCTAAGTATAATGTCAATAAAACCCAAAAACTTGTGATTTCCATTCCAATCCCATCTGTACCCTATATATTTTTCAAACGGTTAAACCCCCACAGGCGAAACAATATCTTATTTCAAGGAAAGGGTGAAGATATTTTGAAGCACCCTGTGAAAATAGGACACTATTATGGAAAATTGTTCAGATCAGTGTTCTTAATACTTTTTAACCTAAATATATCTAGTTCCCTCATGTGCATGTTACTATTTTAATTCCAGTCATAATTAAATAGATCACAAAAATTGTCTTTCTCCGCGAATCTGCAAGGTCCTGGAAAATGCGAGATTCAGCCTGTAGGCCAAATTTGGATGTATTTTAATTTAGCGAAAACCGAAGTTGCGAAATCCTAAAAAGATTAGCAGGAAGTCCTCGTTCCTCGATTTCTACACTCCGAACCAAACATTTCTTCCATTTCCACCCAGCTCGCGGGAGGAAAACCCCTAATTATTGCAATACAAAAGGTACTACTATCATATTATGCATAACAAAAAAAAAAGTATATGCCCTCATCATTGTTTAGTCTCATCAAAGAAAACCTATTGTTTTTAAATTTATTCTTAGATTGAAATCGTTTTTTTAAAAATCAATCATCTTAAATTTATTGTTTAACCTGAACACTTTCCCATTTATTCCACAACAGTGTATTGTAATTTAAAAATTTGCTTCATTATTTGAGGTCACCAGTATGAAACTATTTTAAAATTAAAAAAAAATGAAATAAAAAAATTATTTCCCAATTGTCCACAACTTCCAAGTTTTCATCCCTAAATACCTAGGTACTATCTCAGTCTAACACCATCCATCGTTATCCAACATAACGCTTTAATTTCAGAAGCAACAAAACGAAGATTAAGTGAAAAGCTAAGCAAGTATGTTGGAAGTTGCTTTACAATGGGCGCAGATGTAAGGCCCCTTTAAGTACACGCCACTGTCCTGAAATGCAAACTAACTAAAAAACTGAAGACTAGCATATCTGCCGTCAAACAACATTTGGCATGAAATTAAAATAATTCCATATCATACCAGTATCTTCCAAAAACAAAACGTTTTTTACTATAAGACCCAAACACTTAACCAATAAATCTTGTTATTTAAAATTATGATTTGGAAGTAAAAGATTTATTTATTCCTGCCTGATCAACTAAGACAAAAAAAAGTTCACCCTTTGTAACTCAAGAAATTCCTGTTTGGTCCCCCAAAAAAAAATAACCTGTCTGGTCACCCTTTAAAACTACGACCACTATACAAACCGTTTTGACCAAAACAAGAATTCGAGAAGTTATGTTAACAGAAAGGAAATAATTTTTTACGAAAAATTAAATTATTCAAAAAAAAGTAAAATTTTGGAAATATTTTTACCAATTACCCCCGCCTAGCATTTATATTTAGTTGAAAGTCTCTCTTAAATTCACTGACCAATTTCACGGCCTCACAATGACATTACTTAAAAAAATTACTGAACTTTACAAATGAACTCTACAAATGAACTAAAAAAAATCAAAAAAACTTATATCTATATCTGTCTCAGTTAAACATTTCTTTTGTGGTATTATATCTAGTTGGGCTTCAAATTCATTTTCTCTGTATTCAATCTGGAGCAGGCAAAACTTCTCAAGGCTCAAACATAAATGTTTGCTCTCCAATGGCCATGACCAAGCTATGACCTGAACGCAGAAAAAAATACAGAAAAAAAATAATTGTGAACCAGAAAACTTTAATTGGTAGAAATACCCGTAGGTCATTTTTAAAAAAAAATGCACTCCAAAGCCCAACGCTGTATTTTCCACCAAAAAAATTTGACCAGTCACGAAACACAACTAGACAACTAAACCAAAGACCTAAAAACTGTCTTTCAAAAAAAATACCCCAAAAAAAAAATGTCAACTGGACTTTTGGCATTGATCTTCAGCCAAGGTGTCACTCTAGGGGTTTTAGCCTTGTGTTTCCTAACCTCCCGAGCCGACACTAGTAGTGTACCCTCCTCTGACCCGATGTAACTGAGTGACGTAAGATCTTAATTGTCATCCAACAGTTACCACCAAAAAAACAAGAAAAGAAAATGACAAAGCAAAATAAACTCATTTTCCTTTTCTTTCATTACTAATTAATACTTTCAACTAAACAAAGCTACCAGCTGTTAAGCTATATTTACTTTAAAACAACTCAGCCAAGAAAAATTTGTGTGAAACCCTGTAAAAATATTCCAAATACCAAGTGGTGATATCCCACAAAAAATTAAAATCGCCAAAAAAAAATTAACTTGTTGACCTAAATAAATTGATTGCACTAAAAAATAATCTGTGAAACAATTTCTATCTTATCACAAGCAGGAAATAATAAAATATAAATAAATGAACCTGCAGAAAAAAATTGTTAGAAGAAAACACACTACCTATGTCATATATTTAAAACATAAAAAGACCATGTCTGGAAATCCATCCACCTATAAATTAAATAAAATTGAAGTAAATTTACATTGTTGTATTTATTTTTCTTAAAATAAAATATTATAAAAAAAAAATATTTAAAAAGTGTTTTTTTTCAAAAAAAAACCAATGATGATGGAAAATCCTGTTTTATAGTAAAAAAAAATGATTGGGTGTCAAAAAACCACCGACAGCCACTGAAAGCTTTTAACCTGGCTTTGGCTGTAACACAGAAAAAACAAAAAAAATTCAAAAAACTTTTTTTCCTTTTTCCAAATTTAAAAAATAAAATAAAAAAAATTACATCAGATGTTAAAAAAACTAGCCAAAACACACGTTGGGCGCCAATTTGTGGCCTTAAAAAAATTTAAAAAAAAAATGTGGGCGCCAATTTGTGGCCTTAAAAAAAAGTTGGTTGACATTTGTAAAGACGTCGCCGCCATTTTGTGACACTGAAACCCACTGAATAATTAAACAAATATCTGGAAGCAGAACTGTATTTTCCAGCTAGGTAAAACATTGATATGCCCGGTAACTTTTATACAGTGGAGAAGGGGGGGGTTCAGAAATAAGAAAATTTTAAGTGCGCCACATTATTTAATATCAATGTTTTACAAAGAAGATCTTAAATAAAATACAGTTCAACCCAAACGTTGCAGCCAAACAATGAAATTCTACTTACTTCCGAGGCTTCCAGAATATTTATGTAATTAAGAATAACCAAAAAAAAATAAACAGAATAAAATTCTAAAAGATTGAATTAAGATGACAAAGCTAGAAATACTTTACAGGTAGATGGACTCCTTTAACAGGTCATACTGTACCTACATCTGAGTCAGTAGCGCAGGACTCACTTACATAAATGATTGTAAAAAAAAATACACATCCAGAATCATTCTGTCATAGGGGAGATCTGGGCCAAATATCTGCTGTCATCATTCTACGTTAGGCAGAATGAGACAGACAGCAACCCAGTCCGAGATCTACCCCATGAGGTAAAAATGTGTAACGAAACCGCTAAAAAAATAATATAATCTCATCTCTCTTTTGTCTCCGCAAAGTTGGTTCATTGGGTTGTACAAATAACACAAGAAAAATTAGTTCATCTTGTTTATTTTAAGGGTAAAATCAGATAAAATTACCGGAAACATAAAAAAAAATAAATGAAATGGATGAAAACAAGGGCCAAAATAGCAAGGCACTTTAAATTTGACAGTAAAATTATCTTAAATAAATGAAATGAAGGAAAACAAGTCAATGTAGTAAATATGCCGCAAAACCAGGGTTATGACGTCATACCTTATCTTGCGTTTACAAGAAATGTTGAAATTATACTGTGAAAACTTATATATGAAATATATGAAAAGATTACGTCTAAATTATATTAAAAATTTATATATGAGGGAAAAAATTATAGTTACGGCTTGCTCCTACCTTGGTCCTTGATTATTCTGTGTATGTTTTATTTTGTAAACCTGGAATCCTGTTGTCCAGTTGTATCACCACTGCTCTCGGGTCTCCTGCTCTGCTCACGCCTTCCCTCGTGCTCGCTTAGCACATGATGTTAGGCCAGCACTTTGGTCTTAAAAGGGTTGTGGGATTCTTGCCCGAGCGTAAAAACCCTGTGGAAAATGAAATGTTTCAGTTTCCTGGAATTCGTCAATTTTGCACGAAGTTCCCCTACACAGTAACTTAACTCGAGGACCCCATGTCGACTCAATAAAACAAAGTAGATTTAAACAGATGAACTAAAATAATCCTAACGTACCTTTCTCAGGGTTATAACTGGCCCGTCCGGCTTCCCACCAGCGTCCAGCCCAACTGTCCCGTCGCTGGAATTGACAGGGCTGTAGACAAAGGAGAAAAACAATATATAGTTTTTATCCAACACGTGGTTAAAAGAAAAATATAAAAACGCCAACAATTCCCCACGTCCTTTGTCAAAAAAGTACATTTCCCACGAAAAATAATTACAATTTGGGAGGCAAATATTATCTTGAAGAGTACTCAACTAATAAAAAAAAATAAAAAAAAATAAAATCGAACTTACCAATGCTCTTTCTTCCCCGTACAAATGGCGTAGGCCGACCTAAAATCCCCTCAACAGGGTGTGAGCGTCACTTCCGATTACGCCGAAAACACGACGGCTCACTCCTCACAGTCTCTGGGATATCTCCTACAATTCGCTGCAGTGCCAAACCAAAAACAATGGCGATCCCAGAGCCTGTTGCCGACCCAGCCAAAAGTTGTTAGCAAAAAGAGACCAAGCACTTCGTCGAGAATACCAGAATAATGAATTGGCCGGAAACCGTTTTGTAAATTTGGTGGGGAGTGGGGACGGTAAAACGCAATAGTACCAACCTAATCTTCCCGGTGAAATTCAAATAAAGGATGCAAACCTATTTATAAAAAACTTTTCCGCCAAAAATAAATCTCTACATTCAGTGGCCAGACTGGAAGAAAAAACCCGCTAACCAATGAGGAGATACCGCATAGTTCTATACAGGTATATAGGGGGCAGCACCGACCAAGGGGATAGGAAGTACGTAAAACAAACCTTGAGGTGTTGTCGGATCTATTTCCACGGTTGAAATTTTTATAACAAGGACGTCGAGACACCCTCCATACACATTATTAATATTCGAACACTCAACCAATTCCCATATGAGTAAAGCTATACTGAGCGCAGAATTTAGTTGCACTCCAGTTACAGTCTTCGTCAAAAGTTTCCGTCGCTCTTTATAAATGTTTTCTCTAATATTCATATGGTTTAACGCCATTTTTGTAAAACATTTCTACAGTAATAAAGCTGTTTCTGAACCTGAACCCAAAAATACACACTGAACCATTGCTTAAAGGCACAAGAGTGTTCAGATGTTAACTCACACGATTTCGTTTATTCTTTTAGTCTTGGTTTTTATCCCTCGTTTATCTCCCATTTACAACAGTGCATAACTCGTATTTATTTTATCCTTTCCCTATCAAATTAATACAGATATCAAAGTGGCGGAGCCTCGGTTGTTACTGGTCAAACCGTGAACCTAAATATGTTTTCGTGCTATCAAAACTAGCTAATCCGTGAAGAATATGGGGTTCGGATTGTCCCAATATCCTCGAGAATAAACGTAAGGGAATGAAATGTTCATCTAAATGTTTCCTTCCTGTTACTGAAACCGTTTGTGATGCGGCAACGCCGCCATTCCCCAGCATAACAGCTGTTTAACTTTATGAACGTCAAGTGAATCACAAAATTCCACAGATAAAAACAAAACAATCAAAACTTTTATGTGATTTTTTCCGAAGCCTGTGATCTTAAATTCCAATTACGATGTCCAGATAATGCGATGTGCGTAGTGTCCACAGTAATTCGATGGAATGCCTCCTTTTAAGGTAACTTCCTAGACCCTATATAACATCCAAACCTAGCTCTATAAAATACCCTTACTTGTGTACAGAAAGACGAATCAAAGAGCCTTGATTATTTACCTAAATAAACAAATATGTAACGTTGTCTTAAACGTAAAAATGACACGTTACACCACCTCGAAACGTTGACAGGGGCTGAGATATTCAAGCTGGCGGCGAAATTTTAAATTGCCGCTGTAAAGCCCAAATTGACACAGGTGTACATTCAAAATATATGTTTATATAACTAAAAAATAATAGCATATTAGTTTTTTTAAATTACTGCAACAAACTCCTAAAGACCCCCCTGACCTCCCAAAATCTAAAAGTTTGAGATTTTGTCAAATTTTCTTAAAAACTAAGCTTCTAGGAGAAAAAATTATTATATACTTTATTGTATACAATAAAATTCTCTTTTTTAGCAAGGTACATTTCGATGGAATTAGACTGATAAATAACTCTCCAGCGGCGGCCGTTAATTTAAATTTAAAAATGTTGAAAAAATACCCATGTTTTTCTCAAGATTTATTCGATTTGCTTTTAAAGTAATGTCTACGGGAAAACATGTGTTATATTTTATTATAGTCAATAAAATTTACTTTAAAATGATGTGTAATATGGTCACACTGGCTGGTTTCATAACTAAGACTTCCGTAAATTTAATCAATTTTAAAAAACTGAAATTAAACCATTTTTGTTACACGTTTTATCTAATTTTCTCAGAAACTAAGCTTAATATAAAAAAATATATATTATACTTTATAATAGACAGTGAAATTCCCTTTTTAACAATGTAAAAGTCGGTGGGGTTTGACTTATAGCAAACTCTTCAGCGACGTCCTTAAATGGGGGTGATTTAAAAAAAACAAACATTAAAACACGTTTTATTTAATTTTTTTAAGAACCATGCTCTTTATTTAACAATATGTACTTTACTTCGTCATAGACAAAATTTTCTTGCAAACGACGTATAACAAAAAGAAAGTTATTTTATAGTTACCGCTCCAGTCGTGTCCTAATTGAAAGTAATTATTTAAAATCACCAAACTAATCAATTATTTTACCGATTTTTTACCAATTTTCCTTAAAACTAAGCTTCTGACAACAAAATGTCTTTCTAACTTTTTAGTGGACAATAAAATTTCCTTTTTATCTGTGTATCACAAGATGTGATAGAAAACATGGCTAACACTCCAGGGACGTCCGTATGTTATGTTTACTCTCAAAAATTACTTATTTTTATTAAATATTTTTGTTACATTTTCTTACAAATCAAGGTCTATAGGATAGAATAAGTTAAAAAGTCATTTTTTTTCTAAGAAGCTTATTACATTTTTCTAAATACATAAAGTAATTACGCCCCTGGAGGCTTTCCTGTGACATAACCCCCACATTGTATTACAGCTTTTATAGGGAAATTATATTTTCTACAATAAAGTATACTACATATTTTTTCCCAAGATGTGTAGTTTTAGAGAACATTTTATAAACCTTATAATAAACATGTTTTTTCGAAATAATACCAATTTACGGAGACACTGAAGAGTTACTTGCTTCTTCTAACCTTATCGACCTATACATCGTTGGAAAAGTAATTCTGTTCTTCACAAATTTTTGATAATAAAGGTTAGTTTTCGAGAAGATTGAATAAAACTGAAAAAAACAGGTTTTTTGAGGGTTTGGGGGCGATTTTCTCTGACTGAAAATTTGACCACTTTATTTTAGGACTAGAAAATTTTTTTTTAGGGCTTTAAATTTAAGGACAGTAAAACTTCCCAGTTCTCTATCTTTTATGACAACTGAGTTTCCCATTCAATACCATCAAAACTGGAACACCCTGTAGGTCTGTCAAGAGAGAAAAATATTGAATTAACTTTTAAAAAACCATAAAAATAAAGTTGTTTTTCCGATCTATTTAAAATTGATATTAAATTTACCACTCCACTCACATAAATTCTTACGCAACAATAATAAAACATTTCATCACAAAGTATAATAATATTTTCTCCAACAACCAGCAAGCGTAACTTAAAAAGAATCTGTTAAGAAAATCTAGCCTTCAAGCTTTTAACTTCGAAAAAAACGAACCTTGCTTTTTATAGTTTATTTTTATTGTCGAAAAATATTTTTATGTTTGCTTACAATAACGTCGAATGTATATTTAGATTTTTAGTTAACACAACACAAAGTTAAGTAAACAAGGTCTGTGATATCTAATATACCATTTTAACTTAAAGACCAGTATATACTAAGGGTAGAGGACAATTCGTCGCGGGCAGATTCGTCGCGGGAACAATTCGCTGCGGGCCAATTCCATACGTATATGGCCAATTTGCCGCGGGGACAATTCACCGCGAGAATTTTCTTTAATATTTATTTTAATTTAACGTGACTTATTTTTTCTTAAATCATAACTCCCCTGTCCTCTTGTTGGGAGTTCAAAATCTGTGTTAACCCTAACCGTAGTGAATTGATCGCAAACTTAACCTAACTGGTGTCTAGACCGCCAAACTCCACAAAAAAAGATGGTTTTTGAAAAAAAAATGTTTTTAAAAAAGTCATTTTTCAAAAAACTAATTACTCTATACTTTATTAAAGAGTAGTTTTTTCAAAAACCAATTTATACACAAAAGCTTTTTTTTTAGAAAAAACTATTTTTTTGAAATGTTTTTTTGAAATTAAAAAAATTCTCGCGGCGAATTTTTGAAAATTATTTTCTCTTAAATAAGATAGTTTTAATTAATTTGCTTATATTGGACATTTTTTTCCTTGAAGCAATGATATTATATCCACACAAAATAAAAGGGTGGCGGAGCAAAGGTCGTAAAACAAATGATCGAAAGACAAAAGATCGAATACACAAGATCGAAAAACAAAAAATCGAAAACAAAAAATTGAAAACACAAACATCGAAATACAAAAGGTCGAAAAGACAGAAGCTCGAAACCACAAAAGATCTAAAAACAAAAGATCGAAACAGCAAAAGATCGAAAAACAAAAGACTGAAAATACAAAAAATCGAAAAACACAAGATCGAAAGACAAAAAATCGAAAATACAGAAGATTGAAAGTTCAAAAGATCAAAATATCGCTATTACATAGTTCGACTAAGGGGCCTCTTTCTAACATCTTAAAAAATAAACTTTCCTGATCTCTTTTCCGGGACCCTAGAGGGTGTGTAACCACACCAAACCAAACCGAACCGGTTCGACTAAGCGGTCTGTTTCTAACATATTAAAAAAAAACTTTCCCACCAAGCCGAACCGGTTCGTTTTGGTTACACACCCTCTAGGGTCCCGGGAAAGAAAACATTAAAGTTTTTTTTTTGTAATATGTTTAAAAAGAGAACCTTAAGTCGAAGTATATGATTTGTGTTAAGTATGGCAAGCCATCGGCTTATTTAACGGTTAGGTAATTTTACCTTGCCTAAACTGTTTATGTGAATATACCTAACCAGACCTGATACGCACCATTTTGTATATTTCTATTTACTTGCGATTTTTTTTTCGATCTTTTGTCTCTTGATATTCTGTTTTTCGATCTTTTGCCTTTCGATCTTTAGTTTTTCGATCTTTTGTACTTTCGATCTTCTGTTTTTTCGATCTTTTGTCTTTCGATCTTTTGTTTTTGGATCTTTTGTATTTTCGATCTCTTGCCTTTTCGAACTTTTGTTTTTCGATCTTCTATATTTTCGATCTTTTGTAGTTTCGATCTTTTGTTTTTCAATCTTTTGTAGTTTCGATTTTTTGTAGTTTCGATCTTTTGTAGTTTCAATCTTTTGCCTTTTCGATCTTTTAATTTTCGATCTTTGTTCCGCCACCCAAAATAAAAATGGCATCCGTATTTAAACCTCTAAACGTCAATCGATGTCAAATAAAATTGAAGTAAATCGGTGTACACACTGTCCGCTTTATAGGGTGTCCCATTTAAAACCTTCCACTCGGAATTTCTCGAGAACTCCCGAAAATGTAAAAAAATGCCGACACACATCGGTCGGTTTTGTTTACGAGAGGGACAATTTTTCGCGATTTTGCGACATGTCTTTCAACCCCTAGCGGGGTCGCGCCTCACCCCTTGATTTTAAATACTAAAAGTTGGTCGAGTGATATCTCATTAGAATCAATCCTTTATTCTCTATTTTTCATATCGTTTTTGAGTTTTCAGGTTTAGAAGACTTGCAAAACTCCATTATTATCGTTATAAGGTCTACGTAATTCATAAAATCATCCCCTCTCACCTCTCGTGCCTTCAAATTTGAGCATAACCTATTTTTTTTTCATACTAGTACGACAAAATAGAATTGTCTGCACTAACTTTCCACACGCTTGTAGAAAAAAAAAATACTTTAAATTAAAAAAGCGTTTCAAGGGTGTGATTTTCCAACACAATTTTTAGTGCAGAAAAATCTACCTTGCCACACTTAAATTAGCCCCCCCCCCTAGAAAAAAAATTATATGTATTACACATAATTTTTTCGTCGACTATTACCCCCCTAGATTTTAACCCTAATCCGCGCTTGTCTACCAACGGTATTTGCGTGCGGAAAAATCGATTTTCTGCACTTGTTAGGAAACTAGCTATTTGCTGTATCTATAAGCAAAAATTTGAAAGTATTTACAAAACAAAATCTAAATAAATTATTTTCCAAAACATTTCATCCCTTTAGTGATCATTTATACGCAAAAATGTGGCAGAATATGTAAATGGTGGTGTTATTTTCACTCGAATTTCGTCAAAGCTATAAAGTCTTCTTAAAATTATCGCGAAAAGCCTCAGCCGTTTCATAAAAAAATGTAGAAATAAAATTTTTCGAGAATGCGGCATATTTGTTTTGTTGTTGACAAACAACAGATAACCGAGGCGAGTTTTATATGAAAATTACAAAAAAAAAAGAAAAGTAAAAACCGTGCTCTTATATTCAGCCAAGCTTTGTATTTTCACGCAATTTTCTAGAAGTGTTATATCCATTATATTCATTTATATACCTTTTCGCTCAGCAAATCTTTTACATCTCATCTTTCTTTCTTTTATATGGTTTTATGACTTTTATTTAAAAACACTTAGGTTTTTAAGTTTGGTTTCACCGGATTTATTTATACTGAGTGTATGGGAAGTCCAGGAAAAACGAGTCCCTTAATGCTTGGATTGCCCAGCGAAATTAGCGCAAAAAACGGTCCATCTGCGGAATTTGAGGTAACAAGCTGAATATCATGGAGTTCACTTGAAGTGTGCAATAAACTCGCTAGGAAGGTATTTTGGAAAAATTACACAAATCCGAATAATTTTGGTTTATTTTGCATATACAGTGAAACCTCTCCTTACGAACACCTCTATTAAGCAGATACTCCCTTTAGGTGGACAAATTTGTTGGAACCAAGCTTTTGCCTATTTCTTTACATGTAAAATTCTTTCCTATAACCGGACACGGACAATTTTTTTTGGTTAAAAAATTCTGAAACCTCCCTTAACCACGAAATGGGCATAAATATTATGTAGTATGTTGGCAACAACCCACTTTGAAGCCGGGGAAATATCTCTTTCCGTTTTAATGCGGAGACTCAATACTTCTGCTGCCTTAATAATAAATATATATTAAAATTTCGCAGTTCTCTCTCCTTAGCGAACACCTTCAATAAGCGGACAAAATCGACGAAACCGTCCGCTTATCGGAGGTTTGACTGTACTATGGAAATACATAGGAAACTGCTAACACTTCAGGGCTTCGTATCTCAGCAATGGTACTACCCAGAGAACTCAATGATAAAAATAAGCAGATTTGAAGTTAAGTGTCACTAAAAAAAAATTCGTCAAAATCATAACTCGAAAACCATTTTTCTGACAAAATGTAAATGGCATGACCGTTGAAATAAATAAATAAATAAATCAATAAAAAAACGTACAAAGTTGTTCTTGTAGAAAACTTTATTGTCTTCAACTTTTGTTTAAACCTTTTTCTTCTAAAACGTACAGTAACCAAGTAACTTAAAAAAAAAAACCTTTTTGTGCACACTAAATCCAAGCTGACGGGGGGAGTCGCCCCCCCCCCTTCTTCAAGATGGAAAACTCAAATATGTTTTAGGACTCTAATTTTAACAATATAATATATCAAAATCGCGACTACACCACATTTTACAAGCTAAAATTTTATAATGACTGGACTAACACTAGAAAATAGATATGAAGGACGATGGAGCTGACAAAATTAAGTAGAAATGTTGTCTATTTTTCATTAATAATTTTGTCAAGTAGCATGGGCGCACTCAGGAGGCCCGGGCAACCCCCTTCCCAAGCCCAAGAATTTTTTAGATATTTTCCACATATTTCATGAATAAAATGATAAATTAGTATAAAATACGACATCATGAAGTCTCGGGCCCCCCAAGACATATTCCTGGGTGCGCCACTGCAAGTAGGTAAATGTCCGTAGAAATATTATGTTATTAGAAATTAAAAAGATCAAAGAGACCTAGAAATCTACAGGCATACCAGAAGACAGCTAAGAAATTTGATACGCACAGAAAAGAATGAAATGTTCGAGCGCAAATGCCACGATAT
This sequence comes from Aspidapion aeneum, assembly GCA_963576565.1. Classification (NCBI taxonomy): domain Eukaryota; kingdom Metazoa; phylum Arthropoda; class Insecta; order Coleoptera; family Brentidae; genus Aspidapion; species Aspidapion aeneum. The sequence goes on along the minus strand of OY755044.1, from coordinate 66,553,840 downwards.
AAATACACACGTAGGAGGTAGGCAGAGTTCTGAAGTATGGAAATTTATTTCTACAGTAAAAAACCCAACAAAAGAAAAAGTAAACATCCAGATCATCAAACCAGAACATTGGACAGAACACTATAAGGACTGCTGCAGGAGAGGAGACCCGAATATCTGGCAGCCTCTCCGAGGAGAGACATAGAAGTACATGGCGAGGAAGTAATCATCGAAAAAGAAATGATAAGGAATAGTATTAAAAAGCTTAAATCCGGAAAAGCTAGCGGACCTGGGGGAATATATGCTGAAATGCTCAAATATAGATCAGAGAAACTACTTGAAAATCTCACATATATTATCAATCAATGCATAAACGGACATCCAGTACCTGATGATTGGAAAATTGCATTCATATCCTCAATACATAAAAATGGCAACAAGCTGGATTGCAACAATTACAGAGGAATTTCAGTAACCAGTACTCTAAGTAGATTGTACGGTAGGATTCTTAGAGATCTAATAGAGAATGATTTTCATGAACAAGAAGAAGAAGAGCAAAGTGGGTTTCGTGCAGATAGATCTTGTAGTGATAATGCTTTTTGTCTTAACAAGTCATTAAGAAAAGGAGCGCCAGCAATGTTAGACTCATGTTACCTTTGTGGACCTACAAAAAGCATATGATACCGTTCCAGTAGAAAAATTATGGATAGTGTTAGAGCAGACTGATATCAATCATACATACATAAAAGCGATAATAGAACTATAAAAAGGGTCAAAATCTAATATTAAAATTGGAAGTCGACTTTCAAAATAATTGCTGGTAACGAAAGGCTTAAGACAGGGATGTTGTATCTCTCCAACTCTTTTTAAAATATATACAGTGAAACCTCCCATAAGCGGACACTCACGGTTCCGTCGATTTTGTCCGCTTATTGGAGGTGTCCGCTTATGAGAGGGAACTGCGAAATTTCAATATACCTATATTTATTAACAATTTCTGCTGCTTGAGTTTTTGTTTTTTCATGTAAAATAAGATTTTAACTAGGCACTATTTCAAAGAGATCTATTACTACCCAATTGAACAATAAAAATAAAACACAGCAGTCCCGCCCCCGCCGAATAAAATATGTTGTAAATACCACAGAAGTGTGCGTTGTTGCCAACATACTACATAATATTTGTGCCCAATTTGTGCAGCGCTACGTCCCGTTGTCAGAGGTTCGCGACCGGTTAAGGGAGGTTTCAAAATTTTTTAACCAAAAAAAATTGTCCGCGTCCGGTTATAGGAGTGAATTTTACATGTTAAGAAATAGGGAAAAGCGTGGTTCCAAAAAATTTGTCCGCCTAAAGGGAGTGTCCGCTTAATAGAGGTTTCCGCAAGGAGAGGTTTCACTGTATCGCAGTAGCTCTAAAAACTGGAAACGCAAAGTACACGGCATGGGAATTCAACTTAACGACCGACTTACCATATACACACTACAGTTTGCTGACGACCAAGTAATTGTAGCTAATGATAAAGAAGACATGGAGTATATGATGAGAAAGTTAACGGAATAATACCAAAAGTGGGGGTTAACAGTGAACGTTGACAAGACACAGTACTTATGTATTGGAAACGAATCAAGTGAATTAGAACTAGAAAATGGACAAACAATATCTCCATGTAGTGAGTATGTATACTTGGGTGTCACATTTGATAAGACGGGAACAGACTGTAAAGAACTGGAAAAAAGAATAGTAAAAGCAAAAAAGGTTATGGGTTATCTTAACAGTATTTTATGGAGCAGAGAGATAAAAAAGAATGTAAAATTTAACATATATGAAACAATGGTGAAAAGCACACTGTTGTATGGAATAGAGACTTGTCGCGTAACAGAAAAATATAAAGCAAAAATGGGAAGTGTCGAAATGGATGCAATAAGAAGATCAATGAGAATATCTAGAACAGATCATATAAGAAATGAGATCATAAAAGAAAGAATGGGAATCGAGGGAAGCATAACAGATGACATCACTAAAAGGCAACTGATATGGTACGCCCATGTACAACGGATGAGCGACGGAAGATTACCAAAGCAGGTCCTAGAATGGCAACCAATAGGGCGCAGAAAAAGAGGGCGTCCTAAACTGGAATGGCAACAGTCAATCCTAAAATCAATGAGTCAAAAAAACCTGACGGAAGATGTCTGTCAGGATCGAAGGAGGTGGAGAATAGGCGTCGGACAACGTAGTAAAACGTTCTAAACCGATATAGTAGTAGTAGAAAATAAAAATGATAGATTACACGAAACATTGGTTTTCAAAAGAAACCTGCACAACGTTGTCTGCGTCGTGTTAGTTATCACAAATTTTAAATTAGTGACGTTAGTGAAGGCAATGGCTTAGTATATGTAGAGTCCCTGTATGTAACTGGGTATCTTATGAAAAAAGCTTAAACAACACTCATGTATTGTGAAAATTATAAGAAATTAAATGTTTTCAACAGGACAGGAAAGTCTCTTTTATTAATATACAAGCTTATCCCTCAGAAAAAAAAAATTCGGGGAGGGTCTAACGGCGCCGGCGCCAACTTAGACTATGGAAAATTATGTTACTGCTTTAGAAAATATATTTGTTAATAATTTTGATAATTTGGCTTATGAAACTGGTGTAGGTGCGAAATTGAAAAATATTTATAACAAATCCCTCACCATTGTAAAAAGTTTCCGGTATCGTATTTTATATTTTTGTATACTCAAGTGAGTTCATATTTTTTACAATAAAATTTGCAAATAAAGACATTGAGCGATTTGTAGAAATTTTTTATAAAAATATAATTTTTAGTATAGAGGAAAGTCGCCTTATATATGGTAATTTTTTAATAACACTATAAAATAAAAACGTAATAAATTTTAGGCACCGCTTTTGAATTTTAGCTTTTTTCAGACTCTTTTGTAGCATTTGGTAAAAAGAAAAGGGTTAAAAAACAAATATACAGTATCACATATAATACAAGAAAATACGTAGCCTACCCCATATTAACAGCATATTAATCTATCCACCTCCCGGTCTATTATGATTTCCTGAAACACGTTGGCACCCCTGCGAGAAGCTTTGATCACGGATCATCAAGCAAATGGTGATCCGTGCTTTGATGAGATGAAAGTGCCGCGTTCAAGTGACACTACTATGTTTTCCCTGTAAGGTGGTGAGGATGATTTTGGCTCTAGAATTTTCCGCCACACCTCCATAGGTACACTGATGTTATATTTATCATATTACTAGGGTAAACTCTATAGCCTAGGGGTAAACAGTCGTAACTCACATTTGGTCAGTTCGAGTTATGTATATTTAAAATCAGCAGGTCCGTTTTAATATTGAAAATAAAAACCGTAAGTCCTGTATTCTTGATCGTCTATATCTTTAGATTTAAAATAAATTTAGAAAAAAAAACTTTTTCAAAACAAGCTTTTATAAAATGGACTAAAAAGCATAAAATAATTTTTTGAGTGTTCTGATATCATAAAAATAAAAGCGATGGGCGCATTAAAGGAAATTTACCCGTTTTTTTTAGCCTTGTTAACTCGAAGGTTAGTGAAAATCCAAATTCATTATATTATAGCAGAGAAATGTAAGGGTAGATAATTTAACCCAACCCAACCCTACTCAAGCTACCCTTCCATTTTTCTGATATGGATGGACATTATTACGCCTGCTTCATATTAGGCAGAACATCCGCGACCGGCAGTGTGTCGATTTATTTTGTCACATTGAAAAAGAAGAGTCGGCCCATCATCGGTTGTGGACGATCCACCAAATGCGCATGGAAAGGCATTTACCTAATATGCCCATCGCTTTTATTATTATGATATCAGAACACTCAAAAAATTATTTTATGCTTTTTAGTCCATTTTATAAAAGCTTGTTTTTAAAAAGTGTTTTTTTCTAAATTTATTTTTTAATTTTTAGATTTGTCTAAGTCTATGCATTTCAGCCAGTGCATCGATATTGCAGGGAGTCTTTCCTGTCAATTTTGAAATATCTAAGTCTTCGATGAGGCCGTCCAACGATTTGATACTAAACAAAATACAAACTAAAATTTTACCCCCTCTCCGCCCTCCACGTTAGGGGGGAGGTAAGCAGTCAGTGATACCACATTATTGGATTGTCATCGGAACTATAACGTTATGCGAAATTTAAAGTTAATCGGATACGTGGAGTCAGTTGAAAGTAATCAGAAAAACTTGATATTAAATCGTCCATTTTGAATCCGCCATATTGAATTTTTGTAATCTGATAAAAAATTCGTAATCCTCATCCTCAAAAACCCCCAGATACCAATTTTGGTGGAAATCCAACAAACTAAAATTTTACCCCCTCTCCGCCCTCCAGGTTAGTGGTGATGCCACATTATTGGATTGTCATCGTAACTATAATGGTATACGAAATTTAAAGTCAATCGGATACGTGGAACTCAGTTGAAAGTAATCAGAAAAACTTGAAATTAAATCGTCCATTTTGAATCCGCCATATTGAATTTTTGTAATCTGATAAAAAATTCGTAATTGTCATTCTCAAAAACCCCCACATACCAAATTTGGTGGAAATCGGACAAACTAAAGTTTTACCCCCTCTCCACCCCCACGTTAGGGGGGAGGTAGGTACCCGATGAAACCACATTATTGTATTGTCGTCGGAACTAAGACGCTATGCGCAATTTGAAGTCAATCGGATGTTTGGAAGTTCTTCAAAAATGAGTTGCAAGATTTGATTACATACATACATACCCACATACATACATACAGGTGAAGTTAAATAAAAGCTTGTAATGATGCTTGTGTGAGGTGAACTAAATTAAAACTGAACTAAGAATTAATCTTATTTCACATATAACTCGATTTTTTGTTTTATAGACATACCATCCTTTACCTCTCGGCCATAGAACTTATTTTAGATACATATGTAAGTTTTTCTTAGATTATAGTATATAGTTTGACTTACGGTAACTGACCCTCGGACTGAAAATCAACAAGTTGATTTTTACACAATACACAAAGCCCAATTGTATAAAATGCAGTAAAATCATTGACTTCTATACCCTACGGGTAGACCCGGCATGGGCCAAAATTTTATCGCAATTGACCAAATACAAGTAAGAATTTAATGAGCAAAATAGGGATGAAAATAGAATTTCGGTTTGGTGAGTCCGGAAACATGCAACATCGCAAAAATATTCTATTTGCTTGTCTTGGATAAAAAAGGGCAGTGGCGGCGCAAAATAAAAATTTTGAATTCCACTAGAATTTTTTTATCAACAATTTTCTGTTTGAATAATAAATAATTCATGAATACTTACTTGTGTGTGTTTACAAAATTCTCTTCAGTAAAAAAAAGAGTAAAAAGAATTTCTAAGCATGCTAAGTGCAGTGGATGTATTAAAATTATTGTTTTCATCTTAGAACTTTACAAATGTTGTACCTTCCAGGTAAAATATTTTCTTTCTTTGAACAAGGGTCTTCTTCAACTCTTCTTTTCTTGGGTGGACTACAAGTTATGCTCGAGTCAGATGAAATTTCGGAACTAAAAATTTCAATTCGGAATGGGACAACCGGGCGCCGGGCGCCGGGCCAACTCGGCGCCGCCAACAGGGCGCCACGCCGGGCCTAATGGGCGCCGGGCCAACTCAGCGCCGGACTATTTTTTTTTCGATAAAATGTGCAGATAAAAACAAAATAAATATGTTATTTATACAAAACTTTCAACATCTATTAAGTCGAGTGTTGAAATTTGGTAGGTGTAGTGTTCTGCGACTTGAAACACCGCCAAGTTCCATATTCGATACATATCGATGCATAAATAAGAAAGTCCGCCATTTTGGATGCGCCATTTTAATTTTTTTAAGTTTGTTTTTCATCTGCACATTTTATCAAGAAAAAATATTTTAGTCCGGCGCCCAGTTGGCTCGGCGTCAAGTTGGCCCGGCGCCCAGTTGGCCTGCCGCCCAGTTGGTGGCGCCGAGTTGGCGGCGCCCAGTTGTCCTAGACTGCAACACATTTCAGGGGTCTGGTACGTTTTACCACCTTTCTTAAAACTACGAAGTTTTTTGAAAAATGATAATTTTAGACCATTTTATAGTGATTTCTAAAAAAAAAATTGCGGACTATCGTTGATTTTGTTAAAAAAATTGAAATTGAAACATTCTTAAAACCCCATTAAAACCCATACAAATTGCTACAAAAGAAGCATTTTCTCATTTCAAACTGAAACAAAACGGTCCCTGACGTCTATCAGCTGTCAACAAAAACTTGAAATAACTAAGGTCACTGATCGAAATCGGGTCAGTTTTTTTGGTCCTTTTATGAAAATGCACAATTTTTAAAACAGCATGAAATTCAAAACAAAATCAAGAAAACTATGATTCCTACATTTTTACAAATAAAAATTAGTTTAATTGAACAATATATCAATTTTTATTCCTTAAAACACTAAAAATTAATAATTATTTACTTTTTTAAAATTTATCGAAGGTCTAACTGAACAAAAGCAAACTGAACCCATCCGTATCGAAATGAACCGAATCTAACGGTTCGGTTCGATTTGCTTAAACTGAACCGAACCTAACCGAATATAGCTAAACCTAACCTAAACAATCCTAGCGGAACCTAACCGAACATACTCAAACTGAACCAACCTAACCCAACCTAACCCAACCTAACCCAACCTAACCCAACCTAACCCAACCTAACCCAACCTAACCCAACCTAACCCAACCTAACCCAACCTAACCCAACCTAACCCAACCTAACCCAACCTAACCCAACCTAACCCAACCTAACCCAACCTAACCCAACCTAACCCAACCTAACCCAACCTAACCCAACCTAACCCAACCTAACCCAACCTAACCCAACCTAACCCAACCTAACCCAACCTAACCCAACCTAACCCAACCTAACCCAACCTAACCCAACCTAACCCAACCTAACCCAACCTAACCCAACCTAACCCAACCTAACCCAACCTAACCCAACCTAACCCAACCTAACCCAACCTAACCCAACCTAACCCAACCTAACCCAACCTAACCCAACCTAACCCAACCTAACCCAACCTAACCCAACCTAACCCAACCTAACCCAACCTAACCCAACCTAACCCAACCTAACCCAACCTAACCCAACCTAACCCAACCTAACCCAACCTAACCCAACCTAACCCAACCTAACCCAACCTAACCCAACCTAACCCAACCTAACCCAACCTAACCCAACCTAACCCAACCTAACCCAACCTAACCCAACCTAACCCAACCTAACCCAACCTAACCCAACCTAACCCAACCTAACCCAACCTAACCCAACCTAACCCAACCTAACCCAACCTAACCCAACCTAACCCAACCTAACCCAACCTAACCCAACCTAACCCAACCTAACCCAACCTAACCCAACCTAACCCAACCTAACCCAACCTAACCCAACCTAACCCAACCTAACCCAACCTAACCCAACCTAACCCAACCTAACCCAACCTAACCCAACCTAACCCAACCTAACCCAACCTAACCCAACCTAACCCAACCTAACCCAACCTAACCCAACCTAACCCAACCTAACCCAACCTAACCCAACCTAACCCAACCTAACCCAACCTAACCCAACCTAACCCAACCTAACCCAACCTAACCCAACCTAACCCAACCTAACCCAACCTAACCCAACCTAACCCAACCTAACCCAACCTAACCCAACCTAACCCAACCTAACCCAACCTAACCCAACCTAACCCAACCTAACCCAACCTAACCCAACCTAACCCAACCTAACCCAACCTAACCCAACCTAACCCAACCTAACCCAACCTAACCCAACCTAACCCAACCTAACCCAACCTAACCCAACCTAACCCAACCTAACCCAACCTAACCCAACCTAACCCAACCTAACCCAACCTAACCCAACCTAACCCAACCTAACCCAACCTAACCCAACCTAACCCAACCTAACCCAACCTAACCCAACCTAACCCAACCTAACCCAACCTAACCCAACCTAACCCAACCTAACCCAACCTAACCCAACCTAACCCAACATAACCCAACCTAACCCAACCTAACCCAACCTAACCCAACATAACCCAACCTAACCCAACCTAACCCAACCCAGCCCAACCTAACCCAACCTAACCCAACCTAACCCAACCTAACCCAACCTAACCCAACCTAACCCAACCTAACCCAACCTAACCCAACCTAACCCAACCTAACCCAACCTAACCCAACCTAACCCAACCTAACCCAACCTAACCCAACCTAACCCAACCTAACCCAACCTAACCCAACCTAACCAAACCTAACCTACCTATTGTTAATAAATATAGTAAAAGTTGTTAGGTTTATGTCCAGGGGGTAACCATTGTCCATAATCGTCGGAAATCGAGTTAGGATTAGTGTATGCGACCATAAACATTGAGTGGCGAGTGAGTGTTTGGTCTTCAATTTTTTTAGGGAAATTTTTCAAAATCTTTTTTTGCGCACTCTGGGCACCCTAATAAACCGTAATCTGGTCACCCTAATCCATCGCAATCAAAGAAAATGGGTAATCGAAGTGTCACAAATTTTTTGTTGGTTTCTATTCTTCTTTTATATTATGTAGGACAAAATTATTAATTAAACTAAGTGACCTTATTAAGTAAGACAGCATGATATTCAAATGACATTAGAAGGACATAAACATATGATACCGGCCTGTAGACCGGTCGCGGTGGTCATATAATAATAAATATATACTTTCGCGATGAAAGACCAAAATTTAACTTAAAATTACTGTAAAGTCCGCAAAAAACATTAAATTTATCGAAATTTATAAAAACATAGATCAGTGTGTGTAACAATTCATCAAGATGTATGAAACTCGACCGTGACATGTCAAAAGTTTGGTTCGAAAAAACAAAAACAACTGGATAAAAATCGGTATGTAAGCATTTAAAAAGAAATCATTTTTAAGAAAATCAAATACTTTTTGTTAATTTTCATGCAATGCAAAAAAAAGTGCGGGGAAGTGACACTTTCTGAATCAAAATGTGTGAGGGTAAAATCGCACGGTCGTAGAAAAAACTATCTATCGTGACGCTACTGAACTTTCTCGTGTTTTAGGAAAAACTATCCGTCAAGACAACTTACCCATGAAATGTTGTTTTTTTATGGATTTTTTTTCTTCTTTTGCACAAAAAACAATTTTGGACCATGTTTAAACTCAAATAGTTACTTCTAAACTTGTTTTTAAACGTTTTAAGATTTCTTTTTGTAATATTCCCGCACAAAATTCAAAAAAAATCATTTCCGTACTTAGACAACATTGTCTATCAGTTTTCCCTGTATACACGGACTAACAGGTAGAATCACTCAAAATACGGCAGGTGGATTAAAGGTAGCCAGCTGCTTTTCTGTCGCACTTATGCCGTCAGTGTGAAAGAGATAAAAGTACCCTTATATTATCTAGGGTATTATTAGCATGCAAAATCACCCTATCTTTGTCCGTTTCACATGTTCAATAATGTCTATCTCTGTTTTTATTGTAAAAGAAATACCCGACCATAGGAACCAAATTGGATAGGGTCAATAAAAAATGCCTTGTCTTTCCGTCTCTAACGCCCTTTTAGGGCGTTATACAACTCAATGAGTAAAATAAATAGAAACTCATACAGTATCAGGACGACCATCGGTCATAAAATCATAAAGACATAGAATTTGGTAAAAACCAAGTCCGCATCGAACAAAATATGTTATATGTTCGAAGCCGTAAATCAAACTGTACCTACAACTTTAAAAATTGTCTTAATTTTTTTTGTTCTAGTTTTTATTGACGTACGTAATTACTTATCCGTTAACTCGCCACCATACCCTTAATCTCGAAAAGTCATCCAATGTGTAAAACCGTGTAAATCTCTCTCCGTCTTGACAGGACAAAAGAGTATACACGTTCGAAACACAGTAACATACAAAGGAAATAATTCTTAAAAGACTACACCACGGAATATGAAAACTGCATGGAAAGGAAAATATATTTTTAAATTTGAAAGTGCACTTTTTTCAAAGCTTTTTAAAGGAGGCGGATGAATGCGTGTCATAATAGAAGAGAATCTTTACCTATAAATCCCAAAACAAAATTTTTGAAAGGTTGAATTGGTAGCAATAGGTTGTCACGTACTAAAAGAAGATAGGGGAAGATTTTTTGCATCTATTTTTGTCGGTGGATTTGCGATGCCAACAGTTGTGTCAACCAACTGACATATGTATGTCATCAATCTGATATTATTTCTGATTGCATATGATGCCATCAGTTGAAATAAAAACCCGATGGAATCACGCTCACAAGTGCCAGGAGTAGAAGGGACTTAACCCAACTTTTTTACCATTCTTTTTACCTTCAGCTTTTCGAAGACAAACTTGTCTGACGAAGAAGAAAGTGAGATTCTGCCTGAATTCTTTAAGTTTTATTGGGCAACTTTCAAAGATTTCTCATTATTTGGTTTCTTTTTCATTCTCGTTCATCTACTTCGGCAATATCGCCTTCAACAAGTTAATTATTGTCAAGAATATCCTCTTATGAGTTCAGTCCCTCTTGTTCTTCAATAAACTCAAATTCATTTTGACGAATGACGAAGTTATTTAACACGCAAGCTGTTACAGCAATATACTTATAATATTCTCTATTATAGATGTGCAGGTTCCTTGTCTGAATCCTCAAATGAGGACCTACGAACCTCCAATAACTTCAGCTATAAATTGACCGCAGCCATATATATGGCAGAAATGCTGTTTTTTAACTTGACTTTCACTGAAAAAAATGTGAGATTATGTACTCCATCAAAACCTTCCACCGACTCACAGACCCGGTTGCAGTAGATGGCATCATTTGATGGCATCCATCCATGCTAATGCTAATGACGTGGAAAGAAAATGACCGCTACATGTACTTGACAGTTGGTGGATGTTAAATGGGTTGGTATTGCCAAAATATCCCCAAATCGGCACCAACCTTTATAAATTCCCCCGGGTAAAAAATAAAAAAAGCTATGAAGGAAACATGGGACTGTTTAAAATTTATGTAAGAAAGATAGTCAGATTGAGGCGGGAAATCATTCATACAAAAATGTGCCCCTAACTGAATAACAAAATGGCAAACTTGGTAGGTGTTATCGTGTTTGCTGTTTCTTAGCACTTTTGAAGACAACTTTAGTAACTAATATCCACTGTTCATATTTTATCGAATTATATTTTATCGAATATCAAAATCTCGAACTCTTTATAATGAAAATTAAAATTTAAAGTTATTAAAATGTCGAATATCTAAAATATGGAAAATTAAAATATTTAAAATCAAAATAGCAAAATTACAAAATATTGAAAATCGAAATATTAAAACTACCACAACTACCCAACCAACCTAAATAAATAACATAACCAACCAACCTCACCAGCCAATTTAATCAAATCAACCAAACAAATTTTGAATATATTTAATCAGCTTTTAATTTTGCGATATTTTATTAGATATTTTAGTTTCGAGATTTTGATTATATGAGATTTTTATTATTCAAGATTTTAATTTTCGATAAAATGTATTTTAATATTTTAAATGTTACCCAGTTTTAAGAAATGTGTACACTCAGCGGCGTAGCGTGCCCGAAAGGGTGGGGGGGGGGCGACAGCTAAAAAGGGCGCCTCTGAAAACTGATGAAAAATCTTGCGACCAAAAAAAAAAAAAAAGTCATCATGTGTGAGCGGGCGGCCGATAAATAAGTCACAAGGGCGCCTCTCACGAATCTTGCGACCAAAAAAAAAAAGGTCATCATGTGTGAGGGGGCGGTCGATACATAAGTCACAAGGGCGCCTCTCACGAATCTTGCGACCAAAAAAAAAAAGGTCTTCATGTCGTCAGTTTCCTTTGGCACCCACTCAATTGGCCATTACCGGCCCGACTTAATAAAGCTGAGGGCGCTTCGGCCACCTATGGGGCGCCACCACCCTCGGGGCGGGGGGGGGGGGGCGACGAACCCACCGCGCCCCCCCCACGCTACGCCGCTGTGTACACTGAAGAGTATACTGTCGTCCTTAGTAAGACCCACCTATCTACGTTTGCACTTATTTTGAGAAAAGCGAGTTTAAAATAACCGAACAAAAATTTGGGTATTTTTCTTAAACAACAGATGAAAGTAACCTATTTAAAGCCATTTTCGGTCATAACTCATTTTTGATTTTTTTGCAGATAGGTGGGTCTTACTAAGGACGGCAGTATAAGCCTTAGATTTTTTTACATATTTTCTACATATTTCAGGAAAAAACACAAAAAATAGCTTAAAATTCGACATCATGAGGCTTCGCCCCCCTCCAAAATCTTTTTTTAACATCAAATTTGGATTCAGCGAACCCAAAAACCCTATAACTGATGTATCGCATGTGTATGCTTTCCTTTTGTTTTTTGTTCACGGTCGCCATTTTGAATATTTCAAAATGGCGGCTGATGCACAAAAGTCCTTAGTAAATTTTATAATAGGGTTAAGCAAACCTGCCAAAATCTGCAAAAAAACTTGATTAAGGTTTGTTAGTTAAGTCTCATAAACTTAGACAGTTGTATCCTAATATAATAATCCCCCCCCCCCCCCCCGCTTTAAATTACCCGAATTTTTTTTTAACTGCAGATTTGGATTCACCGTACCCTCTTCTTTATATTAAAACTGATAACTATCATTATATATGTATATGTATATCCCAGTAGCAGTCCAAGAGTGAAGGCTAGGGGGCCAGGCCCCCCTTTTTCCAAAGAATTTTCCAAGAATTATTCTGGTGTATTACACACCGGAAAAGAATTTGATTTTTTTCTAACCACATGTTTTAATTTTTTTTTTTTTTTTTTTTACGGTTAAGCGCACTCGCAAGGAGGTCCCTATCACGCTCGAGAAGCGGCCAGTGCGCGAAAATGTTGGTGTGTGTTGGTTTTGAAACGGTTCAGGTTGTAACCTGCAGGGAAAACTGTCGCAGGGAGTTTATTCCACAGCGATGCTGTTCTCCAGAGATATGAATTCTGATATAATGAGGTTCTTGGTGCCTCTATTTTGACAGTAAATTGATGGTTACCGTCTGTTTGACGTGTTCGCCTAGTAGGTGCTACTCCCGGGGGGATCATACGTGCCAACTCTTCAGAGCATTTTCCGTGATAATACCTGTAGAAGAGAGATAGATCGCCCACAGTTCTTCGATGTTCGAGACTATCCAAACTATGGGTAAGTGCGGGGTCATTGATCAGCTTGATAGCTCGTTTTTGCACGGTGTTCAAAAGCATTAAGGTATGTTTGGGTGCCGCACTCCATATATGTGAGCAGTACTCCATAGTTGGTCGAATCTGGGCTTTGTAGAGTGTCAGCAGTTGGCTTGGTGTATACAGATGTCTTGTACGAAATAGCACCCCAAGCTTTTGGGACGCCCTTTTAGCTATATCTGCCACGTGACTGTGCCAAGACATGTTGGTCTCTGCAGTGACTCCTAAGATGTTCAACTGGCTCTGCAATGTGACAGCACTTCCAGATAGCATGATGTTTGGCTCACCGGTGCTGGTTTTTTTTGAAAACAGGGCTGCTTGGGTTTTCTGCGCGTTGAACTGTACAAGGTTTTTGTTGCCCCAGTCCTCTATTATCTCCAGGTCGTTATTTATCTGCGATATTTGAGTTTGTCTAAGATGATGGAATTCACGTGCGGATAGACACTGAGTGGGTGGTATGACTGAGGAGACTACATTGCCATCATCTGCAAAGCAATAAAGTGGATTTACTGTTTTATCTATGAGGTCATTTATGTAAATCAGAAAAAGTGTTGGCGAAAGGATTGCTCCCTGTGGCACACCAGCATTTATTTGGTAAGAGTTGGAGTTCCGGCCATCCAGTGCAACATAAATGGATCTATCCTTAAGGTAACTTTCAAACCAAGTGCAAAGTTTCGGCGACAATCCCATTGCTTTAAGCTTGTTGAGCAGATTTTCATGCCAGACTTTATCGAATGCTTTTGATATATCTAAGGCAATTGTTCTTGTTTCGCCCCGTAACTCAATCGCTTTTTGCCATAAATGAGTGACGTATGTAAGTAAATCGCCAGTTGACCTATATTTTCGAAATCCGTATTGCTTGTCGTTGATAAGTTTGTACTTTTCCAAGTACTTGGTTAGGTGATTGTTCACAACTCTTTCCATTACTTTTGATATCACCGGAAGTAGAGCAATTGGTCTATAGTTTAACGGATCTGTCTTTTTTCCTTTCTTTGGAATAGGCTGTACTGCGGCAGACTTCCATGATGATGGATATACTCCTTGCCTGTAAGATAAATTGAATAATTTAGCGAAAGTTGGGGTAAGTTCGTTAGCACAATTTTTGAGTACTATCGCGGGAATGCCATTTGGACCCATTGCTTTGTTTGTATCCAACTTTTTAAGGGATTTTCGTATTTCTCTGTGACAAAAGGGTACCTCTGGCATACTGTGGGAAACCCTTTCAATGAAGGGTGGAGTTTTTCCATTTGGCACTGTTAGGTTTGAGTTGGAGGAAAAGATTTTGACCAGCATATTGGCTTTTTCCTCTGATGTTGTGGCTGAGTGAGTATTTTTATCTGTAAGTGGTGGTATGGATGACTTGGTGAAGTTTGATCCAACGGCTTTTGCAAGAGACCAAAAGGACCTAGAACTACTTGGACAATTCAGCAACCTGTTTTTTATTCTTTGATTGTATGTTTCTTTGGCGGCGTCAATAGTAATTTTGCAACTATTTCTGGCTTCTATAAATTCTGTGTGGTTTTGAGCGGTTTATTGTCGTTTCCAAAGGTTATATGCTCTGTGTTTTTTCTGTACAGCCGTTTGACACTGGCTGTTGAACCAAGGTTTTGCATTAGCTCTGCTTTTTATTGTATGTGGGATATATGCATCCATTCCAGATAAGATTACTTTTGTTATTTCATTACAGCAAATAGTGGGATCAGCTGTTTTAAAGCAAACTTCTTGCCATGGAAAATCCAGGTAAAACTGTTTAAGGTCATTCCATTTTGCCGATTTATAGTGCCACATTTTACGAGGAAGTGATTGTTGGCTTGGCGGTATGGACATTTCGCACTTTGTTCTTATAAGTTTATTATCGGATGAACCAAGTGGGGGATCTACTTGAATTGTGTACAAGTCAGGATTTGTAGTTAGGAACAAGTCTAAAAGCGCTGCAAATTCACCCCTTTCTGAGATACGGGTAGGTTCATCGACAAGCTGCGTTAGACCACAACTTATGGCAAAAGCTTCTGCTTCCCTGCCTTCATTATCTGTTTTGTTGTGGTATTTTAGCCAGGGTATATTGTGGACGTTGAAATCGCCTAAAAAAACAATTTCCGCATGTGGATAGTTAGACTGTATATTATCACAGTTTTCGGATAATGTCGCAAAAAAGTTTTGATACTCGGTGTTACTTGGCGGTCGGTAGAGGCAGCAAATGAACTTGGTCGATGACTTTGAGGTGAATTTCAGCCATATGATATCGAGGTTCGCTGGTTCTAGCTTCTCCTCTCGATGACATGAAAGGTCATTTTAATGTACACACAAATATCTAAACTGCCCTAATTTTTGAAAGTCTGGGAACAGTCCAGTATATCCCCTGATAAAAATCCTGACTGACAGAGAGATTTAATAACATTTAATTAAAAAAACACAAAACTTGTGTAAACTAATGCCTGATTTACCTAGCAACTTATTACTGATTTACCCAGCAACATAAAGCACAATGGATACATTTGGTGCTTAGTGCATCTTACCATACTAAGCAGGAAGCAAAAAGACAGTCATTATGCAAGAATAAGGTTTGTCCATTGTGCAATATGTTGGGTATAATGATAGCCCTTAATGTACTAAGCACAACAGGGATTCTGCATTAACCCAGCTTCAAAAATAACGCAACTTACCGGTGAAAGGAAAACAACGGCAAATCGTTGCGACTGTAAGAAGCAGACCACAACAAAACAGTTAATCATGTATAAAAGGCAATATTTGCTATTTGCTTTGAAAAAAATAACGCACTATTTAACAAGTTAAACGAACTCGACCCGGTAGAACTTCGCAAAAATAATCTGGGAATTTTTGTGTTTGTTATTATTTATGTCAATCTGTGTGCGGCTAGTAAAAAACCAAGTAGAAAATTTTACTTATTTACATGCTGATTTTAAACCAATCTCAAAAGTATAGAACTTCAATTTTTTACATAAAATATCAAATATTACAAAATGTTATACTACATGGCAAACATGAAAGTAATAAATAATATGGAAAACATATAATTTGTGGGTTATACAGGCAATACTTAAAATTTTAAAAAAAGTTAAGTTGATTTGATTGACGTGACTACGTTCTTTTAACATCCACCATTTAACCAATCTGTCACCTACATCTAGCGGTCATAATTGTAAGATTTTCTGGGGCCAATTAGCATTCCAGTTTATGTTACAGTTCCGTGCATCCATCTGAAAAATTTAAGAACCTGATTGTTGCCACCGGTTCCTGTTTGGTGGAAAAAAACTTCCCCATACGCATTTCAACAAATGAGGGCCCCCTGCGTTTGACGTTGTGGATCCAATTTCTGGTGGCAACACTGATTTCAGTGCTCCCTTATGTGCACACATCGGCTGGATAGTACAACTTGGCACACCTGTAAAAAAAACTTTTGTTAAAATCCGTAAAAATTACAGTTACAGGAAACACGAGAACGATCAGCTGATTTACACAGTCATCAAACACAGGGAAGGGCGGGGTGCGGAAAGACGGGAGTTCAAGGTGACGCATTCGTGATGAGACTTTGAAAACTCGAGTGTTCAAACCCTAGCGAACGTAGGTTAGGATAGGTTAGGTAGGATGGCCGACCACTAATTGACAACGTCAACTGAATGTGCAAGAAAATAATTTCTCGCAAATAATCTTAACCTTAGCCATTTGTGGATATGACGGAAAGCTTGAGTTTTCAATTAAACTATCCACAGCTGTTTATAATTCTGGCAAGCGTGCCTAGGTCTATGTTCCTCAGTTTTGCTCAATCTTGGAAGTAAGGAAGACCTGGAGCATTAAATCTAGTCCTGGCAGTGCCAGGACATTCACACAACAGATGTCTTATGCCCTTAGGTTCCTACTCGTCTCTACAACAGTAGTCGTTTGCTGGTTTGTTTTTACGGGCAGCATGCGCTCCGAAGTAGCAGCATTTTTCATTTGTTCCTAAGCAGGGTGTCTCTTTGCATTCCATTCGGGCCAAACCTACCTTGAGATGCTGAGTTGGCTTGTGACAAATACAAACGAAAATATAATTCTGAATAGTTCTCATATAGCAAAGTTCGCTTTTGTACCTTATCAAATCTCGTCAAATCAATGAAATCTTTTAAAAGCTTATGAATATTTTATAAGTTTTTAAAAGCTTCAAATCGTTTTTTTTTACAGTAAGAGAAGATAAAATGAAAATGTACGTCTACATTATTTATTCGTGTCTTAGTCCAGCGTACGTGCTCGCAAGAATAGACTTTGTATATTTTTTCGAGCTGCTCCACTCTTGTACAGTCGAGATACGTTTTAGAATAATTTGTTACAGTGTACCGTTCTGTATGTATGTTCAATCGTAGCTTATGGAAACGAACAGGCCCTAGAAGACAAGTCCTCATGTCCCAACAAGGGACCGCTAATTTATACACAGAATCAACCCATCTGGACATTAGCATAAGGAATCTTAGCGACGGACCGTTCGGTTATTCGTTCTCTTCGTTTAAATGCGAGAATTAAACAGAGAGCTTTTAACCAAGAAACGTCAAAATATCATGTGTTTTCATTGTTCTTTTAACCAAAGATAACCTACCTCCAGAGCAGGGTTATTATTGGTTAATAAAACAATGAAAAAGCATGATTTTTTTACGTTTCTTGGTTAAACGCTCTCTTTTTGATTATCACTTTTAAACGAAGAGAACGAATAACCAAACGGTCCGTCGCTAATATTTGCCCATAGCAAAGCGGTGCTACAGCCTTCTATTGCATCCAGCATTTCGATCTTCATGTTTTTCTAGCTTCCCATTTCTCTTCTTCAATAGCCTAAAGTCTTACATGTTGACATATTTGGATATAGGGTCCCTGTATGTTTACAACATACAGGGACTCTACAATAGCCCTGTATTTCAAATATTGGTTAATTAATTGCATTTAGTCATATCCGGTCCCCCACTTTAAAATCAGAAAAGGATTCAAGTCCTACTCTTTTTCTCATCTGTCGTCCCTTATATTTTTTACGTATCAAGGCTTATACTAACCAAGTAACACAAGTTGTTGCTCAACAACTGCCCCAACATTGATGCAACAAATATAGCTTGCTATTGATTTAGCTGTCTGTTGCCCCAATATTCCTAAAATATATTTAACACATTGGGGCAGCTAAAAGTGGTATAAGCATCAGGGCAATTGTTTTTAGTTCTCTTCCAAAAAAACCACTAAAGGGCAACTTTTTTGTTTGAGAATGCACTTTTCTAACCAATTACAAACAAGTTGTCTAAGAGATATGGCTTGTAAAAATGACTGATTCCTAATATAAATTAGATTATAGTGTAGGCGTATTGTAAACTTATCCCATAAAATTTTGTTGCAAAGACAAGTTTATGCGGAAAATTTTCTGCACACGGTTGAAACTTAACGTTTTCTGAGAATACAAATCATGTAAAATCCATCATTTGCATAAGTGGTCGTATGAAAATATTGTGAAAAGTATTTTTCCGCACATGAATGGAAAAGTGTACGATGACGTTAACTGTCACCATACTTTTCCGCACCATGTGTTGCAAAGTGCTTTCCCACACATGTGCGGAAAAGCAGTTTTATTTGATTTGTGCAACACTGTTCGTAGGAAAAATAACGTACACAACTCGTTAGAAAGTAACTTTCTTACCATCGCGTGTTTTGTCACTAGGCTGCCGCCTCGTTCAAGCTGGTGTAAATTTGTCACTTTCTTGGCTTGTAATATACTATTTACTGTTGTTTGTTATCCCCAATCAGCTGATTTTTTCAAAGTACCGGCCTTTAAGCCGCTGTGGCTAATAAAGCTAAAGGAAAGGCAAAAACGTGATTCTGAAATGGCAGTTAGGCATTATTAATGTTCCTTGACAGCCTTGAATATAAAGTGCTTTTTGTCAAAAAATTGTACCTTTGATGCGTGCTTTTAAAGCTTTTACTTTTTTCGTTTTGTTTTATCGGCAAAATGCTTTTGTTTTAAAGCTCATCTCCCAAAATTTACTGTTTGCTTTTAAACTGTTATTTAATGCGGTTTTTTTCAATGCCCGATTAGAACGAATTGTTAATAATGTTGGCTTTAATCAATTACTACATAATCGTAAACAAACTTTTAATAAAAGGGTATGTTCACAAAATCTATAAACTTATTACAGGATGATCTATAAAGTTTTAGCAGCAGTTGTCAGCGGTGAGTGACATGAATCATTATGCAACGTATAAACAAACACGTTTGTCCGTTACCCCTGCAAGTGTTTGTCAAAAAATCTTTTATTTTTATTTTCCGACGCTTATGAATGAACCAGGACGGAAGGTGCAATTCTCTCTAAACAAGGCTAGAGTATAGAGGACCGATAATTCCCTCCTTTGATTTAGACTTAAATAAATTTAACTTTGATAAATTTCTCGCGTCTCTAGTTTTAAAATATGTCATACATACAGAGTCTCTAGTCTACACTAAAGGCCGATTCATAAAGTCAGTTGAGGTTCAGTTGAGTCCGGAGTTCAGTCAGTTGGTAGTTGGAGTTCACAATTTGAGCCATTCATAAACTCAGTATTAATAATTGGTCCAATAATTCGAAATGTTAAAATGACACCAAACAGCTCTTTAGATTCTACCTAACCTTAAAAAATTTCAAGTCAGGAATCTCTCCTTAGCCATTTTTTTATAATAAGAACACACCAACATTTTTAAAAACAACTACTTAATTCAAAATCCAAACAATGAAAATGGCCGCCGCACGCATAAATCATTCTGTGGCTGCAACAGCTGATGGTCAGGTGACTAAATGCTGTAGTTTTATTGGTAGACACCAACTGCTCTGAACTCCCAACATAAAATTTGGTTATCTCCAACTTCTCTATTGAACCTCAACTGAACCTCAACTTACTTTATGAATGGAAATACATGTTTCAATAAGCTGATATTTAACATTCGAACTCCGAACCTCAACTGACTTTAAGAATCATACTTGAAGATATCTAAAAGTAAATGTACCAAGCAGCCGCTACTCACGGTGGTGGCACAGAATGTGTTAAATTAAATAAACTTAATGGATAAACAAAAAAGCGAGTTTTATTAGCAAAGCACGCATGTACCAAAAACAGGCTAAAGTATTTATAGGCCATACTTTCAGAATAGTAAGCAAATTTTTAGAAGACAAAATATAGTTGTTTTATGAAATCTAGGAGAAATAATCTTCACAAATTCAGACACCCAACATCCGGTGTTTCTAAAATATTGAACAGTTACTTAATTAAGGACCACTCACTTCTTATAATGTGATTATAATGAAATTCGGTATACAAGTTCGCGAGGTAAATGCAACCATTCAGTGAAAATTTTAGCTCCCTCCGCCCCCCATTAAGGATCTAGGGCCCGGTTACTCAAATAAGGACAATGCACTTTTTACTGATTGGTAGTATTTAGGTTCCATGCGAACTTGTATGCCACTTGTGCGTGATCCTTCAGAAAAACTATGGCAATATGATTTGTTTGCGCATCTCCTTTATGGGTGGCGTTGGGGGCTAAAACTTTCAGTAAATGGTTGCATTTACATCACGAACTTTTATGCCAAATTTCATACAACCACGTTATTATAAGTGCGTGGTCCTTCAGAAAAGTTCTGTTTGAGGGGGGCGTGTGGGGTTAAAATTTTTACTGAATGGTTGCATTAACCTCGCGAACTTGTATGCTGAATTTTATTACCATCACATTATTAGAACTACGTGTTCCATATTTGAGTGACCAGATCCCCTTATGGGAGAACGGGGGGACTAAAATTTTCATTGAAACGTTGTATTTACCTTACGAACTTGTATGCAAAATTTTATTACACCACTTTATTAGAAGTGCGTGGTCCTTATTTAAGTGACCAGTGCCATAGCTACTTTATGGAGAGGAGTGGGGGGCAAAAATTTTTACCAATGGTTGCATTAACCTCACGAATTTGTATGCCAAATTTCATTACAACCACTTTATTAGAAGTGCGTGGTCCTTCAGAAAAACTAGGTTTAATGCGATTTTTTTGCCCTAGCTCCCTATAGGGGGGCGTGGGGGGCTAAATATTCTACTTAATCGTTGCATTAACCTCGCTAACTTGTATCTATCTATCTATTTAGCCTTCTGCGATCCATCTTTGGACATAGGCCTCCCCCAATATCTTCCACTCTTCTCTGTCTGTCACCACGTTTATCCATCTAGTCCCCGCATGTTTCGTGAAATCGGCTGCCCATCTCATTAGGGGTCTTCCCCTACTTCTTTTACTTTCCCAAGGCCTCCAGTTTACAATACATTTGTTCCATCGATTGTCTGTCTGATATTATAACCGGCAAATTTCCATTTTAATGTTGCTACTTCTCCTCTGACATCCCTCACTTTTGTTTTGTATTTTTCCATTCATTCTTTTTTCTATCTGTCAGCTTTACATTTAACATTTGTCTTTCCATTGATCTTTGGGCTTTTGTTACTTTATCTATGTTTGATTTTGTAAGTGTCCAGGTCTGGGATCCATAGGTAAGTACAGGAAGGATACATTGGTTATACACTTTTGTTACTGAGGATATTTTTTAATATGTAGCTTAATTTACGGAATGCTGCCCAGGCCAATCTTACTCGTCTCTTGATTTCAGTCGTTTGGTTTTTCCTTTTTTAGTTTAATAATTTGTCCCAGGTATATATATATATTCCTCTACTTGTTCTATTTTCTCTTGTTTTATTCTGATCGCGATATCCTCATCTGTGTTTGTTATAACTTTAGTTTTGTGCAGTTCACACTCAAGCCTATATTTTTAGTTGCTGTATCCAGTTTTTGCAGCATTTTTATCAGTTCTTATTCCTTATATGTTATTAAGGCAATATCATCAGCATATTTTAGGTGGTTCAAGTATTGTCCGTTTACTTTGATGCCTATTTCTTCCCAATCTAATTTTTTATAAACTTCTTCTGGGGCCCGGTTAAATAAATTAGGGGATATTGTGTCACCCTGTCTGACACCTCTTCTTATGCGCAAATGCGAGCAAAGTTATAAAACAATATTTTCCTTTTCTGAACGTGCTAAAAAAAAATGTTTTTACTAATATGATTGCTAGATTTTATATATATTTATGTTTACAACCCATAGTAATAAATCCAAATATGGCATGTTTCATAATAGAGTATAAATCTAACGTTTTACAGCATTAATTAACCTTTTCGCCTGTACGCAATTTGTTTTATGTTTTGTGATTGGAAGAATAAGCAAAAAGAAATCTTTAATGGGATTTTGAATATAGGGTTATTTAGATTAATGTAGTGCAATTTCTGACCAATATGTGCCTACTTAATATATGATTAATTACAATTGTGGAAAGAAAATCTTGATGCTTTAATAAGACTTCTCTTCCTATTTGCGTGATATGAGGCAGGGTTAAGACGGTGAGTTTCTTCAAATTCAGACAAGTGCTAAGTTTTCATGTTCCGAATTTACTCCAATGTAAAAATACCAAACATTCAAACAACGAGTTACTCCAATGGTTATCAACTTGATTTAATTGATTTAAAATCAGCTTCAAGTAAGTAGTTTTCAAATTTTGATGACAAAAATTGTTTTATAATACGAAATTATTTAAACTATTTTTATAAAAAGTGAGATTATCCCAACTTTTCTCTATTTATCTAAACACAAAGTGTTTTGATCTCGATCTCTCTGTTTGAATATTGCAAAAGGAGGATTTTTAATTAGATGCATCTCTGGGTTACGCTGATGTTTTATCACTCTGTGTAGCGTTTAAAACACAGTCTATCTTTTTTTTGCAGAGCGCTTTACCCTTATAGTTCAAACCAATCAACGACAAGCGGTGAGTACAAGCAGCGTGGTTTACAGTTTACATCAAGACAAAGAAAGCTGCTAGAAAGCATTCCTTGGTGGGTTTCCGTACACTTCACTTCGCCTTAGTTAAGGGGGGTTTTTTTCAACTGGGGAAATGTGAAATTTTGTCAATTATTTCAGCTTAATGTAAAATTTTCTTTTTGTTATTCCGAACTATTTTAGTCTTTCCTTTTAGAGTTTATTATAATTTTAAACTTTTATATTATTACTGTTTCCAGTGATATAAAATATTGATTCTATATTTTTGTGGTTTTCTTAACATCATATACAAACCTTTTCCCAAATATCAAACCTGAACAGTATAATTAAGTAAATTAAACAGTTGATTGAATAATTTTATTCAATCAACGTTTAAAAAGCTGTTAAATAAATATATATTCAAAACACACAGAAAAGTTCCTAAAATCTTAAAGCTTAAATATTTTTAAATACTTGCACAATAGCAAAAGTGTTTAATAAAATAAAATCAAATATATATTAAGAAGTAAACATATGAAGTTTCGAAGATTTTCCTACATTGTCTATGTAATTGAGAAAAGCACTTATAGTAGTACTTCATTCAAGAACCGCCAAATACCCTTTCGAGATCGTAATAAATAATAAATTTAATAACTTTTATTACTTTTATCAGTCATTGCAAAAACTGTTGCACAAATTGGTATTATAGCTTGCCACATTTAACTCTTGGCCACTGTCAAAGGCTCGCCTGCTACAACGGGATACTTCATTCGCCAGATTGTCGCCATTCGGATTAAAACCTTGACAATGCCTTGACATATCCAGTTGGGTTGTTGCGATCAGAAAATTTTCTGCATTAAAAATAGTGTGATCACATTTACGACACGCTCGTAGAAAAAATATTTTTTTCAAACATTGAAATTTTTGTTTTCTTGTTTAGCCAACAGTCTCTGGTCTGATTATTTTTTAGTCAAACCTCGTAAATCCTGATAGGTTATTTCCTGATAATAGCCATACCTTGCTGTTTTATTATCTATCCCAGAAATGCTATTTAGTATTTGCCCATATAAAGCTTTTTCAGCAGGAATATATCTTGGGGGGAGGCCAAGCTTCTTGGGGGGGCCGAACCTTAATGATGTCTTATTTTATGCTATTTTATCTATTTGTTCAAAAAAAAATGGAAAATATTTAAAAAAATCTGAGATGTGGGGGGGCCTGGGACCCAGGGTTTCCCCAGAAATTTTTGCACATATTTTCGCACATGTAAGGAAAAGTGTACGATGACGTTAACTGTCACCATACTTTTCCGCACATGTGTTGCAAGGCTCTTTTCCGCAAATCTTTTACAAAAATTAGTATAGATTAAGTGTTCGTAGGAAAAATATCGTACACAACTCGATAGAAAGTAACTTTCTTACACTAGCGCCTGGTTCACAACATTTACACTCGTGTGTTTGTCACTTTCTTCTCTTGTTATGTAATATACTATTGCGCATTTTCATCAGAAGGTAAAAAACATTTAACCAGTACATACGGTTTTAAAAAAAATTAACAAGCCTTGGAAATTTTACGAGTTGTTTTCGAAAAGCAATTTCGAAAAAGCTCGGTAGCCTTCCAAAGGCACGTTTTAATTTTGTTTTTGGAAATAAAACGAAATGAGCTCTAAAAACAACAATGGTTTTCATCTTGGTGTAGGTTATTAATAGAGCACCTACAACTCCTCCTTTATCCAGTAATATTCATAAACTAAACTGAATGAGTAGGGGACAATTCGCCGCTGCCGATTCGCTGCGGCCAAATCGTCGCGGGAACAATTCGCCGCCGGGCGATTTGCCGCGGGGTTAATCTGCCGCGAGAACTTTTGTTTAGTTTTTTTTTTAATCTAAGGTAACTTATTTTTTCTTAAATCCTCTTGTTGGGAGTTCAAAATCTGTGTTGAACCCAAAGACGTTAGAGCATAAATGCTTATTTAAAAAATCGGAAAATGAAGCACTCATAGCTTGCTATGGAAATAATGGCAAATTTAAATTCGCAGACGCGAATTTTTAAGTGCGCATGCGTGTGTTTTGTCACATAGATACACAGCTGCTAAGTGGGTAAACGCCATATTTGTTGTTCATTTACGTTTTGCGGTGTTTTGCGTTTGTCGTATAAAATGGTGTTTTTTTTCTGTGAAAACCGGAAAATAATTCACATAAAAGGTGCAATTTGTGGAAAAATGTCCTGGAGATGTAAGGGAGTGCCATTCCATAGAAAAGTACTTGTATTTTTCTTTTTAATTGGTTAATAAAGTTAAGAGTGCTTTATAGATAATAAATTTTCACCCAATCAACTAGTTTTTAGAAAAAAAATAGTAGACACCCTAAATTTTTGACAATTGTCAAATAATGTAGTGACGTAACGGGATATATTCCAAAACCACCAAAACTGACGCATGCGTGGTAACCGAAATCCTATCTACCCGAAAAAGGAATATTAAGAATTAAATGGGGGTCCTGCATGGGTGTGCTCCATATTTATGTTCTAACGTATTTGGTCCATTCTCAAACTGGATAGGCATCGGTACACATGTATAGGTATTCAAAAATACTGGATATTGTAAAGAGAAGCACGTTGCGTATTAGTTCAGGCAAGATTCGGGAAAATCAAGTTTCTAGAACCATTTTATATTACTTTTTGGCAAATGGGCAATTCCCCCTATTTTGACCCCGCTGAATCCGAATATCCCTGTTGCCAACTCGAAATATTGACAGGGGCTGAGATATTCAAGATGGCGGCCAAAATGGCGGCGAAATTTTAAATTGCCGCTGGAAAGCCCAAATTGTCACAGGTACATTCAAAATATATATTTGTATAATTAAAAAATAATAACATATTATTTCTTTTTTAAATGGCTGCAAAAACCCCCCTAGACCCACCAAAATCTGAAAGTTTGAGGTTTTTTCAAATTTTCTTAAAAACTAAGCTTCTCAGAGAAAAACATATAATATACTTTATTGTAGATAATAAAATTGCCTTTTCAACGTGGTATAACTTAATAAAATTCGACTAATAACAAGCTCTCCAGCGGCGTCCGTTAATTGGAGTAATTAAAAAAAGTTTAAAAAATACCTATGTTTTTTCCAAGATTTATTTAATTTTTTTAAAAACTAATATCTACAGAAAACCATGTATTACATTTTGGTATATTCAATAAAATTTCCTTCAAAATGACGTATAACATGATTAAATCGGTTTTATAAATAAAACTTCAGGGGCATCCGTAAATTAAATCAATTTTGAAAAAACAGAAAATAAACCATTTTTGTTACAAGTTTTATCTAATTTTCTCAAAAACTAAGCTTAACATGAAAAAACTTTTTTGTAGACAGAGAAATTCCCTTTTTAAAAATGTGAAACTCGGTGGGGTTTGACTTATAGCAAACTCTCCAACGACGTCCGTCAATGGGGGTGATTTCAACAAATCATTAAAAAAAAACATGTTTTTCATAAGTTTTATTAAATTTTCTTAAAAACCAAGCTCTTTATCAAAAAATGTGTTCTATACTTTGACATAGCCAATAAAATTTCCTTTCAGACGATGTATAACAAAGTGGAAGTTATTTTATATTTATTGCTCCAGTTGTGTTCTTAATTTAAAGAAATTATTTAAGATCAATCCAAACTAATCAATTTTGTGTCTTATTAGCTTTTCGGTAGATAATAGGTCGAAAGTACAAAAGGTCGAAAGTACAAAAGGTCGAAAAAATAAGGTCGAAAGTACAAAAGGTCGAAAATACGAAAGGTCGAAAGTACAAAAGATCGAAAGTACAAAAGATCGAAAGTACGGCCGCGGGTCCACATCGACTGGACAGGTCAATTCGACTTGAGACGGTAAATTTGTATTTTTAATATTTTGTTTTGTTGATTTTTTTTCGACCTTTTGTACTTTCGACCTTTTATGGCTTCGGCGGCGGGCCCGATAATAAAATGTCCTTTTAAACAGTGTGTCACAAAATGTGACCCATAGAATAGAAAACTCTCCAGGGACGTAAAAACTCTTCCTAACAGGTTGACAGGTTGGTTGTTGATCCCAATGAGTACCTAATTATGATTATGCCCCCCCCCCCCAAACCGTTGTAAAAGATTCACCACTTTATTTTTAGTGCCATATCCTTAAAAAAATAACCAAAAACACCTGTGTCAAAGTTACTAGTGTTACTTTCAGCACAAAAATATTGCTTAGGGAGGCCATGGCCCCTATGCACCCACCCCTCATAACCATTGGTGTTTTTTTGCTTTAAAGTACTTATTTAGATAAATTAAAATATCTAATCTAATCAAAAAACAGTTTATTTTAATTTGGAAACATTTTATTTTAGTAGGTATAAATTACGAACCTTTTTGAAGTATGTATCATAACATTAACCTCATTTTGTAATGTATTATTTAAAAAGAAATTGTCTTATCCTCAATAAAGAATAAAGGCACATTTTTTTCTGAAAATCTTAGTGAGAAAAGATATTTAAATGTGCAAGAGAAACTGATTATTTCAGTTATTTTTGAAAATAAGTTTATATTAGTACGCCCCTGAAGCCTTAAATATGGCAAGAACCCGACATTTTAATAAAGTTTTTAAAAGAAAATGTTATGTTCTACAATAAAGTTTATAACATATTTTTTCCTAAAAAGTGTAGTTTTTGAGAAAATTCTGAAAAACCTATAATAAACATGTTTTTTCTAAATAATCCCAATTTACGTACGCCACTGAAGAGCTACTTGCTCTTCCTAACCTTATTGACCAATACATCGTTGGAAAGGGAATTTTATTCTCCACAAAAAACTGTTCTTTGCAGTTTTTGACAAAAAGGTTAGTTTTCGAGAAAATTGCATAAAACTGAAAAAAAAAACAGGTTTTTAGGGGTTTGGGGGGTATTTTCTCCGTCCCTGTCAATTTTTCGAGTTGGCAACAGAGATATTCGGATTCAGCGGGGTCAAATTAGGGGGAAATGGTCTGTTGCCAAAAAGTAATATGATTTGCTTCTAGACCGAAAACGGAAAGCCTTTTAAAATAATATGCTCTGACTATATGTAGAGCCTCTCTCTTTTTTTTTTTGTTTAATTATAACCACCGAGGTTTGACTTTTCATAACGTTTAAAGGTCGATAGTCCAAATTACGTTCTTACAATACAAATGGACAAGGCTTTTGACGCCTGAAAAATTACGTTTTAACATGCTGCACAACGAGTCCATTTTTTTTATTTCTGCTAAACAAAAACAATGACACAATAACACTGCTAAGCAACAAATGACAACTTCCTTGAAAAAAACAAATAATTAGTGGGTAGAATTAGAAAGGCAAATTATTTTATTTCTACAGTTTTTCGGTGTTTTTAGTCCAAAGAAAACCCCTTCAGTGGCCAAACCGTTTTTCAACTATAAGTGGAAAAATATTTTTTAGAACTCTTGGCATATAATTTCGATTTCTAGGAATAAATGTGTCACATTTTATTTCCGGTATAAAAAGTGACAAATAAACAAAAAATCTGAATAAAAAGTGATATGTCAGGGATAAATGTAAAAATCGGGATGTAAAGTGTCTGATCAGATATAAACAGTAAAAATCTAAAAAAATAACGTCAAAACCGAAAAACACCAAAAAGTAAACTAATAAGTGCGAAAAATAAAAACCTCGTGATAAAAGTAGCTTTTTGTCCCTCGACGAAATGTACCAACTTTTCGCGTCGGGATAAAAAGTGCCACTTTTATCTCTTGGTATATAATATACTATTATTTTTTTTTTAAATCTTGGGTTAAAGAGATGGAATAATATAGACTAAGAAAGCCATTTTTGATTTTATTTTTAACGAGATTTGGATATTACTTCTTTTCCAGAAAAAAAAAATATTTTTAGCAATTTAGTCTTATGTAGGCACTCTAAAACTAGGCTATATTAGGTTTGTGCTTGTAAACAATTTTACATTTGTTTTAGCCTTGGTTTCAAAGTGCCTTTAAAATCGTATTATTTTACATTAAATTTTATGTGTATTTTGCTTTTGTTTTTCTTTAATTTAAATACACGTTTTATTATGGAAACTCGATAAATTTATTTTTCTATTTATGTAGATTAAAAATTTGCAACCTGGTTGAAGCTAATACCTAAATGTTTTACATTTGTATCTAAATATTTTTGAATGTAGATTAAATCCTGGAACTAATCGAAAAATTAATAAAAATTAAAAACAGAATAGAATAAAAAATACTCTGCCAATATATGGGCCCCTAAGCTCACACTAGGTACTATAGTTATTTTGTACGTGTGAGCTAATATAACTAAAAACTGAAATACATTTTATTCAACTCCAGACTAAATTACCATTTGTTTGATACCACACAAGCCATGTTTTGACTTAAACTCAAATTTTTTAAATTTACCCCCACCCTTAAAAAAAACAAAAAACTAAAATGTATTTTGTTAAACTCCGGACTCAATTACCTTTCGTTTGATATCACACACGCCATATTTTCACTTAAACTCTCATTTTTAAAATATACCCCACCCGTTTTTTAAAATAAATTAAAATGTATTTTGTTTAACTGCAGACTCAATTACCTTTCGTGTGATATCACATACGCCATATTTTCACATAAACTCTAATTTTTGAAATCTACCCCCACCCTTTTATTTGGTTTGTGTTTGGTGGATTTTGTTAATTTTTAAATGGGACCATCTCGACCCAAGACGCAGCCTAGGTACCAAATTTCATTAAAATCGGCCAAGCGGTTTTTGAGTTATGCGCGTTGGTCGTTACAGACAGAACTAATCGAAAAATTAATAAAAATTAAAAACAGAATAGAATAAAAAATACTCTGCCAATATATGGGCCCCTAAGCTCACACTAGGTACTATAGTTATTTTGTACGTGTGAGCTAATATAACTAAAAACTGAAATACATTTTATTCAACTCCAGACTAAATTACCAATTGTTTGATACCACACAAGCCATGTTTTGACTTAAACTCAAATTTTTTAAATTTACCCCCACCCTTAAAAAAAAACAAAAAACTAAAATGTATTTTGTTAAACTCCGGACTCAATTACCTTTCGTTTGATATCACACACGCCATATTTTCACTTAAACTCTCATTTTTAAAATATACCCCACCCGTTTTTTAAAATAAATTAAAATGTATTTTGTTTAACTGCAGACTCAATTACCTTTCGTGTGATATCACACACGCCATATTTTCACATAAACTCTAATTTTTGAAATCTACCCCCACCCTTTTATTTGGTTTGTGTTTGGTGGATTTTGTTAATTTTTAAATGGGACCATCTCGACCCAAGACGCAGCCTAGGTACCAAATTTCATTAAAATCGGCCAAGCGGTTTTTGAGTTATGCGCGTTGGTCGACAGACAGACAGACAGACAGACAGAGAGACAGAGAGACAGAGAGACAGACAGACAGACAGACAGACAGACAGACAGACAGACAGACAGACAGACAGACAGACAGACAGACAGACAGACAGACAGACAGACAGACAGACAGACAGACAGACAGACAGACAGACAGACAGACAGACAGACAGACAGACAGACAGACAGACAGACAGACAGACAGACAGACAGACAGACAGACAGACAGACAGACAGACAGACAGACAGACAGACAGACAGACAGACAGACAGACAGACAGACAGACAGACAGACAGACAGACAGACAGACAGACAGACAGACAGACAGACAGACAGACAGACAGACAGACAGACAGACAGACAGACAGACAGACAGACAGACAGACAGACAGACAGACAGACAGACAGACAGACAGACAGACAGACAGACAGACAGACAGACAGACAGACAGACAGACAGACAGACAGACAGACAGACAGACAGACAGACAGACAGACAGACAGACAGACAGACAGACAGACAGACAGACAGACAGACAGACAGACAGACAGACAGACAGACAGACAGACAGACAGACAGACAGACAGACAGACAGACAGACAGACAGACAGACAGACAGACAGACAGACAGACAGACAGACAGACAGACAGACAGACAGACAGACAGACAGACAGACAGACAGACAGACAGACAGACAGACAGACAGACAGACAGACAGACAGACAGACAGACAGACAGACAGACAGACAGACAGACAGACAGACAGACAGACAGACAGACAGACAGACAGACAGACAGACAGACAGACAGACAGACAGACAGACAGACAGACAGACAGACAGACAGACAGACAGACAGACAGACAGACAGACAGACAGACAGACAGACAGACAGACAGACAGACAGACAGACAGACAGACAGACAGACAGACAGACAGACAGACAGACAGACAGACAGACAGACAGACAGACAGACAGACAGACAGACAGACAGACAGACAGACAGACAGACAGACAGACAGACAGACAGACAGACAGACAGACAGACAGACAGACAGACAGACAGACAGACAGACAGACAGACAGACAGACAGACAGACAGACAGACAGACAGACAGACAGACAGACAGACAGACAGACAGACAGACAGACAGACAGACAGACAGACAGACAGACAGACAGACAGACAGACAGACAGACAGACAGACAGACAGACAGACAGACAGACAGACAGACAGACAGACAGACAGACAGACAGACAGACAGACAGACAGACAGACAGACAGACAGACAGACAGACAGACAGACAGACAGACAGACAGACAGACAGACAGACAGACAGACAGACAGACAGACAGACAGACAGACAGACAGACAGACAGACAGACAGACAGACAGACAGACAGACAGACAGACAGACAGACAGACAGACAGACAGACAGACAGACAGACAGACAGACAGACAGACAGACAGACAGACAGACAGACAGACAGACAGACAGACAGACAGACAGACAGACAGACAGACAGACAGACAGACAGACAGACAGACAGACAGACAGACAGACAGACAGACAGACAGACAGACAGACAGACAGACAGACAGACAGACAGACAGACAGACAGACAGACAGACAGACAGACAGACAGACAGACAGACAGACAGACAGACAGACAGACAGACAGACAGACAGACAGACAGACAGACAGACAGACAGACAGACAGACAGACAGACAGACAGACAGACAGACAGACAGACAGACAGACAGACAGACAGACAGACAGACAGACAGACAGACAGACAGACAGACAGACAGACAGACAGACAGACAGACAGACAGACAGACAGACAGACAGACAGACAGACAGACAGACAGACAGACAGACAGACAGACAGACAGACAGACAGACAGACAGACAGACAGACAGACAGACAGACAGACAGACAGACAGACAGACAGACAGACAGACAGACAGACAGACAGACAGACAGACAGACAGACAGACAGACAGACAGACAGACAGACAGACAGACAGACAGACAGACAGACAGACAGACAGACAGACAGACAGACAGACAGACAGACAGACAGACAGACAGACAGACAGACAGACAGACAGACAGACAGACAGACAGCCAGCCAGCCAGCCAGCCAGCCAGACAGACAGACAGACAGACAGACAGACAGACAGACAGACAGACAGACAGACAGACAGACAGACAGACAGACAGACAGACAGACAGACAGACAGACAGACAGACAGACAGACAGACAGACAGACAGACAGACAGACAGACAGACAGACAGACAGACAGACAGACAGACAGACAGACAGACAGACAGACAGACAGACAGACAGACAGACAGACAGACAGACAGACAGACAGACAGACAGACAGACAGACAGACAGACAGACAGACAGACAGACAGACAGACAGACAGACAGACAGACAGACAGACAGACAGACAGACAGACAGACAGACAGACAGACAGACAGACAGACAGACAGACAGACAGACAGACAGACAGACAGACAGACAGACAGACAGACAGACAGACAGACAGACAGACAGACAGACAGACAGACAGACAGACAGACAGACAGACAGACAGACAGACAGACAGACAGACAGACAGACAGACAGACAGACAGACAGACAGACAGACAGACAGACAGACAGACAGACAGACAGACAGACAGACAGACAGACAGACAGACAGACAGACAGACAGACAGACAGACAGACAGACAGACAGACAGACAGACAGACAGACAGACAGACAGACAGACAGACAGACAGACAGACAGACAGACAGACAGACAGACAGACAGACAGACAGACAGACAGACAGACAGACAGACAGACAGACAGACAGACAGACAGACAGACAGACAGACAGACAGACAGACAGACAGACAGACAGACAGACAGACAGACAGACAGACAGACAGACAGACAGACAGACAGACAGACAGACAGACAGACAGACAGACAGACAGACAGACAGACAGACAGACAGACAGACAGACAGACAGACAGACAGACAGACAGACAGACAGACAGACAGACAGACAGACAGACAGACAGACAGACAGACAGACAGACAGACAGACAGACAGACAGACAGACAGACAGACAGACAGACAGACAGACAGACAGACAGACAGACAGACAGACAGACAGACAGACAGACAGACAGACAGACAGACAGACAGACAGACAGACAGACAGACAGACAGACAGACAGACAGACAGACAGACAGACAGACAGACAGACAGACAGACAGACAGACAGACAGACAGACAGACAGACAGACAGACAGACAGACAGACAGACAGACAGACAGACAGACAGACAGACAGACAGACAGACAGACAGACAGACAGACAAAATCATCTGAAACGCAAAGATATATCAAAATTTTTGAAATCGGAGCAACTTTTTTTTTCTCGAAAAAATTAGGATCACCATAGCTCACACTACTATAGTATACTATCTGTGTGAGCTAATACTATCTTCTATAATGTAGCCCCCGTGGTCAAGTGCGTTATTTTAGAAGTTACCTTTGATTATATTGCCTCGTAACCATTAAAGTTACTAAAGCGAGTTACTAAATTTAGTTACTTGTACAGTGTAGCTAACATAGCTCGGAGCCTAAGAAGAGAAAGTGAAAGAAAGTGGAGAAACCTGGCACAGAGGTAGTAGACACCTAGAGATTCCATTTTAGAAGTGGTGCTCCGATGGAACTCAGTGCAGGGCCAAGATACAGGGGCGTACTTGAGGTGGGACAGGAAAAACTAATAAAATAAATTTAAAAAAAATTTACGTACAATTTTTTGTTTGTTTTTCCTTATCCAAAAAAATCTATAAAAATTTAAAGTGGAAAATATTTTTTAAGAGTGGTCATGTAGGGTATCGATTTATACGTAATTTAGTATTCTAAACCAAAATAAATATAAATTGATTCAATTCGTCAAAGCGTTCACATGATATGATTGATATGTCAAAAACTGACACCTTAACCTGTTCTGAGATTTACGCCAGGGATTATTAAAAATACCTGAGCAAGCCTAACTTAATAAAATTGATAAAGTAGGTAAAAGTAAACTCAAATATCTAGAATTTTAGAATTTTTTTAAATTTTAATATATAAACACAATCTGCCACTTCTTGGACACCAAATGATACAAAAAAATTATGAAAATCTAAACTTTTGTATATCATTAATAACTTCTTACCTAAAAAGAAAAAGTCATGACAGAGCTTGTATTTATAATTAAATTTGTTATCCATTGCTGGTACCACGGATCACCTAATGATCCGTGCTGGTACTGATACCGGGTGTGTCTGTGTGTGTAATTATTGACTATAACTAACCAACACGTGGGTTGATTTTCTATTTGTTTCCACCAATTTACTCATCGGAAAAAATATAACAATTTTGTCAAGTTAGTTAACCGACCTTGTAGTTTTGATAATAATGAAGTTAATATAAAAAAAAATGGATCCATGACGGATCTGATACCTTCCTAGCTAGCTAGCACACTTCAAGGGAACTCCATGATATATCAGGCTTGAAAATATATTTTTTAAATATTCAGACACGAAAGGTCCTACGACGTTTTTAGTTATAACACAAATTATTGAAAAGAATATGGTCTATTATACTCCGAAAACCGCATATTCATGCGATGCTCCGTTAAAAAGTTAGCATTTTTTAATTGTCGAAAAACTCATTAGCCTTTATGGATTTTAACCAAAATCTAATCAACTCGTTACAGTGTCGAACATTATTTTACCTTAAAATTTTATGAAAAGCGGTTCAGCAGCATATAATAAATGTTTTTATAAAATTACAAAACAAAGTAAAACGGTATACACCCCATTAAAGAGATGTTCTTCTAGTTATAACAAGTGGTAAAGCTAAGATTATATCTTAAACTGCATAACCGGTATAAAAAAACTACTACTACCACTACTTTTTATATGATTTTCATTCAGAACGAAAAGGCGGATTTAACAATGAAATAATATACAGTATGTTTCATTTAATATAAGAAAGTTGATCTTAAATTTTGACATTTAGAATGACATTTGACAACATCTGTTATATGGGTTAAAAGGCTTTTGACAAACTATAAAACTTTTACATTTAAACTGTTTTTATATGATCAATAATAAAGGCGGTAACCGGGGTTTCAAAATATGGTAAATCACCCTAATATGGTAAATCACCCTGTACAGGGTGTCCCGTTTTTGATGGTATTGAATGGGAAACCCAGTTATTTTAAAAGATAGAGACCTGGGGATATCACATTATACCTGATTCCCACCTACGACTTTCTCGTGGGTGCCCGCTCACGCGTCACATGATCTCAATATGAAATGTTACGACAGTCATGTGACACGTGCGCGGGCATACACGAGAAAGTCCTAGGTGGGCACCGGGCTTTACTGTTCTTAAATTTCAAGACCTACAAAAATAAGTCAAAAGTTTTTTTAGTCCTTGAAGTTTTGGAGCTACGAGGAAAAATTCAAAAATGTGTAACTCTAAAAATCTGTCTTTCTTTTTTATTAATGCAAATATTTCAAGTTTGTTAAAACTTCTCTACAGACAGTTGATCTTGTCAATAAAATGACGTCGGATTCGAGATTTCAGAAAAAAAAATTATGCGTTCAAGGACCTGGAATTTTTTGCTTTATATTGCGTCCCCAATTAACCTCTAACTATAAACAAAAATTTTTTTAAAATATATAGATCGTATTTTTTTCTTAATTTTTTTTCTGAAATCTCAAATTCGACTCGAAGGATCACAAATTTGACTGACAATTTCAATGACAGACATGATTAACTGTCTGTAGATAATAATAATAATAATAATAAATAATAAAATAAATAGGTTAATTTATCAGAAAAAAAAATACATGTTTGCGTCTTAAAACTATTAGTAATCATAGATAAATAAACAATTACCCACCAAAGGTAAAACCTTGTTGGTTCATAAGTTTAATTAGAATTAAAATATCTGCCCTAATAACGGATTTCAAGGGTTTCAAATTTTCGAATTTTCCCTCGTAACTATAAAACTTCAAGGACTAGAAAAAAAAATATTACTTTTTTTTTGTCTCAAAATTTGAAGGCAGTAATGTGAAATCCCCAGCTCTCTCTCTTTTATAATAACTGAGTTTCCCAAAAATGGACCGCCCTGTACACCTCTCTTGATTTTAATGGAACAAACATTCAATCCAAATAGAATGCCATAAAACTGCCTTTTTAAGTTTTCCCATAAAAATAAAAAAGTTTGCTATTATGAAGAAGAGAAGGGTTTTAACACATAGTCAGTTTTCTCAACTACAGCATTGATGGTAATAGGCAGGCCGTAGAGGGACGAATAATAGCCTGGGCATAAAAATAAAAGTTTACGAGTTTTGTATAGCTCTCTGGCAGCAAACAAACAAACATACTGCTTTATTGTTGTCAGCCAATAGCTTCTTTGATATAGCCAATTACGGTCTGCCATAACAAACGTATAAAAACCAGAAAAAATCAAAGAAAAAAAAGTTTCTTTAAAAATCTTTTGGTTTTGGAGTGATTACGTCACATATCGTCTAATCAGGGCCCTTTAACATTTGACTTCGATATTTTAGGGAACGTTCTAAAATTACGTAACGCAGAAATTCAGGATTTTTCAACCCCCGCCCCCCTCGTAACGCATTTTATAGAAAAAACAAATTAAAAAAAACATTGAGTGTAAGGCAAAGCCAAACCCTCCCTCCCACCAGAGCCTTAGCTTACCTTCCTAGCCCGCGTAGCAATGGCTAGAGAAGGTATTATTTTCGATGAAAATTTTTTTTTTGAGATAACGCCAAAAATGTCTTAATGGTATCGATGTATTTTGACCTATCCTAGCAATATCGTCATGATGTCTGTCTGTGTGTGTGTGTGTATATTATTTATGTCCGTAACACGATGGCTCCTAAACCTCTGAACCGATTTTCATAAAATGTTCAGGTAAAATAGTGTTCGATACTCTTACGAGCTGATTAGATTTTGGTCAACATCCATTAATGCTAATGACAACCATATGACAACTAAAAATTTTTAAAAATGCTGAATTTTTAATGGAGCATCGTATCAATATACATTGTTTTCGAATTATGGTAGACTATATTTTGCTCAATAATTCCTTTTATAACCAAACCAGAAACTTGGTAGAAACTTTAGTCCTGAGATATTTACAAAAAACTGTTTTCAAGGCTAATATATTATCATGGCTTCACTTGAAGTGTGCTAAGAACGTATCAGATCCGTCATTGATCCATTTATTATTTTTTGGGGGGTGCATTTTTATTAAACTCACTGAGCTGTAGAAATTTGCGTAGCAACCCAGAGCAATAGGGACTTATTGCAATAAATCCAGGCAGTAATTGTGTCGGGCACTATTCTGACATTTTCGCATTATAAGAACAGCTGTCTTCTTTCAAAATTAGGCCTTTGTGTTTTATAAGAGCCGGAATTAATAGTGACGGCACTATTAATGGAAAATAAACGACTGGATTTATAAATTGGACTTTAATATGTCAATTTTGAAGTATCAACTGTCACTTTTCAATGTGAAACTGTCAGAATAGTGCCCGACACAATTACTGCATGGCTTTATTGCAATAAGTCCCTAATGTTTCACCTATTTTAAAGTAATAATGTTGGTAAGCCAAACATATGAATCTTCCTTAGAGAATTCCTTTAGAATGATTTAAGAGCGCTTTAGAGGGTAGCCGAAAACACTAATTATTATCAGTTCGGCTACCACTCATATTAGGAATTCACCTGAAAAAAATAGCATCCGGGACACATCCCACCATATTCTCCGCCAAAATCCTTATTGAACTTCGGTAGATATAAGGCCGCAAATGTTCTAAAAATCAGTTCTTTAGGATTTTCTCGAAAACTAATAAATTTTTCAAAAAATGTCAACAGAAAAAAATACGCAGTCATTTGTTCTATACTTTAAAATTTAGAAAAATACCTAAAAAAAATATATTTTTTTTAATTTTTTTTTCTCTCTTTGTTAAGCCTGATCCCCACTTGTACTAAACACCATTTACCAAAATTCAGTTTTTGTTTTTAAAAGTTAAACAACTTTAAGTAAAGGTTAGGAAAATGGTTAATACCAGCCGCCATGAGATTTTGACATTTTAATTTTTATGCAACTGGAAACGGTACAAGAAAAAAAAGCATGATATTAAAAATATTCAACTTGTTAGAAACAATGTTAAAATATTCGCAAATGCGCCTACTATTATTTTATTTGAAATTCCAGCTTAACAGGTATTAAAGTAATTTTTATAAAATTTTAGCAAAAATAGTGTTTGATTAAACTTAAATGTGACAGAAGAGTTTAGACAAAATAAATTAAATATAAGGGTGGTTAATTAAGGGTTGAAAATTATAAAAAGAGGTACCTAACGTCTGTCAAAAACGAGGCTACAAGCACATGGATCAAGGGCGGATCCAGAAGTGCTTCTCGGGGGCACTTTAGGTGACATTCTCTGTTGGTAAAAAACGGTATAAATTTTTTTAAGCAGCATTTTATTGAATTAGTCAGTGGTTGTAATTTCGATGATAACAACAATAGACACTTTCATGCGCCCCAGGCAAAAATTTTGAGTTTTTATTAGCAAAAACATTACTTTTTACTCATTTTTTGTATATTCAAAAAATTCTCGGGGGGGGGGGGGCAAGTGCCCCTAGTGCCTCCCCCCTGGATCCGCCACTGACATGGATAAATTCTTTTTGTAGATACCTTAAAAACTAAGGCTTTTAAAAGTATACACTCCACCCAGAAGGTAAACTTTTTTACACACGCGTTTTTTTCTCGTACAGTGCCTAATTGTATAAAAGTATTTTTTTTCAGGTCCCATTGGCGATCCGGCTATTATTGACCATTGGCCTAAACTTTACTTAAAGTGGTTTAACTTTAAAGAAACAAACACCTAATTTAACTACATGTTGTTTTGTACAAGTACTTAATATTATAAAGGATTAACATTTTAAAACAAGTTAGCTATAGCGTAGGAAGAAAATAATATATCTGTTAATATATTAGGTTAAGTTTCTTCTTTACTTAAGTTAGTTTTTGAGAAAATTGCAAAAAATTATTTTTAGGACCTTTGGGGCCTTATATCTAGCGAACCTTAGTGGCGGAGGCTATGTTATGCTGAGTAATTATGCGAAAATACAGCTGCACCTATTTTTTTTCCAAGTGTCAGGGTTTTTTCACCTAATATAACTGGGCTAAATAGCAAGCAAAAATACTGTATTGTTTTTCTAGTTTTTTTAACAATTTGGTTTTATCCCAGGTTTCTGCAAATCGGACGGCATATAAATTATTCATATCGTGTAAGTATTGCGAAAGCTATTTTTAGCAAAAATCAGCCACCCTTTTCATACCAAAATAAACAGGAAACATCAGGAGTCCCGGAAAATCGATAAAAGGGACAGCTGGGCTACGCATACATGCGCGGTTATATTAACCTTGGCCTTGCTCAACTTAATGGTTGACATTGACATATCTTTAACGTGCGTTTTTGGGATGGCTTGGGCTAGTGACCCTGTATATATGACATATTTTTACTAAATATATAGGGTGTCTTAATTGCCATGGGTCACTATTGCTATCTCGGTAACTATAAGAACTACAAGGTTGTTCAAATTAGATAAAGCGCAGGTTTTGGGGGAGATTAAAAATCTGGTTTCACATTTTCAGAAAAATTATTATGTCCCGACCTACGGGGGTTTTTCGAAAAAATGCTCAAAGTTATTTTATTAAATATCGTAAAAAGTATAGTTTTTACAAAAAAATCGTAAAATAATTTTTTTTTTGCATTTTTGACGTTCATCAATTTGATATTTTCTAAAAAAAATTGCTACGACTAGTTTTCGAGATATTATTATTAACTTACTTTTTTTAGATATGGACCTGTACTTTGTATTCTATTTTTTAAAAGAACTTTTTTTTATGATTTTAACGATGTATCACATGTCTATATTTATTTGTATTTTAATGCTAAAAAAATTTTATTTAAGTTTTCTGGCACTACCGTTTTATCATAGGTGGCTTGGACAGCAAAAAAAAACAATTGCTTATAAAAACCGTATGATGCATAATACATCTGTTAAATTTATTTTAAACCAACGTGGCAGCGTATTTCAATAATAAAAAAATAGATTTAGGACCAACAAAATAATTTACTATTTTATAAACAAACAGACTGATACGTTTAATTAAAAAAACTACTAAATTACTAACTTTTAAAATATTTAAACTTTTTACTGATTATTTAAATGAAACTTATTTAAAAATATTTATTTTCATTGTAACACGTTTTTTCAAAATAAAACAGCTTACTTATCTAAATGCTGAAAATGTCCACCATTTTGTTGCCCTTTTCGTTATTTTATTTTGGATTTTGCTTGGAATGCTAGGGTTGTTTTATAAACGTTATTTTTGATAATACCCCATATGGAAACATCCAGAGGAGTAATATCCGGTGACCTGGGGGGCCAAAGTATTGGTTCGTTATTTCCGATCTACTAGCCACTGATGTGGTTTGAAATTATTCAAAAACCTGGTACAACGACGATCCCTGTGGCCGGGTGCACCAGTAGTACCCCAAATTCGCTCGAACATCTAAAGGCAGATCATCCAAAAAATATTGTAATTTATTTGTTAGAAAATTGTAATAGGTTAATCCGGTGAGAGTTTCTGGGAAGAAAAAACATTTATCTCGAATCTTTCTTGAAATGCCGTTTCTCTTTGAAAATGCTCATTTTCTTGTGTCCACCGATAATGAAAGTTCCTGTTGTACCATCCATTATTGCAAAAACGGCTTTCATCGGACCATAATTTCTTTTTCAAATATCAATATCACGCCTCCGGCGTCTTAGTAACCAAACTAAATTTAACAGATTATTACGCATCATAGGTTTTGATAAGTAATTGTTTTTTTTTCTGTCCAAGCCACCAATGATCAAACGGTAAAAGTGCCAAAAAACTTAAATGCCATTTTTTTAGCATTAAAATACAAATAAATATGGACATATGATACATCGTTAAAATCATAAATAAAAGTCCTTTTAAAAAATGAAATAAAAAATACAGGTCCGTATCTAAAAACAGTAACTTAATAGTAATATCTCAAAAACTAGACGTGGTAAATCTTCTTAAAAAAATATCATAGTCAAGAACGTCAAAAATACAAAAAAAAAATCCTTTACAATTTTTTTTTTAAAACTATACTTTTTGAGACATTTAATAAAATAGATTTGAGCAATTTTTCGAAAAACCCCCGTAGCTCGGGATAAATTAGTTTTTTTTAAATGTGAAACCAGATTATTAATCTCCCCCAAAACCTGCTCATTTTATCTAATTTGAACAACCTTGTAGTGCTAGATAGTGCGAGATAGCAATAGTGACCCATGGCAATTAAGACACCCTGTATACTATGTCTTTAAAATAAGTCATACATACAGGGTCTCTAGCTTGGGTGTAGGAAGTGTGGCCTAGTTGAGTACTAGAGAGTTGAATAATAGGACACTGGAATAGTTTTGAAGAAAGGTCAATTCGCGCCATTAAGTGTAAATTCGTAGTTTGCAAAATGTTTATATTTCTTTCTCCTCCTCCTCCTCCCGCTGTTTATTTTGAGCATTAATTTGCTCCTTTACTAGTCCATTGACCATGATAAAATTTTTCACTTTAGCAAAAGCATAAAAAAAACAAGGTATAATAATATCAATGAATAGGCATAGAAATAGAGACGCAACAAACTTATCAAAGTCGAAATTTAGGTCAAAATCAAAGGAGGGATCTATCGGTCCTCTATACTCTAGCCTAGTCTAGAGAGAGACGCACCTTCCATCTTTGTTAATTCATAAGCGCCGGAAGATAAAAAAAAACTAACAAACGTGAAATTTAGTACCCGTGAATTTAAAAATCAAACAAGTTTTGTGGCTAATCGGGTAAAAAGGAGTTTTTGTTTCTCTCATATTTTTCCGTGGGTAGCTTGAAAGCTTAACCTCACGGGGGTCCAAGACCTAATGGGCACCCAATATGTGTTGACAGTTAACTGTTTCGTCATTATGGAAGTCCTTAGAACACTGCTTGTTCAATGTGACACTCTTGCGAAGTTAATGAGACGGCTTTGTCTTTAATCCTATGTGAATAGTGAAAAAACTCTCCCAAGAAGCACCATTTGCCGAGATACGAGAGAAACCAGAACAATAGCAGACGAAAGTAAACTGCTATACATATCGATCAATGAAAAGATCGATTACCAATAAAAAGAAACAAACTAATCCGTGACCTACGACAGCTCTTCTGCCTTTCAGGCCAGATCAACGCTTATTGCGTTTTTACTCGCCATCAGACACGTGAGCGTCAAATCAGCGGGATTTTTAAGCCAAATAATACTAACAAACGTGAAATTTAGTACCCATGAATTCAAAAATCAAACAAGTTTCGTGGCTAATCGGGTAAAAAGAGTTTTTGTTTCTCTTATGTTTTTCCGTGGGTAGCTTGAAAGCTTAACCTCACGGGGGTCCAAGATCTAATGGACACTTAATAAGTGTTGACAGTTAACTGTTTCGTCCTTATGGGACTCCTCAGAACACTGCTTGGTCAATGTGACACTCTTGCGAAGTTAATTAGACGGTTTTGTCTCTAATCATATGTAAATAGTGAAAAACCTCTCGCAAGAAGCGCCATCTACCGAGATACGAGAGAAACCAGAACAATAGCAGGCGAAAATAAACTGCTATACATATCGATCAATGAAAAGATCGATTACCATTACGCTTGTTGCGTTTTTACCGATTTATTCTATATTTGCTCCAGGACCAAATTTATGCTGAAACAAACTTTTACACTTCTCCATCTATACGTGAGGGTATTTCCATAAATCAAAACGAATAATGCTACAAATATTGTCATATGTTTCTTTTATTTGCTTGTTTTCGTGCGCTTTGTTCCAGTATCGTTTATTATAGTAATGTAAAAATAATTTAATAATTTC
Organism: Aspidapion aeneum; assembly: GCA_963576565.1. Lineage (NCBI taxonomy): Eukaryota > Metazoa > Arthropoda > Insecta > Coleoptera > Brentidae > Aspidapion > Aspidapion aeneum. The sequence goes on along the minus strand of OY755044.1, from coordinate 66,510,249 downwards.
CAAACAAAACAATCAATCAATTAAGTTAGAACTTTAAACTTATTAATATCTACATATTATTATACAATAGATACACTTACCTAATGATGTTTACTGTAAAGGATAGAAAACTAATTCGCTTTTCCGTAAATTAATTTTACGAAGAAGTTATGGTTCAAATAATCCTCTCGTTTGTGAGACACGATGGTCTCAAAAAAACAATAGTATTCCTTTATTAAAAAATAATTTTTAGGCATCGAAGGCCTAAACTATCGAAATACGGCAATTTTGCAACTAGAAAGGATAGTTGGGAGAAAGCAAAATCGTATAAACTTTCCCGCAAATACCTTATTTGAAGCCTCTGATAATGTCTTTAAAGCATCGCTTTTCCGATTAAAATATACCAGTTTTCGAATTATTGGCCCTACATCCGTTTGTTATGCTGGACTTGTCATTCAATAAATTTAAGATGCTCATTAAATGATGAGGCTAAATTATGGTACAACTTGTGGAGATACAAAAACGTTAATAAGAAGGACCTAAAAAGTTTGGAAGTAGCAGAAGTTGTAAAGCAAGCAATTTTTTTTTCATTCATCCAAAACTGCTCTACATATTTTGCAAGCATTGCCATGTAGTACCCTAGAAAACCTGGTCAAGATCCACAATGGCACAGGATATATTAAGCGGTTTGTGAATGCAGAGAGTACTTACCGGAAATTAGTTTTAGAAAAATATAAACAAGTAGAAGAAGAGGTTGTAAACAGATTTGCTGGAGATTCGAGACGTTTAGTTTTACTGCAAGGTTAAGATTTAGAACACTGATGTGTATGTATGTTCGTTTTCGTTATGTTTTATTTATTTCAATCAATACCTATTTTGTTTTTAACTTTTTGTATTTGTCCCTCCCTAAGTTTTATGCTGCGTACGCCCATGGCTGACTGAGAAGAAGATTCGTCAAAAAAATAAAATGACACATGCGGCGTGTAAAATAATAGGGACTTATTGGAATAAAACCTGACGTTATTTTAGAGTCGACTTTATTCTGACACATTTACCCAGAAAACTAACAAATGACCTCTCAAAATGACATACCAAAGCCAAATTTAATAATAAAGTCGCTAACTTTTATTTAATAAATACCGACACTAATAATTCCTGTTTTTAAATACACAAAGCCGAATTTTGAAGGAGAGCAGCTGCTTTTTATATGTAAATCTGTCAGCATAAGGTCGATTTTAAAATAAGGTCAGGTTTTATTCCAATAAGCGTCTATTGGTTTGCAACCAGTGTGTCATTTGATTAAAACTTAAACGTTGTTGGAGCACTAAGAAACATCAAGACAGTCCCGGTGCTAAAAGTCTGGTATTTTCAATCATTCACCCATCACGACTAAGTTTCAATTTAGCCTTGGCAACGAAATTTCGCAGGCAACAGAGAACGTAACTAATCAGGATAGCCCTGCTGGCCTAGCAACTTCTTTTTTCAAAGCCCTTCATAACAATAACTAATTAATGTTTTACCTCTACATCATTCTATTTCAGAGATGGAATTGCGAATGAAAAGCGATGCTATATAGTTTTATTAAAATTCGTATTCTTAACTAAAATTCTAGCCGAAATAAAAAGGTAAGCTTTTTGTTTGTATCTATGCGGCTGCCTGCGATACTTTTATTGAATTATAAAAATTGTACTTGAAAAGTTGAAAAAAGACAAAAAAATTTGATGAAAGCAACGAAGAAAATCGACGATTTTATATATTTACTTTTCAAATCTATATTCTTTCTTAGTGTTTTAAAATGAAAGGCTCTATAGTGTTCTCTAGTGCCATTTTTATCTCGCCATCGCCAACTACATAACATCAGTAATTACGCAACCTGATGCTGATGGCTTTCTTTTGTTTCGTTGACGGGCACACACATGCCTTCTTGATGGATGTGTGTGCCGTTTCTTCGTATTCGGTCTTTTGAGTGCTAATTTTGTTGATCATGATAGTTGGGTCAGCTAACATCTTCATCGGTCGTTTGTCAACCCTAATTTTGGTCGTTATCATCGTTGTCTATATACTTGCTTGCATTAAATAAAACGAATTTAATTTTTAAATTGCATAAATACTTTTTTATATCAAAACAACCCAAATAAACCCAAACTAATTCAAAAAGACCAAAAGTTTTAATGCGGACTTATTTAGTCTCCAGATTTTTCTATTTTGTGGATAATGAGAGAACAATCCACTACTAACTGTGCACTACAAAGAGATGTCTCGCCTACCGTACATTAGAACTAGATAGAATAATTTTAATATTAGACTCGAAAGCCCAATATAAACCACCAACAAAATTTACAATACATATCTGCCAGACGCAAAACTGCCGGTGATTCCCCAAATTCCAACCGGAAAATGAGGGAACGGGGAACAGCGCACAGTGTGTTCCCATCAGAGTTATCATAAGTACATTATTAAGGTACTTGAAGTACAAGGACAAAGGACATTATGCTTCGTAAAAGTAATTTAAACTTGGAATTTTTTTTCATATCGATGTGGTCTTCCACCACATCGATATGAAAGGCGGAGAGAATGGACCTCGGTACGGTGATCATAGCGTAGGTGGCAACCCTTTCTTTTAGGGATAGTATAAAAGACAGCTGTTGCCTTACAGTATGGTGTTGGCTCGTCAAAGGCTAGAGGAGAAAAACCTTAATTAAAAATCCTGACCCTCCAAGTAGGGGGTTGAGGCATTAGACTGGTTCTCTAATACTTGTAAAACAAAGCAATTACCAAAAAGCCTAAACAAAGCCTCGGAGCAATAGATGGAAATTCTCAAAGACGAAAAAAGCAAAGACAAAGGACTATGAATATAGCTACATGGAACGTACAGGGAGTGAATCAAAAGTTGGACCTTATTGCAACCGAAGTGCAGAATTGTAAGATCGATATCATTGCACTTACAGAGACAAAAAAGAAAGGAACAGGTACGAATAGTGTCAGCAATTTCGTCCATATATTCACTGGAGTCCCAAAAGAAAGAAGAGCAGCCAGAGGGGTATCCTTATTAATAAAGAAAAACCTAAAAAATAAGATTACCGACTACGATTGCATTAGTGAAAACATACTTGGAGTGAACATGAAGATGCTTGGTCATAATATAAGCATAATAGCAGTCTACGCACCATCAGATGACGAAAAAGTAGCTACAAAACAACTGTTCTTTGACCAACTTGATGAGACTATCACCAAAATCGGTAATACCAGAGAAATAATTATGCTTGGCGATTTTAATAGCCGAACTGGTAGACAAACCCAGAGCAAAGTGATAGGACCATTTGGAGAAGAAATAACAAATGATAATGGCTTGAGACTGATGCAATTTTGTGAAACCCACAACCTAAAAATAAATAATGGTTTTTTAGGCATAAGGATATTCATCGATATACCTGGATTCAGCCAACAAGAAGACTATGCTATAGGTGGACAACACTCGCAATTAAAGTGGTATGATGTGCGAGCACTTCGTGGTATTACCTGTGGATCTGACCACCATCTGGTAAAAGCAAAAATATTATTCCCTTTCAGAAAAACACATAAGGACGAAAGTATTGAAGAAAATGAAAACCTAGAATGCATCGAAAACAATCAAAAATACAACTTTAGAAGTCTAGAAATCGAAAGTACTCAAAGATTGTATCAGAACCGATTAGATAAAAATTAATAAACACAGAACACTCATTTGAAGAGATATATACAAACACAATAAAAAGCTTGAAGGAAGCAAGCATCGAAGCTGTTGGATACCAAGATAATAGAAATAGCAGGAAGATGTGGTGGACGGAAAAAATACAGGAAATGGTCAAAGAGAAAAAACGCACATACTTGAAATGGCTCAGTACTAAAGAACAAAGAGACCTAGAAATCTACAGGGAATCCAAAAGACAGCTGAGAAATTTGATACGCACAGAAAAAAATGAACTGTTCGAGCGCAAATGCCACGATATCAATACACACGTAGGAGGTAGGCAGAGTTCTGAAGTATGGAAATTCATTTCTACAGTAAAAAACCCAACAAAAGAAAAAGTAAACATCCAGATCATCAAATCAGAACAATGGACAGAACACTATAAGGGACTGCTGCAGGAAACGAGACCCGAATATCTGGCAGCCTCTCCGAGGAGAGACATAGAAGTACACGGAGAGGAAGTAATCATCGAAAAAGAAATGATAAAAAATAGTATTAAAAAGCTTAAATCCGGAAAAGCTAGCGGACCTGGAGGAATATATGCTGAAATGCTCAAATATGGATCAGAGAAACTAATCAAAAATCTCACATATATTATCAATCGATGCATAAACGGACATTCAGTACCTGATGATTGGAAAATTGCATTCATATCCTCAATACATAAAAAAGGAAACAAGCTGGATTGCAACAATTACAGAGGAAACTAGTACTCTCAGTAGATTGTACGGTAGGATTCTTAGAGATCTAATAGAGAAGGATTTTCATGAACAAGAAGAAGAAGAGCAAAGTGGGTTTCGTGCAGGCAGATCTTGTAGTGATAATGTTTTTTGTCTTAAACAAGTAATTGAGAAAAGGAGCGCCAGAAATATAGAGACTCATGTTACCTTTGTGGACCTACAAAAAGCATATGATACCGTTCCAGTAGAAAAACTATGGACAGTGCTAGAGACTAATATCAATCATACATACATAAAAGCGATAAAAGAACTATACAAAGGGTCAAAATCTAAAATTAAAATTGGAAATCGACTTTCAAAAGAATTCCTGGTAACAAAAGGCTTAAGACAGGGATGTTGTATTTCTCCAACTCTTTTTAAAATATATATCGCAGTAGCTCTAAAAAATTGAAAACGGAAAGTGCACGGCATGGGAATACAACTTAACAACCGATTTACCATATACACACTACAGTTTGCTGACGACCAAGTAATTGTAGCTAATGATAAAGAGGACATGGAGTATATGATGAGAAAGTTAATGGAAGAATACCAAAAGTGGGGATTAACAGTGAACGTGGACAAGACACAGTACTTATGTATTGGAAACGAATCCAGTGAGTTAGAACTAGACAATGGACAAGTAATATCTCCATGCAATGAGTATGTATACTTGGGTGTCACATTTGATAAGACAGGAACAGACTGTAAAGAACTGGAGAAAAGAATAGTAAAAGCAAAAAAGGTTATTGGATGTCTTAACAGTATTTTATGGAGCAGAGAGATAAAAAAGAATGTAAAATTTAACATATATGAAACAATGGTGAAAAGCACGCTGTTGTATGGAATAGAGACTTGTCGCGTAACAGAAAAATACAAAACAAAAATGGAAAGTGTCGAAATGGATGCAATAAGAAGATCAATGAGAATATCTAGAACAGATCACATAAGAAATGAGATCATAAAAGAAAGAATGGGAATTGAAGGGAGCATAACGGATGACATCACTAAAAGACAACTGATATGGTACGGCCATGTACAACGGATGAACGATGAAAGATTACCAAAGCAGGTCCTAGAATGGCAACCAATAGGGCGCAGAAAAAGAGGGCGTCCTAAACTAGAATGGCAACAGTCAATCCAAAGATCAATGAGTCAAAAAAATCTGACAGAAGATGATTGTCAGGATCGAAGGAGGTGGAGAGTAGGCGTCGGACAACGTAGAAAAACGTTCTAAACCGACTAAAAAAAAAAAAAAAATTTTTTCAGATGTACTTCAATCATTATTACTTTATTTGACAAGATAAAGGTATCACTAGACCCACTTTCCCTATTTAAAATATAGGGGTAAACTATACCCCTTGAAGGGGGTTCGTGCTTTAAAAATTTCAAGATAGCCAAAAAGTGTCACCCTTGCAAACAAAATCGACGTGTTTCGGCGTTTTTTTAATTTCCTGATAATTTTCGAGAAAATCCAGGTGGATCATTTTTAATTTGTCACCTTGTATTTGGTTTTATTAAATTATGGATTTAGGCATTTACATAAGTTTAGACATATCGTATTATGAGTAAATCATATAAAAAGTATTTAAATATTTTTTGTCTGCATGTCTTATTTTACGGACAACAAAAATTACATCACAGCTGCCGAAAATAAAAACATGTTCATACAAGGCTTGAATTTCGACCAAAGCCAAACTCCTTGAGCTCTGTGAGCCCTTTCGCGCATGGTGAAATATTTATAATACACATGCTCTCTCAAAGATGTTACTAGTGGTTTAAATTGCGCGTTCCCCATTACAGGCTGTTCCAAATTACCCGTCGCTCCCCTAAATATTATCTACAAGCACTGCTTTAAGTAAGGTCCTTGCTAATCCCAGCTATTTAGCGAAAGGTTCGTGGCGTTCTCCTCACTTTTCGATGACGCCCAGAAATAAAACTGTGTTTGCATATTTAAATTGGTCGGCGTACAAAACGGCGAACAGACTTTAAATTTTGAAAAGAGAAAACAGAGAACATTTATGGAAACCAGCTGCGCAGCGAGGGGGTTGCGGGGAAAGTTGGTCGCCGAACCGAACCGAACCGAACCCCCCCTCCCCTCCCGCCCCTTAAGGCACGCTACTACGCTGATGGAAACCGCGCAAACGTTTTGTTCGATGCTCTGATTGTCGAAAACAAAAAAGCTCATTCACCGTTTTGTTTGCTGTTCGGTTCGTTTGTTCAAGTCTGCATGAAGCTTGGGACAAAAAAAATGTAGCGTAATTAATTAAAGTCGTCTGATCATCATTCGGACTTTACTAGATTTTATACGGGCCACTAAAACATAAATGAATCTGCCAGAATCCAAAAAGTTGGCAACCCGGGCTGAACAGAATTATAAGAAATTATATCCAGAGAAATTTGGAAAAGAGGGAAGGTGATCGCCTCACTTTGTCTTTTTTACAAAATCATTAATACAAAACAACCACCTTATTTATACGAAAAAACTATATTTCGCTCAAATAAGTACTCCCTCGGATCAAGACTCCAACATTATATAATAGTACCAGCCCATCGGTCCGCCTTTTTTGAAAGAGGCTTCAGTTATAATATATCAAAATTAGACAACAGAATCCCAAAAGAAGTCTCTAAAAACATTTCAGCTCAAAAAGTTTTTAAAAAATTATCTATTTAACACTAGCAACTAGCACCAGCTCTATTTCGCTTGGATTGTTTTATTTTATTATTTTTTTTTAAATTAAGTTTTTTTTTCACATATAGTTACTCAATTCTAAATTTTCTTTCTCTTTACAAATTACGCAAAATATTATTGCTGTCTGGACAATCATAACTCTTTCAATTATTTGACTTTGCTGCTAACGAATAACTCTTGCTCTATTTTTATGTTTTTTTTTGTTTTTTCCCTTTTTTTTAATTAACATTGTTGTGGTCAGCTAACAGTTTAAATTTCAAAAGCTATATAAGCAATCTAAATAAATGTAAATATAAAGTAACTCACAGTATTGTATTCAACCCATCACATCACTATACACAGACTTCGATAAACTGACCACGGACTAGCACTGACCTATGACATAGATGTGATGTGACTTTGCCATCTATAAACTGAAACTAAATGAAAATCATAAGCACTTTGCCTTTTTGATACCTCGGTTCTTGCGTAATATCCGCCAAACCTGTGTTCCATTTTTACCCCAAAACTAAAGTGTAGCAACAGGATACACCTGCATTAGCAGGATACACGTGCGATTTTCTTTGAATCGAATCGACAAAAACAAATTTCGTTACCACTTGCAAGTAGCAAAACAACATGGATTTCCTTTTAAAAAATCGCCCGCCAAAGACTATATTTCCTGTCCCAAAAATAAACGCGAAAAATAAACAAAAAACACTTATTTCGCCAAAATAAGGCCGACACCTGGTCGAATTAGATCGACTTTTCTGGTAGGGGGGTTAGCTTAAATACCCGTGATCCTTCGTAGAGAGATTATTATTATTCAATTATTAGATTATTATTCGAGTATTATTCGATTCATTATTTTATTATTTGTTCTTAAATTTAAACAGTCAAGATGATCCTTCGTTAAGTGTTAGAATCTTTGATTATTCTATCTTTATTTTTACCAAAATTTAACTTGAATTAAATTCGAGTCCGTCAGAGCTTAAGATAGTTAACAGAAAAAGATTATTAAAAGTAAATAAAGCTATGGTTAAATAAAAGTACTAGTGAGTAAACAACAGAAAAGTGCATAAAGGTATGACAAAGTTTTAGTGCAAGCAAAATTATAATGTTATTATTGTGTAGTGGTGGCTCCTGGCTGTAAAGATGGTGAGACTTTTATTTTGAACAATGTTGAACAATAACGTATTCTAGTATCTATCGGTTGTTGGCAAAAAAATTCGTTGACTATGAAAATTGACTTTAAATCGTTTTGCTTTCCAATAAAAGCTTTTGTTAATTAGGACATTTGCTATTAAATTAACTGATAGACTCTGAATCGAAGGTTGTTAATGAAAATGATTATTTTAATGTTATGATCTTTATGCGAATTAGATAAATATGACAACATGCAATACTGTGATAAAAGCTATTACGCTAAAACGCTTACGTTCTAAACGAGGTTGAGATTATTGTAACTGCTACCAGGGAAAATTAGGAAAATCTTCGCTCGGTTTTTCACGAAACCCTGGGGCAGTTTCACAGCATTATTAAGCAACTTACCTTATTAGTTAATATATTGGTTTTTAAGATATAGTTTAGGATTTCTGAATTTAATGGAAAATATTTTAATCTATTTTCCCAGGGGCTAGATTTAGATCAATTTGTAAAATTGTTTTTAGCTCTTTTTTGCAACTGCCATATGCTGTTTTATACTAAACCTGATTAATATTAACTGTTGCAAATAAAGATATTATTTATTGTTTTATTAATTTATCGCTAGATCGTCGAAAATGCGTTATTTGGGTATATTTTTACCTATTTTAGCAATATCGTCGTGACGACGCCTGTCCGTTTGTGTGTCTCTTCGTAACACAATAGCTCCTAACACGCTGAACCGATTATCATAAAATTTTTAGGTAAAATAACGTTCGACACTGCAACGAGCTTGTTAGATTTTGGTCAAAATCTATTAATGCTAATGACAGTTTTTCGACAGTTTAAAAATTGAAAATATGCTAACTTTTTAACGGAGCATCGCAACAATATGCGGTTTTCAAAATATAGTAGAACACATTTTTTTCAGTGTTATAACTAAAAAGTTTATAGAAGCTTTCATTTTTGAGATAATTTAAAAAACCTGTTTTCATGGCTGATATAGCCTGGAGTTAACTTGAAGTGTGTTAATGGGCTAGGAAGGTATCAGATCCGTCATGGATCATTCATTTATTTAACATATGGGTAATGTTAAATATATTATTAAATACAAATTATTTATAAGGTATTTTATTTTAATTTAGGGTCCTTTTTCCATTTCTTAGCCTAAAGAATATCGTATTTCGTAAAATTTCGTTGCACCGAAATTAAAGGCAGACTTATTCCTTCCTTAGTGTTGTTAAAATTAAGTTACCTTTTTTCGTGACTTTACTGTTCATTAAGAGCTGCTTAAAGATATGATGCTGGTCACATAATGTTTCACGTCTGGCACAGCCATAGCAACTGACAATACCTACAAATTAGAGTGTTGTGGTTGAAATGAAGATGTCTTTTTGTCTTTTATGAGTGAATAATTGCAATTGCAAAAGATAAGACTGGATTTTGGTTCTTTTGGCACAATGTTTTGGTGAAAAATTATAAAAGATTTGTAAAGAAGAAAAACAATTTAAATAGAGTTAGATCTACTTTTTATTACAGTATTTTCGTCTGATTTTCGGGTTAACTGTTGTTCACAGCCTGATGGGTACAGCGCTAAGAATAGGATTGGACTGATCATTGTTAGAAAACGCTTGCATTTAAATTAAATTGCACTGCATAATGTAACAAGACGATTTTCCTTTCTGACTTTACACTTTACCCTAATTGCATTATAATTTTTAGTCCTTTGGTTGTACCGACGAGGACAAAATTCTTTTAAATAAATTTTTAAAGGCGGTTTGACACAGAAAATTGGACGGCTTTTGACAAAACTATTTTGGGAAGTATTGGGTGTTGTTGTTGTTTTTTCATAGTTTAAAAACTTGGTTGCTTGAAACAGCGGCGTTGCCTGATTGTGTCACAAGGTGGCCGCATCTTAACAAAGTACAGGAAATTGTTGCTCGGTGCAACAAATTTAAAAAGAAGGCATGCTTAAGATTAAAGCAATCGATAGTTAAGAAAGGGAATTTTAAAAGTCGGTGCGATGAGCCCTAAAATACCTACATAAATACATATAATAAAAATTAACCAAACTATCACTGTCTAAATTGTAAAACTTTTTTAAGCTACCAGTTTTAAGCCACGGTTGGTTGATTATGTAACCCGTTTTTATGTTCAACTTAACATGTATAATTTGTTTTGGCAGCCAAGGCCAAGGTCAGAAAAAAAAATTGGATTGTAGGTATTCTTTTATTCATCTTTTTTGGATGGCGATAGCTATAAAGGTAGAGCATAGAGAAATTAATTAAACATGAATAGAGAGTCTGATTCCTAAATCAAATTAATAGATACGGTAAAGTTGGAAAAAATCTATTAATATGGTAATAATATCGTTACCAATTGTCTTGCGCCAAAATTTCCATTGTACTGGAATTAACAATTGGCGTAAAAATTTAACAATAGCCAAGTTTAGAAAAATATTTCCAAACTAGTAAGAACCTTTCATTTTGAAATTTGTATTTGAGAACTTGGCTTTTATTTTATCTCCATTCTATTTACAGAATACCATTTTTTACATGAACAGTTTTTGTTACGATTTCACTTCTTTTTTAACGGATTTGGATAATATTTAAAGTAGGAAAATATGCTGAATATTGTTCAAAACTTTTGCAATGCCTTGGTAAAAATTTTGAGATTTTTTAATATTTTCCTATGGTTTTATCATCCTATCAACCTTTCGAAGCTCGGCTGTCTAGCGTTCCTGGAAGTGGACAATGTTACTGTTACATCCCAACTAACATTTATAGTAGCGGCTACATGTTCTAAAGGCTTTGTTACTTGCTTATAGTAGAAATGTGGTGATCCCAACCAAAATTTGTTACTTTTTAGTTCTAACTACTATTTAGTATCAGGAAATAGTAGATGTTTCGTAAAAACGACTCTCTACACTACTTCTTAGGATTGTTTCTTGATAGTCGATTCTGATAGTCTTCTCTACCACAATAGGACGTTGCTAAAGTTTTACTTTCTTTTTAGTCGTTATTTCGTAGTCGCCCTGACTTTTATATCCTACTTAATTACAACTAGAAAGTTAAGCTTCATTGGAGTCCCAAACAAGTGTATCCGACAACTACATTATAACTTTAATTTTTACCACAAAAGTTTGTGTCATCATAGTAACATCTGATGTAACAATGTAGACAAAACAACTTTGTGGATCAACTTTAAAGCCGCAACTACTTTGACTTTTTTTTAATGTCGATCTTTTAAAGTAATCTCTCCTTCCTGTTTCTACTTTGAAAACGTATACTTTTTGAAGTCGCATCTTTGTCGCACACATTCTTAACCCTACTTTTTGTGGCTCATTTTATAATATGGGAATATTAGGAATAGTTTTGCAAATATTTTTTTTAACTACCTTGAGCAGTCCATTTTTTCGAGCTCATTGCTTGACCATTTTGCAAAACAATCAAAATGCAAAATATTGATCCAAAGTATCGAGTACCGCACACGGATTTTAAGAATTCCCTGGTCCATGTTTAATCTCCATCCTTAACCTTTTACGCTACCTGTTGCTGTTCTATTCAGTGTCTTTACGGTCGTTCGTGGTTTGTGCTGTGGCACCACCCTATCGCCATCGTAACCCTCTTGTGCGGACTAAACCGAATTCGTTTATCTATGCCTCTTGTGCTGACGTGTCGTGTCTCACTGTGATTCATTTTATGTGTTGAGCTTGGGTCAATAATTCTTTTTGGTTTTCTTCAAATTTGTGCTGTTGTTAAAGCTTGGTTTGAAGTGAAAACTTAAATTTGTGCTGTGTTTTGTGCCAGGCTTTATTGAAATAGGTCCCTAATATCTAATTTAAGCAGGGCCCCTGAAATAACCTCTGGGATATGCTAGACTTCATCTAGGAACTTTTGCGCTGTTTGCGGCTAATAAAAAAACAAGTTAGATATATCGTGGTTACATGCGGATTTCTAAGCGATCTAACAAGTCTCAGAGATTGTTTTTTTACTTATAGGGCTTATATTAATAAAAATTACTGAATATTGACAATGCCAAAATTCCTAAAAACAATAAAAAATACCACATACGAATTGTGAGAGCAATGTGTAAATAAAAAAAGTAACAATAAGTTGATTTCATTGATGTGACTACGTTCATTTAGTTCCTTGACCAACAGTTCCTAGAAATTCTAGAATAGGGATCATGCTCTCGACTGCAACATACATTTTTAAAAAACACTTTTTATTGGCACTTCATTTATTTTTATAATGGAATTTAATTTATCTTGTTTTTGTTTTAAAACCTACCACAAATTCACGTTCGTACATAACCTATAAGCAGTGGTGCTGTTGTTGCCAGAAACGGCAAATGACAAGTGGCGACACCCCAATAACATGAGGGTAGTAGTTATACTTATCGCGTGGTTCCTATCACTCTGTAGACGTTTTCTAGTGGCGAAAGCTAGTTAATAATATGTTTCTGCAACGAAAGAGTAGAAATTCGAGTGTGTTATCTAGAACTAAAAAGGAATGCCGACATAAAAGTCGTAAGTAACACGTTGCCGTAACTTAGGCTCACTTTCAAGTAACCCTTTCGACTATCAGGGAATATAGTTTGGGACGCCATGTGTTTATGTAAGAAAGAAAATTTAATATTTTTGTTGTCGTTTTATGAGCTCATATTAAAGAGCTATACTATTTTAGAAACAAATTAGTTGAAGCTTACCAAAAATGCTCTTCTTAAGCACCATTTGTTGGAGTTAACTGTCGATTATGAAAACATAACCTCCAAAATCACAACACAAAAATTCCATCAGCTACCAGAAAACGGCTCAGTTTTACGGGCGCACCGGTTTTTTGCAATATATATATAATGCATGTTATACAAAAAACTTTGCGTCGCACTCGAATTTTGATCCTCTGCTCGTAAATTCTCACACTTTTGGATAAAATAGTACATATTATAACCATAACCAAACAAAAGTTCTGTTTACTGTTGTGTCCACCATATTGTGTAACAATTCTACCAAAAAGAAACGATTATATTATTTGCAAGTACATCGCAACTTTTATGCCATTACGGAAAAAAAACAGCCTCTACGACGTAGTAGATACCTGGCTACGACGTAGTAGTGTAGTTGTTACTACAGTGACTTTAAACACTTGGCCAAGTAGTTATAACCAGAAATTGGTTCCCCACTTAGGGAATTAGAACGTCGCTGTATGGTATACTGAGACGTAGCGGGAGTACGTTGCGGTTACTTTTAAGAAATTCTTTCTAGTTGGGGTTTCGTCGTTACAACTTTAAATGTTTGTTGGGATAACTTTACATTTATGGGAAAGGGCAGTAAATTAAAATTTTGATGTTCTTAAATTTCTTCCTATAGTTTTCTCAGTTTTCCAAAGCTCAGATCTCCAACGTTTCTGGAAGTGGGCAATGTTACTTTTAAATAATTTTAAAAGGGGAGGTAATTTATTTAAAACTTTTGGGGTTTTTTAATTTTTTTCTATAGTTCTATCATAGTTCCATCGGCCATCCAAAGCTCAGCTCTCTAGCGTCTCTTGAAGTGGGCAATGTTACTTTCACATAACTTTACATTTATAGGCGAGGGCAGCAAATTAAAATTTTGAGTTTTTTTCCTATAAATTTATAATATTTTCTGTCAGTCTGCCAAAGCTCAGCCCTCTAGCGCTTCTGAAAGTGAGCAATATTACTTTTGCATAATTTTACATGATTCGGGGAGAGGAGTAAATTAGAATTTTGGGGTTTTTTGATTTTTTCCAAGGGTTTGGTCATAATTTCTATCAGTCTGCCAAATTTTAACTTTGTAGCGTGTTTGGAAGTACAGTAGAATTTTGATGATCTACACATGAGTGAGTAACTGGGTGAGTGAGTGGAAACTTCGTGGTTTTTTGAAATTTCGTAACTACTTTAATACTTTATAGAAGTCCATGAAACTTGGCGGGTTTGGTAACTCTATGACGATCTAAGACTGTACAAAGTTTGAGTTTCGTAGCTCATTCCGAAGTACAGTTTTAGATAGGTCAAATATAGGCTGAAATGTTTCAAGAAAAGATGATATACAGCAGTTTACGCCACGAACTTGGCCGGGAATTGTCGTGCTCTCTGATTTTTTAGTCGTAGGGGTATACTGAGCATGTGCTTATTTTGCCCCGCTCATTTTGATCCAGTACACAAATTTTAGTTAATTTAGAAAAAAAAATGATAATATAGGTACTTCAACCAATATGTGTTTTTAGATGATGGACGCAGCACCCTCAGTGGCAGACCTGGTGTGTCGCGACAATATACAAGACTGTAAGACTTATGGCGCCACCTAGTTTAAATCAGCGGAAAATTGGGAAGCACCTTATGCCCCGGGTGCCCGTTATGCCCCGGTTTTCTCTACTCATCTTAGTTGCAACAGCCTGTATAAGCCAAACGTAATATCTAAAAATACTTTTTTTTGTAAATTGCTTACGTAAAAAATATATTTATAATAATTCTAACATAGAGTAATCTAGGCTTTGCGGTTAAAAATCGGAAGTTCGGCCGCTGCATGTGCAATCTAAAAGGGCTCCCTATAGCGCCCAACTGGCCAAAAACTTTATAAGCGTTTTTTGTGCAGCAGATGTTTATTAAAGGAAGCGGGGATTTTTTAATAGGGAATGTTCCAGTAACCTAGAAGGATTGTGTTCAAGGTCACATCATCGTTGATCAAAAGTATGCAAAAAGATACAGGGCGCAACCAGTTGGTTGATTTTGGGGAAGCTTTTGTGCCAATGGTGTAAACGGTATGTGGCACAATACAGGGTGTTATTATTGAATAACATACTAATATTTAGACAGGTAATTTATAAGTCCTTATTGAGATGTGTCTTAAACGTATTAACTTTTGAAGCACAGGGTGTTGAATAATGTCAAAATGTTCCCTTTACGAGGGCTGTCTTTTATATTTACAACAAAGGAATATAGAGGGCGACACTGATCGAATATCGTTACTAAAACTTAACCTCAATCTTCACCTAATCTAAAAGCAATGAATTTTTACATATAAATATTATAAAAATATTTATCAAATCTGTATGGGCTTGCTAGCTTTATATAAAGCTAGCACGCCAATCATTATTTTAAATTTCTGTGGAAACCAAAGGAGCACAAAAATTTTAAAAAGTGGACGAAATTAGCACATAAAAAGCACATAATTCTGGAAAACATTTTTTAAATTTTTATTAAGGTGGGCTTGCTAGGTTTATGAAGGTCGAAATTCAACTAAAAACTAATAGTATTGTACAAAGAACATAGAGTGCGCTATAAAATATTTCAAATCGAGATAACACTTGATTTAACAAGAGTAACATTAATTGTCTTGAAAGAGGAATCAAAATCTCTTCATGTAATACTTGTTTTTCTAGAGATAAGCCAATATGATTTTCTTGAAATGAAACAAACGTATTTTCTAATGAGAGATAGTTTGCCTTGAATGAATGCAATATGCTAAACTAAATACCCCTCCTGGTCACTTATGGTCATTATGGAATCCCTATTCATCGTCGTAAATGACGAAAACAAAATCGTCCAAGATCATAACCCTGTCTCGGCAAAACAATGACGCAAATGCAAAAATAAGATTTTTTCAGGAGAGGCGAAAAACGGAATTAAATTCTTTATTATTACGTTTAAATAAAGTGAAGAAAATGCATTGGGATGAAAGTAGTGGGACTATTAACTAAATATAGATAGTTTTACCGTATAGTGGGATTAATTTTGAAACTAATGAGATAATTAGGTCAAAATATCAAAATTTTGCAGTTGCGTCATTGTTTTGCCGGGACAGCAATAAGTGAAAATGGTATAAGAGTCCAATGGCAAAAACGGAATTCTTAATAACCGGAGATTATACAAAAGCGTCATTCATCAAAACAAGACAGGGGCAAAATCGAATATGGTATAAAATCTTTTTTCAAAACCGAACAAAATTAAAAAGGGCAAAATCATAAAAAGGGGTCGGGCCTAGCATAAGCAACTGTCTCCTTTCTTTTTATGTAGACTGGGTCTCATGGAAGTTTCGCGGCAAAATTAAATAAGGAACAAATAATATTGTTCTTTTTGAACCCAAAAGTAAATAAAAAATGAAAATGGCTGTTTTTTCCTACCTTTTTTTGAGAGGTCGAAAACGGTGTTAACCGAACCGAACGGAACTGAACCGAACCGAACCGAACCGAACCGAACCGAACCGAACCGAACCGAACCGAACCGAACCGAACTGAACCGAACCGAACCGAACCGAACCGAACCGAACCGAACCGAACCGAACCGAACCGAACCGAACCGAACCGAACCGAACCGAACCGAACCGAACCGAACCGAACCAAACCGAACCGAACCGAACCGAACCGAACCGAACCGAACCGAATCTGACCTTTTTTAAGGATTGGCCTTTCTTTATGAAAATGTCATATGTGCTATAGCAATCCCTATGTAGCTACGGCGTTTTCTTTAGGCATGGCAAAATCAGAACCGCTCTTCTTTAGACGAGCGTCACATGCTAGGCCCGACCTCTTTTTATGAATTTGTCCTTTTTGATTTTGTCCGGTTGTGATAAAAGACGTTATACAGAACTTTGATTTTGCACTTGTCTTGTTTTGAAGAATGACGTTTTTGATAATGCCCGTTTATTCATAATTCCGTTTTTAACATAGGACTGTTATGTCATTTTCCTTTATAATCTTAGACGATTTTTATTTGTCCTTTATGATAAATTATGGGGGCCCTCCTTATGATCGTTTTTTTTTGCACTCATTATCAGTTTTTAAACCTTAATGGTCAACTACTAACTAACTTATCTATTATTGAAAAAGTGACTTTTTAATAATTTATTATACTTGAAAAGTTATAGAAAATTATAGAAGGTCCAAAAACCGTGGCCAAACATAATTATTGTTTTTCTATAAATATGCGTGGCCTACTAAACGACCATAAATTAACCAAAATAATGAAAATAAAACTGTTCTAAAACAACAATAAAAACTAAAATATTCCCTGTGCTGTGTTTTATGGGTGCTGTGCATGACGGGCCAAAATAAAGCATTTTTATGTAAAAAAAAATTCCCTTATCTAAACCGGACATGTAAATGTGGCCCAATTAAAAGAAATTTATAATGTGGTGTGAACGCTCCGTTTCGTGCTTGTGGGATGTCGTTTGTCATATAAATCAAAACCTAGGAAAAAATATTACTATATAGTGTACAGGGTGTCCAAAATTCGATGATTTGGGGGTTCAGGTGTCTTGCGAGGCTCGATTTTCAATACAGCTACAGGGGATTTTTAAAAAGTCTGCATATTTGATTCTTTTGACTAGGTTTAAAATATTTTAAAATGTTCAAATAAAATATTAATTAAAAATAAAGTGGTTAAGAATAAATGAGGAGCAAACTTTCGATATGCATTTTGTTAATTTTTTCACATTTTTAACCAAATATGCCATCGCAAACTACATACATAGAGCAACAATATTATGCCACAGAAGACGTATATAGGTATAATCCCTGAATGATTTTTTATCCATATTTTAGGTATGAACTTTTCGGTTAATTTCGTGTCAAACGCATAGCAGTTTTTTTTATTTACCAAAATTAGTTAGAAAGTCTGCTCCTCAAATATATAAATGAAAAATGTTTTAAACCTTTCATTTTGAAATTTGTATTGGGAAACTTGGCTTTAATTTTATCTCAATATTGTTCAAAACTTTTGCAATGCCTTTTTTAAAATTTGGAAGTTTTTTTGATTTCTTCTCATGGTTTTATCATAGTGCTTATCAGGCTTACAAATCTCAGGTCTCTATCGTTTCTGGAAGTGGGCAATGTTATTTTTACATAACTTTATATTTATAGTGGAGGGAAGTAAATAAAAATTTTGAGATTTTAATTTTTTCCTATTGTTTTATCATAGTTCCTATCAGTCTACCAAAGCTCAACTCTCTAGTGTTTCTGGAAGTGGTTAATGTTACTTTTACATAATTTTACATGTATAGGGGAGGGGAGAAAATTAGAGTTTTGAGGTTTTCTATCAGTCTGTCAAATTTCAGATTTGTGGCATCTGAAAGTACAGTAGAATTTTGGTGATCTATACATAAGTAAGTGACTGAGTGGCAATTTTGAGGTTTTTTGAAATTTCGTAACTACTTTACTACTTTATGAAATTCCATGAAACTTGAAGGTGTTGTTAACTCTATGGAAATCTACGATGGTGCAAAGTTTGAGTGAGTTTTGTAGCTCATTGCGAAGTAGAGTTTTAGATAGGTCAAATATGGGCTGAAATGTTTCAAGACAAGATGGTACAGCAGTTGCCGTGCCTTCAGATTCATGAAAATACAAAACTGTATAATTTCAAAAGCGCTTTGGGCATCAAAACTAAAAGTTGAGACATTATAGGTATACCTATCAATTTTGTACCGAAATGCGGCTAGTAGGTCCTAGTAGATTTAGCAGTTGGGTGGTTTTTATTGATATAGTAATCCGGTTTTCAGCTACAGAGGATTTTTGAAAATTCTGCATATTTTTTTTGTCTAGGTTTAAAATATTTCAAAATGGTCAAATAAAATAAAAATTAAAAATAAAATGCTAAAGAAAGAGTACAAATATTATGAAAAAACATCAAAAAATAATTAATGGGTCTGACACGTCACTTTAAAGGATATTTTAGGCTAATTTCAAAAATAAAATGAAGTAATTCTATAAGAAAATACTTACCAACTCTATGTAATAACTCAAAAACTAAAAGTGATAAAATTCAATTTGAGAGTTAGATACTTTAATTTCCCCCTCCCAAATTGCACATTTTTTAAAAACTCCCTGTAGCTTAAAAAACGGCTTGCTATCAAGATGTAGTTTCCAGCTTTAATCACTTCTTGAAAATCGAGTGTCGTACCTGGGGGTCAGCTTTTCGTCTAACCTTTTTCTTCGCCAGAAATACCAATACCTCCAAAAACATCGAAATTGGGTACGTATAGTTTACTATCAATAAAAGTAGCACCCAAAAATTTTTGAATATAATATTTATTATTGTGGCACCGTGTCATAAAAAGAGATGGATTGAAAAAAATAGACAACGAATTATGTGGCGAAAATCGTTACTTTCCTTATCAAAATTAGAGTGCTGCGATATAGAGGGTGTCTCAGAACTATATCTGTACAAAGTAAAACTTTCTTGGGAACTAATATTTAGATTTGATCTCAAACAGATATTAAAGGAGAAACGATATTTTGATATGAGTGGGGGTTCTGGATTTTTTTTGTTTTTATTAACTTAAAAAAATACCTACCACAATGTGTAAATTTTTTTTATATATTTCTTAGGGCACATTTTTAAAATACGTAACGCAACAATCCAGGATTCTTGACCCCCCCCCTAACTACTTGTAACATTTTAATCCCCCTTTTTAATCGAATCTTTAGTCATTAGAAGCTCTACGACTTCCAACTTATGAATCTTTTTTTATAAAAACAATTATTTTAAAAAGAAGTAGGCTTTTTTAGTAAATATATAAAGCGGAAAAGGTGGGTGGAATCAACTAAATTACAGTAATTTCTAAATAAGCTAGCGTTGGTCAGATTAATTATAATTATTAATAATTAATTATTTAATGGAAAAGTGTTGGTTTTGCCAAGCCTGTAACTTTGTGCTAAAAACAAGCTTTAATATCAGACAACTTGATGTTTTGTTGTGGTTTTATCTTGTAGGCTTTAAAATCGTTAAAAAACTGCTTACTTGCGTTGGAATATAGCTTATGATATTACAATTTGTTTGTACTAGGTGACTTATAACTTACATTAGTATATATATCTTATTATTTAAACAAAAAATATATAAGATATCTTCACGATCACACACTGTAAACAAATCAAACCGGTCGCGTGCACCTGTTTCATGATCGCATCCAAGAAGAGGGGGGGGGCTCGGTGCTCGCCCACCATGCCTACCGGTTTTTTAGATATTTTTCACATATTTCATGAAAATATGGCATTATGGGGTCTCGGTTGGGGTTGGGGAGCCAAGACATAGTCCTGGGTGCGCTATTGCTTGTTTAACCAAAAAAACATGGCGGGTCGGCCTGAACCAACTACCGAGAAATTTGCTCTCACACATCGGGAAATTTTTCTCAAACATGGTATTTGATTAGCTTTCGAAAAGATTGGGAAAAATCTTTACACAGTTGGTTTAACAATGAGGGTAGTACCAGTTTATACACTTGCTATTGCACGTTTACGTCAGAACATTTTCGGTAAACCTCAGATTGACTTAAAAGATCTGAACAATATCTCGACCAAACTGATAGTTAACCTTTTCGGAGGAGTATGCATACAGTGGTGAGAAACCACTCGAAAGTGAGCCACAATAGTTGCAGTAGAACAGGCCCACTCGCATAATATGAATCAGCATCATTATCAAATAATGACTGATTTTACTGTGTGTTTTAAATTGTTAATTTTTTTTTGTCGGCAAGTTTTATTTTAAAGAAAAACAAAACGTAATTAGTACAAGCAGGAGCGTGAAACGCAGCATTAATATTCGAAATGCGTGAAAAACAATAAAGAAAACTGACCTATTGTTTTTTTTCCGCGGTTTCATTGTGCGTCCACAGAATAAAATATCATGTTTGTGGGCGTCGGGCTTGAAAATTTATTCCGACTCTTATTTATTTTATTATTTTGTTTGTGGCATATTTTTCACGCAACGAAACGTTTCCCGACCACCATGTGTATGTATCTACAGGGTGATCCAAATTGGACACTTTCCGACTGTTAAGGGTACACAACTTCCAACCGAGATAAAAATTTACCGTACTTACTTTACGACACGTCAATTTCAAGATAAGTTAAAGAGTAAAAAAAAATTAATAAAAAGAACACGAAACTGCTAAATTTACTTGTAACTACTAGTACCAGTTGGGTACAAAATTGATACGTATACCTATAATGTTCGACATGCTTCAACTTTTAGTTTTGATACCCAAAGCGCACTTACGAAATTATACAGTTCTGTATTTGCATGAATCAGGTTATTGGGTAATTTTGTACCCAACTGCGACTAGTAGTTACAAGTAAATTTAGCAGTTGGGTGTTTTTTTTTTATTTAATTTTTTTTTTATTTCCAACCTTTAGGTTTAATTATTATTCAGCCTTATAAAAAGCAATATGCATTTACATTTACCCAAAAAGTACGTGTAGATTTTCTACGGACGCAGAACAGTGTTACCTTCTATTGAGTGAAGGTGGGAGAGGAGAGAAAGAGGAGGGCACTAGTAAAATCTTAAAGCGTGTGCCGAAAGAATTTTTGAAATCGCTCTAAAAAGAGAGGGAGGGGAAAACTAGTAAAATGATGTTGGAAAAAATCTTCAAGCGTGTGCATAAAGGCGGGGGGGGGGGTGTGAACTAGTAAATTGGTGTTGGGAAAAAATCTGAAAACGTATGCAAATAGAATTTTTGAAATCGCTCTATATTTGATAAAATTATGCGAATATAAATTTTGAATAGGGTGGGGGGAATGACAGGAGGGGATATGGGTGGGAGCAGGGTGGTCTACAAACTACAGCAAATCAGAGGAGATTTGCAATGGGTAATCAAAGAAATGTCAATAAAATCGCCTGAAATTTAGATAATTTGTATGCCTTAAAGCCTACATCATGTGACAAAATGGCGTCTGAAGACCGCCATGTTGATTCCTGTTTAAAAAATATAGCCTATAGCACCTTCTAGATTAGTAGCAATTCAATTACATAAATGTTTAAGATGTATATATAATTTTTTTTATGAATGTAAAATGCTTACTTATATTTCTCTTATTTATATAATAGAACACTTATTTTTGGATGCTTAAAAAACTCTTTGGTTTTAAACTTAATGAAAATCGCTAAGAAACGCCACTGTTATACTGAATAGAGGTAAACAAACAAATTGCCTCGCAAGAATTCCGATACAAAATAAATTTAAAGAAAAACTGTTGAACATTTTTGTGGTTTAGACATTTGTTATCACGTGAATATCCTTTTTTGCTACAGGATGGCCCATTGTGCGTCGGTGGCAATATCTACTTTTATTTGTAGCTCTAAACTTAAATATCTGCTGGTTTAATGCTTGTTGTTAGTTTGATTTCCGAGAACAATTGCCCAATTTATTTTCCTTTCTATTTGCTGGAAATTATCTCCACTTCTCCAACAAACTTTTCCGCAATTTATATTGGAGCGAAATTTAAGAGCATTGATTTTATTTGCGCATAGAGCGTGTTCAAATTTAGTTTTTAGCTATACATACCTGTTATATAGGGTGTTTTAAGTAATAGTTAAGGCAAAATTTCGGAAAATCCATTCTCTAAAAGCATTTGTTATAACTTTTTGGAAAATGGTCAATTCCCCTCATTTCAACCCAGCTGAATCCGAATATTCCTGTTGCCACCTTGAAATGTTGACAGAGGCTGAGATATCTTATCCTAATCTGAAAATCCCCATACCCTCCAAAATCTAAAAATTTGAGATTTTTTCAAATTTTCTTAAAAACTAAGCTTCTATGAGAAAAATTTATAACAGACTTTGTTATAGACAATAAAATTTTCTTTTCAACAAGGTATAACTAAATGGAGTTAGACTGTTACCGTTAATTGAAGTAATTTAAAAAATTTGAAAAAATATCCATGTTTTTCCCAAGATTTATTCGATTTTTTTTTTACAACTAATGTCTATAGGAAAACATGTTTTACATTTTGTTATAGTCAATACAATTTCCTTTAATATGATGTATAACATGATCGGATCGGTTTTATAATTGAAACTTTGGGGCATCCATAAATTAAATCAATTTTAAAACAAAACGGAAAATAAACCATCGGAGTAGTTGTTTCTGTTGGTTTCCCAAAACTTATGCTCTACACGGAGCTATCGCCTACATTCACCTAAGGATGGCCCAAAAGGTCGAAACCGGTCAGTCGTGGATTGGCATGGATCACTTGTTCCTGACTATCAGGACGTGTTCCAGACGGGGATCATTCGTATCCTTGTGATCGACTTTGGAGATAGTGAAAACCAAACAGTTTTAACAAGTTCCCAAAGAAAGCATCAAGCCATCAGTAAAATTCAATGCTGGTAGGGGTATTTTCCCTCGGAGTAGTTGTTTCTGTTGGTTCACTAAACCATTTTTGTTACAAGTTTTCAACAATGTTAAACTTGGTGCGGTTTGACTTATAACACTCCAGCGACGTCCGTAAATGCAGGTGAGTAAAAAAAACATGTTTTTCACACGTTTTATTCAATTTTCTTAAAAATCAAGCACTTTATCAAAAAATGTGTTTTATACTTTGTCATAGACAATAAAATCCCTGCGATACCGTACGCTTTTCACAAAAGTGGCGACATCTACCACTAAACTAACTTCTTGGCTTTCACTCCGCTGACTCGACATACATAAAACGTCGCAAATATGCATTGACCCGACCTGAGGGATAATGGGTACTGTTTTTCGTTTCATCTGCCTGCCTGTTTTTATACACTGGTAGTTTCTCTTCTATTCTGTAGATGTCGCCACTTTTATGAAAAGCCTACGGCATCGAAGGCATTATTATTCATTTCACTTACCAATATTGTAAGATGAGATTTATATAGCGTCTTCTAGCTTGACAAGGTTGTCACATTGACCATGCAGTGTTGTGTCCCTTAAGGACGAAAAAGTTAACTGTCAACACTTAATAGGTGTCCATTATATCTTGGACCGCCGTGGGTGTACAGCTTTTGAGCTGCCCACGGAAAAATACAAAAGAAACAAAATCTTTCTATACCCGAAGAAGTTTGGTGGTCCCTTATAGTGGTCCCCTAGCTTAACTTACGTAAAATATTGAATGTTGTCCAACAACCCTATTTTTTCGCACTGTCCGAGCAGTAGATGTTGGTTTTTTATATATATTTAAATTGTGCACAGTAGTCAGATAATTTAATAAAATTTGGATTCTGGCGCCCCTTTTTCTAATTCCACGGAATGTTTTTTTATTAAATTTCTGCCACCCTTAAATTATTTTGGTTGCCAATTCAATAGTAGCTTTTGTATTCAACGGCACTGTATATAGAATGCGAATGCCGAAGTGAAAAGTTAGGGCGGAATGCTCAATAAGAAACATTTAATGAGTTCTCTAAATTATTTATTTCACCCAAAATACACGACGGTTTTGATATTGGAGTTTCGCGCTTGGGTTTTAAGTGGGCTTGAAAAGTTAAAACCGGGCTCAAAGTATCTACAAAATAATTATCTTTAGAACGACGAGAAAATTTTCTACCTTCAAACAATATCTTGTAAACCAAGTATTCAAATTCAAATAATATTTATTTACAGTTCTTTACCTGTATATTTACAATTTTTTAAAAAATCTATTTCGCGTTTGAAAAGAATGAAAAATAAATATTCCTCTGCATTTTAAAGCCTTAGAGGCTTTTTGTATAAAAGACAACTTCATAGGGGTATTATAGTCAACCACGGACACCGGTGTTTCGGAAAAATGCATTTCCTTCCTCAGCGTGGCTTGCCTGACACAAAGTAGAACAAACTGACTACAAGATACAAGGTAAATCAAAAAGAATGGAAAAATAGGTGCTATTTTTCATTCTACAAGTGAACGATGGCGAACCAAGGAAAATGGGACAACTTTGTGCCAGGCAAGCCACGCTGAGGAAGGAAATTCCTTTCCCCGAAACACCGGTGTCCGTTGTTGACTATACCCCTATGAAGCAGTGGCGTGAACCCCCCGTTCCTCTGCGCTT
This sequence comes from Aspidapion aeneum, assembly GCA_963576565.1. Taxonomy (NCBI): domain Eukaryota; kingdom Metazoa; phylum Arthropoda; class Insecta; order Coleoptera; family Brentidae; genus Aspidapion; species Aspidapion aeneum. The sequence continues at coordinate 66,485,224 of OY755044.1, read as the reverse complement.
GGCGCCCCTGGCGTCCTTTGAGAAAAAAATAGAAAAACTTAATTTAACGCAAAAACAAATGGTGCCCCCCCCCCCGCTCTTTTATCCGCTACACGCTACTGCTATGAAGTTGCCTTTTATACTTGGTTAACTCATTGTTTTCGGTTCCGAACCGATACCGTGGAGATGGTGATAGCATGGTCTGGTTGAACTGTGACGAAAAGTCTTTCTTCCTTGGAGACCGGTGGACCTTTCCGTCTCACCATGGACATAGTTTCCTTGGTTCGCTATCGTTCACTCGTAGAATGAAAAATGGCACCTATTTTTCCATTCTTTTTGATTGACTTGTATGTTGTAGTCAGTTTGTTCTACTTTGTGTCAGGCAACACACAAAACACCGGTGTCCGTGGTTGACTATACCCCTATGTAGTTGCCTTTTATACTTGGTTAACTCATTGTTTTCGGTTCCGAACCGATACCGTGGAGACGGTGATAGCATGGTCTGGTTGAACTGTGATGAAAAGTCTTTCTCCCTTGTAGATCGGTGGACGTTTTCGTCCCGCCATGGACTTAGTAGAATGAAAAAACGCACTTATTTTTTCGTTCTTTTTGATTTACCTAATATCTTGTAAGTTTATTAAATCGAAATTGAAAAATATCCAAGTAAGTAGTTTTATAAGTGGGCCAAAGAAGTAGTTTTATAAGTGGGATTTAAAAAGCAGCTACCGAGTAATATTTATATCAAGACAGAACGCAAAAATAGAACCTTCTTAAAATTAAAGCTAATTATTATATAAAGGAAATATCAAAAATAAATTTAAAAATTAACTAGGGACCACAAATTTGTTTTCGCAGGATTTAAAGCGCAGGATTTAAGGCGAACTGAGATAAAGTTTAAAAAGTGTTTAGTAATAATAGCAAAAATGTCAAATTTGAACACTAAAGATTTATTATTTCAAAATCGGCAGCAGCTACAAATTCTACGATTACACAGAAAACCAGTACCGTTAAGGCGCTAAAAAGCAAATTTGTGATCCTTCAGTTAGTTTTAAAGATGTAGGACAAAATATGTGTTTCTAGTTCAATATTATTTAGAATAACAAAAATATAAACAAAAAACCGTTTTTTGAAAAAAAAATTATAGCTTTTTTGCTACTTCTTAATACTAATTGCACATCGCCATTCCGAGCTACACATGTACTTAGTTTTACCGTAAAGTCACAGGGGTCGCGATTTCTCGGTAACGGCGGCTGCAGCTACAAATTAAATTTTTTGGTAAAAAATTCGCTAAAAATTAGCTACAAATTCTGACATATGAAGCTTGTATAAAGTATTGAATATTGTACAAAATCCCTATTTTTCCGCACTGTGTGGGCGGTAGATGTTGTTTTTTTTATACAGGGTGTCCCAACTAAAAGGTAGCAGACGTGTTTTTGGATATTTTTATGGCGAATTTGGAGAAATGCTCGAACACGTCGATTTTGTTTGCGAAGGGGACAATTTTTATAGCACGCACCATCTTCGAGGGGTACTTTACCCCTATATTTTAAATAGGGAAAGTGGGTCCAGTGATACCTTATTATGAAGGCCTCTTGAATATCTTTACAACCGTGTAAAAATTTAAAAAATCTATTTATTAGTTTATGAGATAATTGCCTTCAAACTTTCTAATTTAACATGGACTGATAAAATAAAAAAATTTTATATTTTTTATTTTTCGGATTTAATTTTTACTCTATCATTCCATGTAAAATTTGAAAATTTGAAAGCAAATATCTTAAAAACTAATCTATGGATTTTCAAAATTTTTATCATTCCGTGTAAAATTTGAAAATTTGAGAGCAAATATCTCAAAAACTAATCTATGGATTTTCGAAATTTTTTCATGATTGTAAAGATATTCAAGAGAATTTCAAAACAAGGTATCACTAGACCCACTTCCCTATTCAAAATACAGGAGTAAAGTATACCCCTCGAAGATGGAGCATGCTACAAAAATTTCCAAAAACTGTCCCCCTCGCATACAAAATCGACGTGTCCGAGCGTTTCTCCAAATTCGCACGAAAAATAACCAAAAAAAACGTCTGTTACCTTTTAGTTGGGACACCCTGTATATTTAAATTGTGCACAGTAGTCAGATAATTTAATAAAAATTAGATTATTAAGCCCCTTTTTCTAATTCCACGGACGGTTTTGATATTAAAGTTTCGCGTTTCGGTTTTAAGTGGGCTTGAAAAGTTAAAACCGGGCTCAAATTATCTATAAAATAATTATCCTTAAAATAATGAGAAAATTTTCTACCTTCAAACAATATTTTGTAAGTTCATTCAATCAAAATTAAAAAATATATATGAAAGTAGTTTTAAAAGTGGAATTTAAAAACCAGCGACCGAATAATATTTTAATCAAGACAAATCGAAATCAACAAGTTTTATCCGATTTTCTCCAAAACTAAGCATTTTAGAGCAAATGAATAAAAAGCTTTATTGATTAAAATTAAATTGTCTTTCAAACCATATGTCATTCCATTAGACCAAATTCATAGTTAGAACTCCATTGGCGTCGTTAAATTGGGGTTAATTTTATTAATAACAACTAGTTCCAGTTGCGGACGCCCTTGACGTGTTTTTGGTAATTTTTACAATACCGAAATATATATTTTAAAAAAACTTAAAGTTATTAGTTATCATAGTTATTAACTATAGTTTTTAATAACGAATAAATAAAATTCACCAAAGACTTGAATACTAACTAGAAATAAATACTCGGTATGTATGTGTTTGTATTCATTTTCAAACCAGGATGCGGTGGATGCGTAAGCCGGCTCGCGCCAAGCTTTACTGGAGTCAAATTCTGTGCACCGTAGATGTTAAGTCGAATTCTAATTACGAAATATAGAAAGAAAGGACGACATGTTCCTATAGAATTTTACAGCACATAAAGTCGCGTCCACTGTTCGCCTTGGCTGTTAAAGCACCTCATGTGCACTTTAACCTAGTGCACTGAAACAGTTGGCGTTTCGTAGTTACGAGAATGGCGGAAGATTCCAATTCTGATAGCACTAGCGTGTAATATATATTTTTTTTAAATTAATTTTCTTCTTTATCAGAATGGGTGAAAATAGATAAATTGCCCTTGCAATGTTATCTATTGAGATAATGATTCAAGAAATTCTAAAATTTGAATTGGTTATTGAAGAATTTAATAAAAAAGGACAGATGCCTTCATTTTCAATACAAAACGTGTTTGTAAAATACAAAAACTAGCTATGATACATTATTAATTTATTTATAAAAATAATAATAACATGGTTGCACCCAGGGGCGCCTCAAGGCCTGACCCCCCCAAGCCTAAGATTTTTTAAAATATTTTCCACATATTTTATAAATAAAAAGATAAAATACCATAAAATACGACATCATGAGGCACAGGGCGCCCCCCAGAGTCCTTGGCCTCCCCCCCAAGGCATAGTCCTAGATGCGCCATTGATATCTAACTAAATATATCATTTTTTAATTATTTGCTCTAAATTATATGACATACTGGCCCACTCGATGGTTCAAAAAGTTTGGCGTGGAACTGAAAAAAAAAATTCGCCTACACCACAATTTTTTTTATGTGCACCCCAAAGTTTTACACCACGCGCCACCACTGAGTGCCAGGCAGTATTCTGACAGTTTCACATTGAAAACTGACAGTTGATCTTGCAAAATTAACATACCAAAGTTCAATTTAAAACTAAGTCGTTTATTTTCCATTAATAAAGGAAGGTAGTATGTATTCCGGTTCCTATAGTAAACAAAGGCCGTATGTTGAAAGATCACAGCTAATCTTACAATGTGAACGTGTCAAAATACTGCCTGGCACTATTATAGCCTGGCTTTATTCCAATAAACCTCTAGTATTTTCTTCTAAACCTAACTAAAATGCATTTAAGAATTCTCGCGGCGAGGTGGCAGCGGTGTAACGGCCGCGGTGGCTCAGCCGCGGCAAAACGTCATATCCCCCTTTGTAGTCATTCAGAGCATTTGCAAAACCTCAGCTTTGGCGAGGGGTGGCGGAAAACGGAAATGTTTCGCACCTCTTCGCTTCCCTTTGAAGTTCAAAAATGAGTTTTTGGAGAATGATTAAATCCTTTCCAGAGAATTCGGTAAGTAATTATTATTTATGACAATGCGGAGAGGTTTCTTTATGTTAGCTAAATTTGGATTAGTATTTCAGCTTTAGAACTTCGAGCTAATATTGAATTATTACAAAGGGAATAAGATATTTATTTTTGGCTGAGGGTTAAATTTATCAGAAGAAAAACCTTTTAGTAATTCCACGCCAAATCATCTAATGGGGGTAGCTGCCATGTCACGAAAAAAATCCAAATTTTGATAACATGTATTAGTGTCCTTAGGAATACCAAATTAACAAATTTTAATTTTTAATGTCGCCTCCCGTATTTTACAGGCCACTTTAAAAGTTAAAAAAAGAAGAAAATCAGTTGTGGCCTTATTTTTTTTTATTTCTATTGAATTAAATCTTATGTAAAAAAAAATTTGAAATTTTTAATATTCGTTGGATAAACCTATAGAGAAAAAAAAATTAACCTCACTTTTTTGACATGGGAAAAATTGTTTTAAAAAAATAGTAAATTTTATGATTTTCTCGATTTTTAATTATTTACACCGGTGCTGAATATGGTCCATCAAAAAAAAGACTATACGCACATTAAAGCTTAGTGGCTTGACTATCATACAAGGGAAAAGAAAAATGTCTAGGTCTATTGCTTTCAGCAAACTAAATTTTTTAAAATTGGAAAAACCGCAAAAACCTCAAAATTGGCAACTTTTGACTAAAAAAATTGTCATGTCTATATGTCTATTAAAACTTCGCTTGTGCCTTGTTTTACTTGACAATGTATCGTCTAAATAAAAGTAACATAAAAAATTTGGGTCTGTCTAAAAATTATGGATAAAAATCATCGTCAGGGGATCTTATTTATAGCCACATACTGTTTTGCGTGACATCCTAGTTTGTGGGTTCAAGTCCCGTACACTTTCGGAAATTTGTTTTTAGTTTTAAGAATACATTTTTGGTGAGACACGGACATTAATTAGTTTGTTTCTTTGGTAAATGAAATGGTTCAGGTTTAACAGTGGCGTACGCAGGAGGGAGGGGGGTTGGAGGCCTAATCTTTCCAAAGCCATTAAATAACTTCTCCTAAAGATTGAATTTTTCTGTTTTCCAAGACTTTGCTTTTACTCAAGCCCCTCTCCCAACCCCCTTGGAAAATTTCTGCATACGCCACTGGGTATTAAAAAAACTAACTACAAAACTAACGCATAGTAAAAGCCCATGTGATGCGTTTGGAGGTACTGTGAAACGATTTGTTTTACATTAAAATCTCAAACAAACAACAACTGGACACCATTTTTTCACCCCTGTGGATGATTTAACTATAGATGCTAAATTTACTTCAAGCTCAGAAAAAATTTTTTTTTCAGTTTCTGAAATTATAGAACTCAACTTCTTTTCCGATTTTTTAAATATGACAGTAGCTAACTACTAAAAAAGTAAATAAACTTTTAAAAAATGTGTGTAGTGACCTTTAGAAGAGAGTTTAGATCATAATTTATTGAACAGTGCTCATATAAATAAACTTTACCTTCTGATAAACCTTAATTTGCAGGGGCGGATCTAGAAACTTTAATTTGGGGGAAAATATCATAATAAATATTTCACAAAACTATTTTGCATAGTGACCAGGAGGTGTATTATGTGTGACAAAACTGAGTAAAGTTTCAGATTTGGGGGGGCATCCCTCCCGTAGATCCACGCCTGTAATTTGTGATGCAATTTAACATCACTAAAAATATTAAAATAACAAAAAAATGTGTAGTGACCTTAAGGATTACAGACCCAGATTTTTTATTCTTGTTTTTAAAAGTATATGATACAGTAAAAAATTTACCCGACTTGGTTACCCCCGGCACCCGGATAGACAGGGTCATTTTTGATGCTGAAGTTGAGAAATTTCTCATTGTTTATACAAGGAAGATATAGTCCTTGAGTATAGCTTTCTAACACTGTATCAAAAATTCAAGAAAACATTACATTTATACCCCAAACAAATATGAAAACTTCGAAAATCTCTGCGTTTTTTAGATATTCTCTAAATTGCTCTAATTAACCAAGTATAAAAGATTTTGCAAAACATTACATTTTTTTGAAAACTACTTTTATGCATGTTTTCAAAATTATAGGTTAATTTTTTTTAGGTGCTGTTTACTATGAGCATAATTTTTTTCTAAGTGATAAGTGGTTAAGCATGAGCTGTTTCATTTAGTAAGCATGATTAAAGAAAAAAATTAAATGTCAGCGCAACACTTTTTTTGTAAATTGGATGACTTGGCGTGGAATTGCTCCTTTGGAATTACTTTTAAGTATGACATCCTTGAAGTTATTATTTGAAATAAACTATAATAACAAAAAACAAATTAAAGGAAAATATGTGAGTTGCGGCGGTTTGATGCAGTTTAGTAAAGAGAAAAAAAACTATATTAACACTACTTTTTAAGCTTCCAAATAAAGAGTAAATAAAAAATATTCTGTCAATTTATGGGCACCTAAGCTCACACACATTTTGGTCCACGAAAATGACCCCTATCCGCCACCTGAGTCGCGTCCCATTGGAGATGCCCCCTCCTATTGTAGCACCCCTGAACAAAATAAATTATAATGTATTTTTTTATATTTATGCACAGTTATAATTAATATAGTACCACACAAGTAATATTTTAACCAGAACTCAAATTTTTTCTCCTCTTTTTTTCGGCTTATATTTGGTGGATTTTATTCATTCAAAAAACCAAATTTTATTAAAATCGGGGTAGTTTTTGAGTTATGCGGGTTCGTCGTTACAGTAGGACATACAGACAGACATACACATAAACATACAGACAGACAGACAGACAACTCGACAAAAAAGTTTCAAAATCATCTGAAACGCAAAGATATATAAAAAAAATTGAAATCGGAGCAACTCTTTTTCCTACTTTTTGACATGATCACCAAAGCTCACACTACTATGTTATAGTATACGTGTGAGCTAAAAATGTATGTAAGAACTAAGCAGGTACGTAATATATTAATAATAATAATAATAATAATAATAATAATAATAATAATAATAATAATAATAATAATAATAATAATAATAATAATAATAATAATAATAATAATAATAATAATAATAATAATAATAATAATAATAATAATAATAATAATAATAATAATAATAATAATAATAATAATAATAATAATAATAATAATAATAATAATAATAATAATAATAATAATAATAATAATAATAATAATAATAATAATAATAATAATAATAATAATAATAATAATAATAATAATAATAATAATAATAATAATAATAATAATAATAATAATAATAATAATAATAATAATAATAATAATAATAATAATAATAATAATAATAATAATAATAATAATAATAATAATAATAATAATAATAATAATAATAATAATAATAATAATAATAATAATAATAATAATAATAATAATAATAATAATAATAATAATAATAATAATAATAATAATAATAATAATAATAATAATAATAATAATAATAATAATATAGAACCGGGAACCATACTATAAATACAACCCGCCACCTATCACTGAGAACGAAAAAACAACAATGTACTGGGACAGAAGCCTACAAACAGACCACCCAGTCCAACACAACAAACCAGACATATTTGTTTTAGATAAGGAAAATAACGAGATTCTAATCATTGACATCGCGATACCAACACCAACAAATATACATAAAAAGCACAAAGAAAAAATTGAAAAGTACTTACTTTTAAGCGAAGAACTAAAGAAAATCTGGAGGGTGGACAGAGTGCAAATTGTCCCAGTTATTATTGGAGCAACCGGAGAAATCCCAAAGAAACTGTTCAATGCACTAAAAATCTTGACTGTCCCGGAAAAGTTCTACCTAGAAATGCAGAAAGCTGTGATCTTATCCACCTGTAACACAGTAAGGAGAGTTTTGAACATTAACAAGTAACAATAACAAAAAGGGTATGTCTTGCTCTACTTACCAAAAGCCGACATACTCTTATACTTACCGTAAAAACGAGCAACAAAAAAAAAAAAAAAAAAAAAAAAAAAAAAAAAAAAAAAAAAAAAAAAAAAAAAAAAAAAAAAAAAATAATAATAATAATAATAATAATAATAATAATAATAATAATAATAATAATAATAATAATAATAATAATAATAATAATAATAATAATAATAATAATAATAATAATAATAATAATAATAATAATAATAATAATAATAATAATAATAATAATAATAATAATAATAATAATAATAATAATAATAATAATAATAATAATAATAATAATAATAATAATAATAATAATAATAATAATAATAATAATAATAATAATAATAATAATAATAATAATAATAATAATAATAATAATAATAATAATAATAATAATAATAATAATAATAATAATAATAATAATAATAATAATAATAATAATAATAATAATAATAATAATAATAATAATAATAATAATAATAATAATAATAATAATAATAATAATAATAATAATAATAATAATAATAATAATAATAATAATAATAATAATAATAATAATAATAATAATAATAATAATAATAATAATAATAATAATAATAATAATAATAATAATAATATAATAATATAATATAATAACTCGTGGCAGTTGCTGGACCTGCTATCGGGGGCCGCCTCTCGCGATGAGGTACGCTCGTCAGCCCTTGAAAAAGGCTGAAGGGTAACGGGGAAATAAAATACCCGGGGTGGACAAAAACCAGCAAACCGTCTAGTGGGCTAGCACCCCAAAGGGCGTGATATGTAGTCGCTATAAGGACGAGGCGAAAGCGATACTCAGGCGTGGCAGAGGATCAGGCTAACTCTGTTCGGAACCGCCTAGAAGACCCCCCGCCTGTCTTAGGAGAAGATGAACCAGGTGGCATCCCCCTAAGAAGGAACTCCACCGACCCGCATGAAAATGGACCTGACACCCCCAATGCCATAACAGTTCCAGACAATGTTGCTCATCAGGCAGATGAGCCCATAGCTGGAAACCGAAGAAGAGGCAATGTGCGATTTAAATGGACAGAAGAAATGAACATATACCTTTATCGTACATACCTACTACTCACAAAAATGGAAACAGACAAAACTCCCTACGGACACAGACTACACCAAGATATGCTACAGAAATTCCCACAACTAGCTGGTAAAACCTTGATGAACATACTCAGTCAAAGACGAGAGCTGTTCACAAAACACAGACTATCGCATGATATTGTGCAACAAATTCGCACCGAAGTAGAGGTGGAACTTGGGATGCGAGCACCGCCAGTTGAGGAGCAACAAAATCGAAATTACGACCAAACAACAGAAAATTATGAAAATGATATGCACAACCCGAAAGAACAAGAAGTATACAACAAACTTGAAAACAACATACAACGATACCAAGGTCTAAACCCCATTTTAAGACCAAATCTACCCAAGTTAAAAACATGCAAAGACACAAATAATATAATTGTACAAGTCAACAATGCTCTAATCCACAGAGTGACTGCTTGTGAAAACCTACAGGGCTTACACGACCTCACATATGCAGCAGCAAAAACAACAATTGAACTTCACAACCAAAAGACAATGAGAAAAACAACGCCCAAAGAACAAACGACACAACCCAGATGGGAAAAGAGGTTAACTGCAAAAATCGCGAAAATAAGGGCAGAAATTGGACAGCTAACACAAATGCAAAATAAAAATATTAAAAACAGGAAGACGGAAACAAAAGCAAACCAAATTATCCAAAGATACGCAAACAAGTCCAATGGAACAATCATCGAAATTATCGACTTTCTAAAACAAAGACTACAGGTATACAGTCATAGACTCAGACGTTATCGAATATCCTACCAACGAAAAATAGAAAACAGATTGTTCAATACGAATCAGAGGCTCTTCTACCGACAACTTCTAAATCCAAAAACCGACGCAGAGAATGGAGAATACCCAACGCGAGAAAGTGTCAGAGAATTTTGGAGAAATATCTGGGAGAAACCAGCAAGTCATAAACACAACGCTGATTGGATGACACTCGAGAAAAAAAGAGTGGAACATATACCAGCTATGCTACCAGAAACAATAACATTGGAAGACCTAAAAAACACCTTGTCAAAAGCACACAACTGGAAAGCGCCAGGACCAGATGGCATTCATAACTTCTGGTATAAACGATTCACACACTTACATGAAAAACTGGCTTATCTTCTTACAGATATTCTTAACCACCCAGAAAATCTACCTAAATTCTTCACAATGGGAAATACCTACCTGCTCCCCAAATCGACACACCCACAACCAGACCCGTCAAAATATAGACCGATTACATGTCTGCCCACCATATACAAGATTTTGACAGGCATTCTCGCAGACAAGCTCTACAGACATATGACGAGAAACAATCTTCTCGCAGAAGAACAAAAAGGTTGCAGAAAGAAATCACAGGGCTGTAAAGAACAACTAGTAATAGATACAGTCATAACGAAAGATGCAATTAAAAATCACAGAACCTTATACACAGCATTTATTGACTATCAGAAAGCATTCGACAGCGTTCCGCACACCTGGCTAATTGAGAGTCTTAATATATATAAGGTAAACCCCCAAATTACAAATTTCCTAAAAATAGCGATGGAAAAGTGGGAGACAAACCTTTTGATATCAAACTCAAAAATAGAACCACTAAAAATGCGAATAAGTAGAGGGATTTACCAAGGCGATGCGCTAAGTGCTTTGTGGTTTTGTATTGCTATCAATCCACTATCCAATGCTATAAACAGCAAGAAATCCGGATATAAAATACCAGCGAGCAATCAGCAAGTAAGTCATCTAGTATATATGGATGATCTGAAACTCTTTTCAGAGACAAACAATGGCATAAAAAATCTCCTTAGACAAACAGAAATTTTCTCAGCTGATATATCCATGAACTTTGGCTTGGACAAGTGTAGAATTAACAGCCTTGTGAAAGGTAAGTGGCAAAGAAGTGACGACTTTGAAATGTTACAAAGATCTGGAGGAGGTACGATTGCAGCTATGGATAAAAATGAATCCTACAAATATCTTGGTTTTCTGCAGTCACAGGGGATAGATGAAAAGTTGGTAAAACAACAACTGATAAACAAAATGAAAGAGCGGATAAAAGCCATTCTGAAGATTCAGCTGTCAGCTAGAAACAAAATCAGTGCAACAAATACACTCGCAACACCGGTTGTCGCATACAGTTTTGGAGTGGTAAAATGGACCGAAACAGAGCTGGAAGAAGCAAATCGATCCCTAAGGAAACTCTACACTAAGTACAGATCTCACCACCCAAGAGCATGTAAAGAACGGTTTCATCTCCCACGGAGCCAAGGTGGAAGAGGAATTACTGACCTACGACTCCTACACAAGCAACAAATCAACAATCTAAGAGAGTTTTTCCTTAAAACTGGTGAGAATTCCTTATTTCATGCTGCAATAAACACCACAGACAAACAGCTCACACCTCTCCAACTCTGCAAGGGAAATTATAGTTGTGATCCTGAATACAACATAAACACTCAAACACAAAAATGGCATCAGAAAGAACTACATGGAAGATACCCTCATACACTTAACCATGATGACATAGATCAAAAAGCATCAAGAAGTTGGCTACTTAAGGGTAACATCTTTTCAGAAACTGAAGGCTTTCTCTGTGCTATTCAGGATCAAGTAATTCCCACAAAGTCATATCAAAAATACATTGTCAAAGACCCCAATATAACAAACACAAAATGCAGACTCTGTGGACAAGGGCACGAAAACATTGAACACATAATAAGTAGCTGTACGACGCTTGCTCCAAAAGACTACACAAACAGACATAATGATGTGGCAAAAATTATACACAGAGAATTAGGAATAAAATATGGTTTATTACAGAACCGGGAACCATACTATAAATACAACCCGCCACCTATCACTGAGAACGAAAAAACAACAATGTACTGGGACAGAAGCCTACAAACAGACCACCCAGTCCAACACAACAAACCAGACATATTTGTGTTAGATAAGGAAAATAACGAGATTCTAATCATTGACATCGCGATACCAACACCAACAAATATACATAAAAAGCACAAAGAAAAAATTGAAAAGTACTTACTTTTAAGCGAAGAACTAAAGAAAATCTGGAGGGTGGACAGAGTGCAAATTGTCCCAGTTATTATTGGAGCAACCGGAGAAATCCCAAAGAAACTGTTCAATGCACTAAAAATCTTGACTGTCCCGGAAAAGTTCTACCTAGAAATGCAGAAAGCTGTGATCTTATCCACCTGTAACACAGTAAGGAGAGTTTTGAACATTAACAAGTAACAATAACAAAAAGTGTATGTCTTGCTCTACTTACCAAAAACCGACATACTCTTATACTTACCGTAAAAACGAGCAACAAAAAAAAAAAAAAAAAAAAAAATAATAATAATAATAATAATAATAATAATAATAATAATAATAATAATAATAATAATAATAATAATAATAATAATAATAATAATAATAATAATAATAATAATAATAATAATAATAATAATAATAATAATAATAATAATAATAATAATAATAATAATAATAATAATAATAATAATAATAATAATAATAATAATAATAATAATAATAATAATAATAATAATAATAATAATAATAATAATAATAATAATAATAATAATAATAATAATAATAATAATAATAATAATAATAATAATAATAATAATAATAATAATAATAATAATAATAATAATAATAATAATAATAATAATAATAATAATAATAATAATAATAATAATAATAATAATAATAATAATAATAATAATAATAATAATAATAATAATAATAATAATAATAATAATAATAATAATAATAATAATAATAACTCTCCACTCCGTCGTATACTGCGCAGCATCGTCGATCGCCACAAACCTTGGAATTAAAGTAAAAAGAAAGAACTCTACGAAAAAGGGCCATAAAGTGTCCGAACCCGCCTGGTGTAAACGTCTGCAGCAGAGAATAGACAAACTGCGGAAAGAAATAGGTCAGCTAACTGAGTTCCAGAAAGGAACACGAACAACGAGATTAAAATCGCGAGTAAACAACGTACTCAGCAGAAATAAAATCCATACACTAAGAGATGTAGAAAACAACACAGTTCAATTATGTCTGGATACACTAAAACAGAAGCTTGGTAAATACGCTGCTCGACTAAGTAGATACAAGTGCAGTAACGATAGAAAACAAGACAACAACCTATTTGCGAATTCGGAAAGAGTTTTCTACAGACGCTTAAACGAAACTGAGCATGACATGGCAACAAAATATCCTTCGAAAGAATCTATGGATACCTTTTGGAGGGAACAGTTGGCTACACCTATTAACGCGAATTTAGACGCAGCCTGGATACCTCAAGAGACTAACCGATCACGAACCTACAATGATATGAATCACCGCCCATTTACAACAGCGGAAATGAGCAAAATAATTGGTGAAATGCATAGCTGGAAAGCTCCCGGTCCAGATGGAGTCCAAAACTTTTGGTGGAAAAAGCTGGTGTGTACTCACGATAAACTTACAGATTTTATAAATGAGATTCTGAGGCAACCTGCCAAAATGCCTTGTTTCTTAACACAAGGAATCACGTATCTCTTACCAAAAGACAAGCAGAATACTGAAGATCCATCAAAATACCGCCCTATCACGTGCTTACCAACATTGTACAAATTAATCACATCCTGCATTGCTAATCGACTGTATGATCATGTTACCCAAAATCAAATTTTAGCAGAGCAACAAAAAGGATGCACAAAACACGCTATGGGCTGCAAAGAGCAGCTAATAATTGACTCTGTAATCTGCAATCAGGCATACTCGAAGCACCGGAACTTGTACATGGCTTACATTGACTACAAGAAAGCATTCGACTCGGTTCCACACGATTGGCTGCTAAACATCTTAAAAATATACAAAGTGGACAGATTTATGATTGACTTCCTGGAATATGCGATGAATTCCTGGCGTACGACTGTAATTTTGAATGAGGCTGATATCAAAACCAGTACAATTCCTATTAAGAGAGGTATTTTCCAGGGTGATTCACTCAGCCCGTTATGGTTTTGTCTTGCATTGAACCCTCTTTCAAACAGACTGAACTCGACTGGATGCGGATTCAGTCTCAGAGAAAACAAGAGAGAACTTATCAAAATCAATCATCTGCTGTACATGGATGATCTTAAATTAACTACATCAACTAGAAGACAACTAGAAGAGCTTCTTAAAATCGTTGAAGGGTTCTTCAGTGATATAAAGATGTCGTTTGGCCTTGACAAGTGCAAAACAGTCAATATAGTTAAAGGCAATATTCAACCAGGAGACTTTGAAACACAAGATGGGCAACTAATTGAAGCACTAGTTGAAGGAAGTACATACAAATACCTCGGAATGAAACAGCTTTACAGTATTGAACAGAAAACCATGAAAAAGGAATTTGAGCAAACATATACAAGTAGGGTTCGAAAAATATTAAAAACGAGGCTCAACAGTAAGAACTTATTTTCAGCCCTTAACACATACGCGGGTGCAGTCCTCACATATTCCTTCGGAATTATAAAATGGACGCAAACGGAAATAGACTCGTTACAACGAAAAACTCGTGTACTTTTGACTAAACATAAAGTACATCACCCAAAAAGTGCAATAGAACGTACAATGCTACAACGTTCAGAAGGTGGTAGAGGACTTGTGGATATCGGTGAAATCCATGATAGACAGATAGCCAATCTACGAGAATATTTTCGGAAAAAAGCAGTCCAGTCAGAATTATATAACGCTGTGTGTAAAGCAGATACATATTCACCATTAAACTTGAAATATGAGCAAGTACCAGTAAGACACTACCGAACTAAAGAAGAGAAAGTACAGACCTGGAAAGAAAAAGCACTACATGGAAGACACCTGAACGAGATGAACCAAGATAATGTCGACAAAAATGCGTCGAACTATTGGCTAATCTCAGGACAGATGTTCCCAGAAACAGAGGGGTTCCTTCTAGCCATTCAAGATCAAGTGATTCCAACAAGAAACTATCTGAAATATATAATCAAAGACGGAACTATAACAGATGGTAAATGCAGATATGGCTGCGAAGCTCAAGAAACAGTTCAGCATATAACCAGTGGCTGTCAACTTTTTGCAGCAACTGAGTATAAAGAGCGGCATGATTCAGCTGCAAAAATTCTGCATTAAGAGCTTGCATTGAAACTTGATCTCATATCAACTGAAAAGCAGCCGTACTACATATATAAACCAGAGCCTGTTCTAGAAAATCAGAGATACAAACTGTACTGGGACCGTAGTGTGCTTACTGACCAAACAACTCCTCACAACCGGCCTGATATTATTGCTGTAGACAAGAACACCAGAAAGACTTTTATTATCGACATTGCTGTTCCTAACTCACATAATTTGCGCGACAAACAAATAGAGAAAATAGTCAAATACAGAGAACTGGAGATACAGATAAAAAGACAATGGAACATGCTTAATGTAGAGACAATACCCATCATATTATCTGCTACTGGAATCATCCCCAAACAACTGCTTAAGAACTTAACGGCATTGGAACTTAATAACAACCTGTACATTCCAATTCAGAAAGCAGTACTGCTCGGCACATCAAGAGTTGTAAGAAAATTCCTTGGAAACAACCACAAAGGACCCGAAAGGGCGCCCACAGAGCTTAATCCCTCTGACACTTAGAATGTCTGGGATAAGTGAAAGTTCCCCTTTTAAATAAGAGGGAGTGTGAATGACCAAGAGTAAGGTCTAAGTCGGATAATAATAATAATAATAATAATAATAATAATAATAATAATAATAATAATAATAATAATAATAATAATAATAATAATAATAATAATAGTAATAATAATAATAATAATAATAATAATAATAATAATAATAATAATAATAATAATAATAATAATAATAATAATAATAATAATAATAATAATAATAATAATAATAATAATAATAATAATAATAATAATAATAATAATAATAATAATAATAATAATAATAATAATAATAATAATAATAATAATAATAATAATAATAATAATAATAATAATAATAATAATAATAATAATAATAATAATAATAATAATAATAATAATAATAATAATAATAATAATAATAATAATAATAATAATAATAATAATAATAATAATAATAATAATAATAATAATAATAATAATAATAATAATAATAATAATAATAATAATAATAATAATAATAATAATAATAATAATAATAATAATAATAATAATAATAATAATAATAATAATAATAATAATAATAATAATAATAATAATAATAATAATAATAATAATAATAATAATAATAATAATAATAATAATAATAATAATAATAATAATAATAATAATAATAATAATAATAATAATAATAATAATAATAATAATAATAATAATAATAATAATAATAATAAAAAATTGTCAGGTCGATCGGATCAGGCGAGAAGCATGAATCCGATTGCTACGATATGCTGGGCGAGTCGTACTATCCTGTAGCCATACCCCGACGGGAGCGGGCCACAAAAGGCGACTATCTTCCCCTACACCTAAACACACATACACACCTAGACACTTAGAGGCACCTCTTGCCTTTCCTGTAAGGAGAAAGGAGGATCCCCGGTTAGGGAGGTTGGGCTTGCAACCCTCTTTCCATTTGACCGTGATATTATCGCATTCAATACTAGACGAAATAGATACTCGGGCGGGCCGGGCTTGCAGGCACCGGATCGGAACCGCCCTGGCTTACGACCTGCAACTGACAATGGCAATGAACAAGGACCTAGGAATACTCAAAATAACAATGTGGAACCCTTAAACCAAAATCTTCCACCCCCTGATGCCAATGTTGAGCGGCAAGAAGTCGCTCCCATAGCGGAAGGAGCAATTAGACGCATGCGCTGGACACATGAATTAAACAAATCCGTTATGCGGCTATATTTCCTAG
The DNA here is from genome assembly GCA_963576565.1 of Aspidapion aeneum. Classification (NCBI taxonomy): domain Eukaryota; kingdom Metazoa; phylum Arthropoda; class Insecta; order Coleoptera; family Brentidae; genus Aspidapion; species Aspidapion aeneum. The sequence continues at coordinate 66,468,021 of OY755044.1, read as the reverse complement.
TAACGAGAATGGAAACTGAAATGATACAATACAGGCAGAGGCTAAAGAACATCTTTATGGAAACTCACCCTGAACACTCAACTATTACAGCCCAAAGACTGTCCGATCAGTGTAGAGTCATCAGAAGAAATAATCTGATAACCCAGTTGGAAATTCAGCAAATCGCCGACGAAGTTAGAAGAGAACTTGGGTTACAGGAGGTGGTAGCTGATGCACCAGGAATACAAAATGAGTTGATCCTTAACGATAATGAAAACACTGTCCCAGAACCCATACCTGCAAATGACATATCTCCAAATAATATAGTGCGTGATACCTTTGAGACAAATCTAGTGAAATTCAATGAAATGAATCCCTGCCTCAGACCACCTCTACCTAGAGTCAACTTTAATAATAAAACTATGACCCTTATTCGAAAAATGAACGAGATTCTCAGTGAAGTGATAGAAAGCAATAAAACGCTTGAACAGCTTCATTCTTTGGTCTACTGTGCAGCTGCTACTATTTTGTCCCTAAATCAAAAACAACCAAACAAAAGGGCCTCTTTACATCCAGTCCCCTTTAAGCCGGCATGGCAACAACGTCTGGAGAAAAAAATAGAACATTTTCGAAAAGACATTGGAAGAGTGGAGCAGCTTCGGATGGGTAATCGATCAAGACGGGTCCTTAGGGAGATCCCAAAAGATCTTAAAACTTCACTTCAGGAAAAAGATCAAGAACACCAAAATGCACTCATACTGTCCTACCTCGATACGCTTAAACAAAAACTCGCAGTCAGCGCTGGTCGATTAAAAAGGTATAAGGAGAGCTATGAAAGGAAAAAGGACAACAACCTCTTTGCGCGAAATGAGAAAGCTTTCTATTCTTCACTAAAACTAAAGCAAATCTCAGATTTTAAACCACCTATACCACAGGAAGTTGAAACTTTCTGGTCTAACATATGGTCGCAAGAACACATTCATCGACAAGCCTCCTGGATTAGACAAGAAGAAGATAGATGTGGAAATCTTGAGCAGATGCTGGAGGTTAGGATCACGAAAAAAGACCTCACAAATGCCCTTCAGAACTCAGCTAATTGGAAAGCACCCGGCCCAGACGGTATCCAAAACTTCTGGTACAAACGTCTTACCGCAGTCCACTCACATCTTATTGTGGCTTTCAATGATGCTTTGAAAAATCCAGAGGAATTTCCAGTTTTTCTCACGGAGGGTACAACCTACCTGATCCCCAAAAGTGACTCCACTGAAGATCCATCGCAGTACCGACCGATCACTTGTCTGCCGACGTTGTATAAAATCTTCTCAGCTGTGATGTGCAGGAAGATCGACGAACACCTAGAAGAAAAAGGAATTATTAATGAAGAACAAAAAGGAGCTAGAAGGCGTGTTCTGGGATGTAAGGAACAACTTATTATAGATTCAGTGCTAACCGAGCAAATTCGCAAAAATCAACGCAATGCTTTTATGGCATACATCGATTATAAGAAGGCGTTTGACTCCGTTCCCCATTCATGGCTGATACATGTCCTAAGACTCTATAAAATACACCCAATAGTCACTCGTTTTCTTGAGCATACCATGCAGAATTGGAAAACTACCTTGAAGATAAAAACTTTGAAAGACGAGTTACAAACTGATAAAATACCGCTTAAACGAGGAATATTTCAGGGCGATTCACTAAGCGCTCTGTGGTTTTGTTTGGCACTAAACCCCTTATCCAGTGCCATTAAATCCACAAAATATGGAATTAAAATTAAAGGTAGAGCGGGTGAGGAAATGACTCTGGCACATCTATTATACATGGATGATTTCAAGGGATACGCTGCGAACGAAAAACAACTGAAAACTCTTTTAAACCTAATTCACGGAATGAGTCAGGACATAGGCATGACATTCGGGATGGACAAGTGTGCAACAATCAAGGTTATAAAGGGACAGCTTAAACAAATGCCAAACGTTGAGCTATGCAACCAGGTTTACATATCTTCAATCTCACAACCCTATAAATATCTTGGAATAGCACAAACGCACAAAATAGAGCATACCGAAGTCAAACAAAAACTAACGAAGGAATTTTTAGATAGAGTAAACAAACTAACAAAAACTCGACTTAACTCTAAAGCCATAAACACCTATGCCATTCCTGTCCTTACTTATTCTTTTGGTATCATAAAATGGTCTGATACTGATCTAGAAAACCTAAATCGAAAAATCAGAACGAGCCTAACACGAATCAGAATGCATCATCCTAAGTCCTGTAAGGAAAGAATTACAATTCCAAGACATCTGGGAGGAAGAGGATTCTTGGACCTAAGGGAGCAATGGGCAGGGCAGATATCAAGCATAAGAAATTTTTTCTACAGTAAAACAAATAGCCAACTCCACCGTATAATTTCTGACGCTGATAAAAGCCTAACTCCATTGAATCTAGCGGACCAAAACTTTCAACCCACTGTGACAACGTTAGCGCAAAAGTTGACTCAATGGGGTCAAAAAGAGCTTCATGGCAGATACTACAACCACCTACATAATGAACTAATAGATCATAAGGAATCAATTAGATGGGCAGACCAAGGATACCTTCACCCAGAGTCAGAGGGCTTTCTTATTGCGATTCAGGATCAAGTAATTAAAACCAGAAATTATGCAAAATTTATCCTAAAAGAAGACATACCCAACGACCGATGCAGAAAATGCAACGCTGCAACCGAAACGATTGATCATATCCTTGGTGCCTGCGCAATCTTAGCTCCAACGGCCTATATAAAAAGGCATAACTTGGCTACGGGAATAGTTCATCAAGAACTACTTATCAAAATAAATATGAAGACAGATAAAACACCATATTATCAGTATCATCAGTATCAACCCAATGAAGTTGAAGAAAATGAAAATTGGAGATTACTGTGGGATAAGACAATACATACAGACCGTACTGTTGCACATAACAGACCTGATATTGTGTTTGTGGACAAAAAAGAAAAAAACACTTATCTAATTGATATTTCTGTTCCGGGAAACCATAACATCCAGGCGAAATACCGGGAAAAAATTGAGAAGTACGAACTTCTAAAAGAGGAAGTAAAAAGGTTATGGTCTATGAAGAAAGTTTACGTCATACCCATAATCATATCTGTTACCGGAATCATACCAAAATCTCTAAAAGAAAACCTTACAACACTAGACCTACCTGTGAACATGATTGGACATTTGCAAAGGGCTGTCGTCTTGCAGACTCTGTCGATTGCTCGATCATTTCTAAACCACGACACCAATGGGTCTTGAAGAAATTGATCTTCCGACTCGCTGGGACGCCCCAGGGCAAACCTGTGAAAAAAAAAAAAAAATAATAATAATAATAATAATAATAATAACAATAATAATAATAATAATAATAATAATAATAATAATAATAATAATAATAATAATAATAATAATAATAATAATAATAATAATAATAATAATAATAATAATAATAATAATAATAATAATAATAATAATAATAATAATAATAATAATAATAATAATAATAATAATAATAATAATAATAATAATAATAATAATAATAATAATAATAATAATAATAATAATAATAATAATAATAATAATAATAATAATAATAATAATAATAATAATAATAATAATAATAATAATAATAATAATAATAATAATAATAATAATAATAATAATAATAATAATAATAATAATAATAATAATAATAATAATAATAATAATAATAATAATAATAATAATAATAATAATAATAATAACGAATCAGAGGCTCTTCTACCGACAACTTCTAAATCCAAAAACCGACGCAGAGAATGGAGAATACCCAACGCGAGAAAGTGTCAGAGAATTTTGGAGAAATATCTGGGAGAAACCAGCAAGTCATAAACACAACGCTGATTGGATGACACTCGAGAAAAAAAGAGTGGAACATATACCAGCTATGCTACCAGAAACAATAACATTAGAAGACCTAAAAAACACCTTGTCAAAAGCACACAACTGGAAAGCGCCAGGACCAGATGGCATTCATAACTTCTGGTATAAACGATTCACACACTTACATGAAAAACTGGCTTATCTTCTTACAGATATTCTTAACCACCCAGAAAATATACCTACCTGCTCCCCAAATCGACACACCCACAACCAGACCCGTCAAAATACAGACCGATTACATGTCTGCCCACCATATACAAGATTTTTACAGGCATTCTCGCAGACAAGCTCTACAGACATATGACGAGAAACAATCTTCTCGCAGAAGAACAAAAAGGCTGCAGAAAGAAATCACAGGGCTGTAAAGAACAACTAGTAATAGATACAGTCATAACGAAAGATGCAATTAAAAATCACAGAACCTTATACACAGCATTTATTGACTATCAGAAAGCATTCGACAGCGTTCCGCACACCTGGCTAATTGAGAGTCTTAATATATATAAGGTAAACCTCCAAATTACAAATTTCCTAAAAATAGCGATGGAAAAGTGGGAGACAAACCTTTTGATATCAAACTCAAAAATAGAACCACTAAAAATGCGAATAAGTAGAGGGATTTACCAAGGCGATGCGCTAAGTGCTTTGTGGTTTTGTATTGCTATCAATCCACTATCCAATGCTATAAACAGCAAGAAATCCGGATATAAAATACCAGCGAGCAATCAGCAAGTAAGTCATCTAGTATATATGGATGATCTGAAACTCTTTTCAGAGACAAACAATGGCATAAAAAAGCTCCTTAGATAAACAGAAATTTTCTCAGCTGATATATCCATGAACTTTGGCTTGGACAAGTGTAGAATTAACAGCCTTGTGAAAGGTAAGTGGCAAAGAAGTGACGACTTTGAAATGTTACAAAGATCTGGAGGAGGTACGATTGCAGCTATGGATAAAAATGAATCCTACAAATATCTTGGTTTTCTGCAGTCACAGGGGATAGATGAAAAGTTGGTAAAACAACAACTGATAAACAAAATGATAGAGCGGATAAAAGCCATTCTGAAGACTCAGCTGTCAGCTAGAAACAAAATCAGTGCAACAAATACACTCGCAACACCGGTTGTCGCATACAGTTTTGGAGTGGTAAAATGGACCGAAACAGAGCTGGAAGAAGCAAATCGATCCCTAAGGAAACTCTACACTAAGTACAGATCTCACCACCCAAGAGCATGTAAAGAACGGTTTCATCTCCCACGGAGCCAAGGTGGAAGAGGAATTACTGACCTACGACTCCTACACAAGCAACAAATCAACAATCTAAGAGAGTTTTTCCTTAAAACTGGTGAGAATTCCTTATTTCATGCTGCAATAAACACCACAGACAAACAGCTCACACCTCTCCAACTCTGCAAGGGAAATTATAGTTGTGATCCTGAATACAACATAAACACTCAAACACAAAAATGGCATCAGAAAGAACTACATGGAAGATACCCTCATACACTTAACCATGATGACATAGATCAAAAAGCATCAAGAAGTTGGCTACTTAAGGGTAACATCTTTTCAGAAACTGAAGGCTTTCTCTGTGCTATTCAGGATCAAGTAATTCCCACAAAGTCATATCAAAAATACATTGTCAAAGACCCCAATATAACAAACACAAAATGCAGACTCTGTGGACAAGGGCACGAAAACATTGAACACATAATAAGTAGCTGTACGACGCTTGCTCCAAAAGACTACACAAACAGACATAATGATGTGGCATAAATTATACACAGAGAATTAGGAATAAAATATGGTTTATTACAGAACCGGGAACCATACTATAAATACAACCCGCCACCTATCACTGAGAACGAAAAAACAACAATGTACTGGGACAGAAGCCTACAAACAGACCACCCAGTCCAACACAACAAACCAGACATATTTGTTTTAGATAAGGAAAATAACGAGATTCTAATCATTGACATCGCGATACCAACACCAACAAATATACATAAAAAGCACAAAGAAAAAATTGAAAAGTACTTACTTTTAAGCGAAGAACTAAAGAAAATCTGGAGGGTGGACAGAGTGCAAATTGTCCCAGTTATTATTGGAGCAACCGGAGAAATCCCAAAGAAAATGTTCAATGCACTAAAAATCTTGACTGTCCCGGAAAAGTTCTACCTAGAAATGCAGAAAGCTGTGATCTTATCCACCTGTAACACAGTAAGGAGAGTTTTGAACATTAACAAGTAACAATAACAAAAAGGGTATGTCTTGCTCTACTTACCAAAAGCCGACATACTCTTATACTTACCGTAAAAACGAGCAACAAAAAAAAAATAAAAAAATAATAATAATAATAATAATAATAATAATAATAATAATAATAATAATAATAATAATAATAATAATAATAATAATAATAATAATAATAATAATAATAATAATAATAATAATAATAATAATAATAATAATAATAATAATAATAATAATAATAATAATAATAATAATAATAATAACGAATCAGAGGCTCTTCTACCGACAACTTCTAAATCCAAAAACCGACGCAGAGAATGGAGAATACCCAACGCGAGAAAGTGTCAGAGAATTTTGGAGAAATATCTGGGAGAAACCAGCAAGTCATAAACACAACGCTGATTGGATGACACTCGAGAAAAAAAGAGTGGAACATATACCAGCTATGCTACCAGAAACAATAACATTAGAAGACCTAAAAAACACCTTGTCAAAAGCACACAACTGGAAAGCGCCAGGACCAGATGGCATTCATAACTTCTGGTATAAACGATTCACACACTTACATGAAAAACTGGCTTATCTTCTTACAGATATTCTTAACCACCCAGAAAATATACCTACCTGCTCCCCAAATCGACACACCCACAACCAGACCCGTCAAAATACAGACCGATTACATGTCTGCCCACCATATACAAGATTTTTACAGGCATTCTCGCAGACAAGCTCTACAGACATATGACGAGAAACAATCTTCTCGCAGAAGAACAAAAAGGCTGCAGAAAGAAATCACAGGGCTGTAAAGAACAACTAGTAATAGATACAGTCATAACGAAAGATGCAATTAAAAATCACAGAACCTTATACACAGCATTTATTGACTATCAGAAAGCATTCGACAGCGTTCCGCACACCTGGCTAATTGAGAGTCTTAATATATATAAGGTAAACCTCCAAATTACAAATTTCCTAAAAATAGCGATGGAAAAGTGGGAGACAAACCTTTTGATATCAAACTCAAAAATAGAACCACTAAAAATGCGAATAAGTAGAGGGATTTACCAAGGCGATGCGCTAAGTGCTTTGTGGTTTTGTATTGCTATCAATCCACTATCCAATGCTATAAACAGCAAGAAATCCGGATATAAAATACCAGCGAGCAATCAGCAAGTAAGTCATCTAGTATATATGGATGATCTGAAACTCTTTTCAGAGACAAACAATGGCATAAAAAAGCTCCTTAGATAAACAGAAATTTTCTCAGCTGATATATCCATGAACTTTGGCTTGGACAAGTGTAGAATTAACAGCCTTGTGAAAGGTAAGTGGCAAAGAAGTGACGACTTTGAAATGTTACAAAGATCTGGAGGAGGTACGATTGCAGCTATGGATAAAAATGAATCCTACAAATATCTTGGTTTTCTGCAGTCACAGGGGATAGATGAAAAGTTGGTAAAACAACAACTGATAAACAAAATGATAGAGCGGATAAAAGCCATTCTGAAGACTCAGCTGTCAGCTAGAAACAAAATCAGTGCAACAAATACACTCGCAACACCGGTTGTCGCATACAGTTTTGGAGTGGTAAAATGGACCGAAACAGAGCTGGAAGAAGCAAATCGATCCCTAAGGAAACTCTACACTAAGTACAGATCTCACCACCCAAGAGCATGTAAAGAACGGTTTCATCTCCCACGGAGCCAAGGTGGAAGAGGAATTACTGACCTACGACTCCTACACAAGCAACAAATCAACAATCTAAGAGAGTTTTTCCTTAAAACTGGTGAGAATTCCTTATTTCATGCTGCAATAAACACCACAGACAAACAGCTCACACCTCTCCAACTCTGCAAGGGAAATTATAGTTGTGATCCTGAATACAACATAAACACTCAAACACAAAAATGGCATCAGAAAGAACTACATGGAAGATACCCTCATACACTTAACCATGATGACATAGATCAAAAAGCATCAAGAAGTTGGCTACTTAAGGGTAACATCTTTTCAGAAACTGAAGGCTTTCTCTGTGCTATTCAGGATCAAGTAATTCCCACAAAGTCATATCAAAAATACATTGTCAAAGACCCCAATATAACAAACACAAAATGCAGACTCTGTGGACAAGGGCACGAAAACATTGAACACATAATAAGTAGCTGTACGACGCTTGCTCCAAAAGACTACACAAACAGACATAATGATGTGGCATAAATTATACACAGAGAATTAGGAATAAAATATGGTTTATTACAGAACCGGGAACCATACTATAAATACAACCCGCCACCTATCACTGAGAACGAAAAAACAACAATGTACTGGGACAGAAGCCTACAAACAGACCACCCAGTCCAACACAACAAACCAGACATATTTGTTTTAGATAAGGAAAATAACGAGATTCTAATCATTGACATCGCGATACCAACACCAACAAATATACATAAAAAGCACAAAGAAAAAATTGAAAAGTACTTACTTTTAAGCGAAGAACTAAAGAAAATCTGGAGGGTGGACAGAGTGCAAATTGTCCCAGTTATTATTGGAGCAACCGGAGAAATCCCAAAGAAAATGTTCAATGCACTAAAAATCTTGACTGTCCCGGAAAAGTTCTACCTAGAAATGCAGAAAGCTGTGATCTTATCCACCTGTAACACAGTAAGGAGAGTTTTGAACATTAACAAGTAACAATAACAAAAAGGGTATGTCTTGCTCTACTTACCAAAAGCCGACATACTCTTATACTTACCGTAAAAACGAGCAACAAAAAAAAAATAAAAAAATAATAATAATAATAATAATAATAATAATAATAATAAGTATTAAAAATATTTTGCTGTTATTTTTTTTTAAACTGAATGCGATGGATGGACCTGTTTATTTAATACAAGTTTCTTAATATCGGGTTCAATAATTGAAAGTTTTATGCGCATATCTGCTTCAGGATTTAGTTTATTTCTTAAGTCGGTTTTTGTAAAAGCATACTTTGAAAACCCTACTTTACAACGGTAAGTTGTAGGAAAAGGCAACCATTTTTTAACGGCAAAATTAGCTAATTCTGGATATTCACTTCTAAGCTGGGCCCAAAACTCGAACAAAGTTGCCGAATTAAAAGTTGTTTTAAGGTTTTCATCGGCTGCAACATCAATTAGTTGTTCAGTTTGTTTTTCAGTTAGAGTTTGATGAGCTTTTTCAACTGAGACTGAGAATGGATTGCGAACCGAATCAAGATCCTGAAGATGGTTGGTTACCTCAGAAGTGATTTCTGATGCTAACGGACTCTTTAACTGGGACACAAAATCATGCAGTGTTGGAAAGCACTCAGTCACTTTTCTATTTGCCAAAAGACACACATAGACAAGATTTCCAAAACTGTATTTTATTTAACATAGCCTGGATTTTGTCATGTAGTGAGATAACTGTGACAGAAGTTCCCTAAACTTATAACATTCATTCATTAAAGTTTGCAAAGGTATCGGCAAGATATGCCAAACATTGTAGCCACTTGACATCAGTTATTCTTGATGACAATTGAAATGAAGAGTCATTAAGAAATACTATCATTGACCATCACCTCATTTCGCAAAGTAAGCAGTCCCATTTCTTAAACTAACTTTACTCTACTAAGAATATTTATTTTATGTACATCATGACACTATTGACTATTTTATTTTTGGGTGATACCACAAATCGTCGTTGATCTTACAAACTGACGTAACACATTTATTGTAATTTTACAAGAGAGCAATTTCAAGTTTTAGGGAAAGTTTATATTGGATTTATATCACTGAAAATGTTCTTGGATCTAATGATTTTTGTGTTGTTTAAAGGATTTTTATGAGTCACGACACTTTGCAAAATGAAAGAACGACACAAATAAGGTGGTATTATGGTCTTTTCTCAAAACTGCATGTTTTTGAGATATGTCAGTCCGTAAGATCAACGACGAAATATTTTTTTAATGTATTAACTTCATGCGGAACCCCAATTACCGCTTCGCCCAGTTTGAGAATCGCTGCCATACATCATTTTCTTTTGATAGATCGTAAATTTGTGTGTGCTATGAGCATTGAGCTTATAATAATAGAGTACGAAAATTTGCTTAACAAATGGGAATTTCTTTAATATGACGTTAACAGAAAAATTATTTCTGTATATGAGTTTTCCTTATCCTAAACCTTATGTAGCACCAATCAGATCAAAGTTGACTCAAACACTATACAGGGTAGAACACAAAACACATATTTTGTATTAGAATAAAGTACCCTTATTTGAATAAATCACAAGTGCCGAAAAAGTACAACGTTCCGCACGCAAATGAGTGCTACTGAGTAAAATACTGTTACGCCCTCCAGGGCTTAAAAGTAGTGTTTGTACAAAAACAAATATTTAAGATAAGGTTATATGAAATCTAATGCATTATCTCAAACTAATATCTTTGTTTTTTTACCCTCTCTGCTTCTTTGGGTTTAGTTTGTAGGTTAGCTAGAATCAGAATCCACTAGCCATAAAAAGATAAAAAATATCGTTATACGTTCTGAAATCTAAAGCGAAAAAGCAGAAAGAGGCTGGATGTGCCACTTTTTCCTGCTCGACAACCGAACGACTTCGTTATAAATTTCCTGCTCGTGATGAATAAGTAATCAGTGCCACACCTACCCGACCAAAGAAAATTAAACAGATTCATACCGTTAGAGAGTTTATTGGAAGAATAATAACAAACCGCCGCAGGAAAAAAAAGTCTACCGAAATTTGACAACCAAATTGACATGTTTAAAACGGGCTCTTTCTTAACTTTGATGAATCGGAACAAAAAACCAAATACCGAGTGAGAAATATTAGCCTGAGCTATACACCCTAGGCACGTGGGAAATCGGGGTAAAAGAATGAAAACTTATACACATATTCTGTGCAGAAATACAAAATTTTTGACCCGCAGCACCTTTATTTTGCTTATCCGTGGAAGGGATAAAAGAAATTTTGTCAACTATATACTCGCTTTTATATAATTTGTATTCAGTAAACTAAAAAAAATGGCTTTAAGGTCATTTGACCTTACACGACCTTGAAAAGTTAAGATTTATTCGACAAAATACAATTTTTGAGTATTTTCATTGCAAAAATCGCTAAAATTCGAGTTTTATCAAAAGCAAAGTAAAAAACCTTTTAAACTATAAACAAGACCTGCAGAAATTTGTTGTAAACCTTTTGTGGTGTTAAACGCTTTTTTATTTCAAAAAATGCCCTATAGAATATCACATATTCCGAGAACCCAACATTGGTGCATGCTATACCAATTGAGTGAAAATCAATAAATTTGGAACAAACCATCAGGAAGTCCTGCCTAATATTTAAAAAAAAATTGTTTTTAAGATGGCGGCAGACTTATCAAAATATCAACATATTTTATTTTTGTCAATTTAGCACAAAACAATTTTTGACCAATAGAAATTAGATTCTTCCCAAAACGGCGGAATTCAAAATCTGATTTTTATTTTAAAAAAGTAGTATGACTTCAAAGTAACCTTCAAATGACACGTCAAAAGTTTTTTGCTTTGCTTTTGATAAACCTCGAATTTTGGTGATTTTTTAAATCAAAATACTCAAGAATCGTGTTTTATCATCATCTTAACTTTTCAAGGTTGTTTTAGGGTCAAATGACCTTAAAACCATTTTTTTAAAATCACTAAATACAAATTATATTTATACAAACGAGTATAATCTTGACTATATGGGTATAACCTAATTTTTCACTATTTTTTTTTACCATTTTTATTTAAATTTCCCCCACCCCTTCTGCAGTAAAGCAAAATAAGGGTGATGCGCGTCAAAAATTTTTTGTTTTTCCACAGACTATGTGAACAGATTTTCATGCTTTTGCCCCCTTTTCCCACGTAGTTGGGGAAATTGGGCTTGTACAGCTCGAGCTAATACTAACTAATTTTTAACTTGTGCAGTTTTAAGTCGCCATGCAAGATGGAGTGTGTATGGCATCAAGTCGTCCGTTTTATTGGTTGTGTTGAAAACGGGTGAAATAAGATGTTTTTCTTCAGTTATCAACGCTCTGCTTGTTTCGTGCAAGAACTAAACGGGGTTCTGCCGCTGGCTTACTATCTGAACCTACAATACTCCATGTCTTTTGTGTGCAAAACCAAGAGGTCGGTCCTCTTTTTTTTTTCAATTTCGCAGTATATTGTTCGAACAATAAATCGAAAGAATCGAGATTAAAACATCACGATGCGAAAAATCGTAGCCTACAAAAACCTGAAACCAAAAAAATTATTTAAAAAATTTGTTATTTTTAATAATGTTTTCAAAGAATTACCTGGTTCATGATTTCTTCAGTCTTTGAAAGTTACGTCTATCTGTGTAAAAGATTTTTTTCAGCTGACGAAATATTGTTCGTCATATTTTAAAAATTGCGCCTCCAACACCAGTGAAAACTATTTAATTGACCCTTAGGTTACGTTAGGTTTAATTATGAGTGGTGCGAATTTCGCCCCTTCAATGCGTCCTTTAGGAAGCAGATCAGTTTGTTTGGTGATATTTCCTCAAGGTCCTGAGGCTCCTGAGGCTCTATCTGTCCTGGTCCAAATAGTTTCACCCTAGTTCTCTGGCGTGCTCCGCAGTAGCAAATTAAATAAATTGACCATTAGCCCAAGGCCGCACAGAGGGGCCGGGACCCATAAAAGTTACCAAAAATATGAAACTCAGGATATGAAATATAATTGAATAAAACGCTTGAAAATTATCCTCCTTGCATCTCTTTTTTTATTTAAGGCATCCATGAAAAAGTGCATACAACAAAACAATTGATAGCGCTTGTCAAAGGTAACGTCATTTAAATTGTGTTACATATGCATTCTTTAAAGTAAAATATTTGGTACTTTCAAAGGTCATTTTCTCTGTGACAGAATTTCTTAGAACTAAAAAGTAAATGGCTAGCACTAACTACGGTAAGTATAGATTTGTTTAGTATAAATTTATTTAGTTTACTTTTTAATATTAATTAGATAATTAAATTCTAATCAAAACGTAACAGAAATTGAATTTTGTTTTTAAACTGTAGTTTCAGCTGGCTCAAAAGTTAAGGATCCATTCGAATCCATCACAAACTTTTATTACTTCCTTTTCTACAAAACCTCATCTTTAACGTGGTATAAGCATTTTTTGCGGTATTTTGCGGTTTAACTCAAGAAAACGATTTCCAGAGTTTGAAGCATTTGTATATTGTGTGACATTTTAACAAGCCACATTCCTGTCTAAATGTCCCACACACTAATTTAAATTTAATAAAAAAATATCACTCTGTTTTGGTTTTTTAACAACTTTGCCTAGTTAAAAAACACATTTTAGAATCATATTCTACCAATTCTTGGGCATTTAAGCTTAAAAGATTAAAATCAGAATTGGAATAAAAAATAAGTACTTATTTTCTCCGCAACTATTTATTAATTTCCTAAAAAAATTTAATAAATATTTTTTGAGTTATAAGCTTTGGTTACAGTTATATAAACATATAGGCATACATACAGACAAAAAGGCAAAATCCAAAAATGCTTCAAATTATTTTTCACAAAAGCAAATATATATAATTTTGGTAAAATCATCGCACTTTTTGTTCTTGTAGCTTTCAGTAGGATCACTATAGATAATAATTAATTATAGTTTGGTATATTGTGCGCTAAAAATGACAGGAGAAAATAAGTTTGTTATATTTTAGACAGAATTTATTTAAATAAAAAAAAATAATATGTGGATTATTTTGAAATCAGCCGTCATGATATTTCGATAAAGTAAAAGAATGTCCGTCTTTAAATTCAGACCAAAATGTATGTTATAGTTTAAAGAGAACTGAAAAAAAGCTGCTAGAAATGAGTCAACTTTTACAGAAATTGGTTGGAAAGTAATTTAACTTCCAAAATTTGTCTACTACAAAGTATGTCGTCTGCTAACAAAGTTTACAGAATGCAGTAAAAACTGCACATTTGCGAAACAAAAATACAATTGAGGAAATATTATATGCTGCCCAAATAGAGTTTATATTACATATTTAAGCTTCCAAACTATTAAAAGAATTATCTTTAAATCCCGATTGAGCTTCTGAAAACAAAAGTAGTAAAAGAAACGACTAACAATCAATTGTCACAAAATGAGGCGCTCTCGGTTCTTGTAGAAGTTAGCTTATCAAGGAATCAGTACAATCTCATCCGAGAAAACGACAGAAGTAAATTTCCTTGCTTAAATTTGCTTTCGTTACCTGGCTGGTTCCATTAAAATTGGTGGTCGGGAATCCGCAATCAAAAGACCCCCAAAAAATTATTTGGCAAAATCCATCTCCATCGTCTCCCCGCGACTTCAGATTGTGATAATTATAGCGTAGTTTAGTTTTGTTTTGTTGTTTTTGTTATTCCTTTAAATATACTTTTTTTAAATAGATAACTTTTAAATTTATTCATTTTATTAACATGGGTTGTGTGCTATCAAATTAAAGGTTATTTTACCTAGATAATGAAATTATAATCAGGGAACATAAGGGTTGTTGTTTTTTTTTAATTACTTTAAGTTTTAATGTTAAATTTTGTTGCTATATGCAAGTACTGCGTTAGCGTACCGCACACCTCGGCTAACTGCTCGTGCGACAATAATTTTTCGTTAGATTATTAATTATATGCATATAGAACCCCACCCCGACATAGTCGATAAAGTATTAAAAGAGATTTCTTAGCAACATAATAAGGACAAAAAAAAATTTTTTCATCCTCCCCCGGAAATTTTTTCATGGAAAAGACCCCTTTTATCTTTTTACAATATTTTTAAAATTAAATGTTTTTGGTATGATAGTAATATAGTATCATTTTTCGTTAATTAAACAAATTAAGGCAACAAAAACATTTGTTTTGATGCGGTTGTATCAAAAATTGCAATTTATGAATTGGTTATTTTTTACTAGAATTAAAGATTTTAAGGTTTATCTTTAGAAGGGGGCTCGGGCTCTTTAGGCCCTCCCTGGATCCGCCACTGATTTGGTTAGATAATATAAATACCTAGACACTTGAACACACGGTTTATTGAATTTAAACCGGATTTGACCAAAATTAAAATGGTAAATCCAAAATGGCCGCCGACAGACGTTTCAGTTTATCTCAAGTCTTGTCAACACTGTTTTCCGTTATTTGTATTTTCACCAGTATTTTTTTAAATTAAATTCTAACTAGTAGGGAAAGTCTAAGGATTTCTTTCTTCTTCAACAAAAACACAACAAAAACAACTACAACTGACATTCTCCGCCATTTTAATAGGGTCGTATAGTAAGTCCTATAGTTATAGTTCATTCCATAATTTTTGAGATAACTTTTTGATAGTAATCAGCTGTTATTATAACAAATAGCATACGCTAGCAAAAAAAAATCGTTAAAAGTTATCCCAAATATAATGATATAGACTTTAGTTAGGCTACATAACGGCTTGCATACGAGTGCACTTCTACTTCCACGGTGGATAGAATAGACCGGTGCGGGGTTCGGATCTTGTGTATATGTCGAATTTTTCAAGTCACTGGTGGTCCAGCTGATTTTTGTAAACAAAAGTTAGATCTGATAAGAACAACGGAACAACTAATATTTTTTGAATTTTTTGAAAACTAGGGCAATTTTCCTACTGGCTAAAAAAAATAATGACTGGTATGTCTGAAAAATATTATTTTATAAGAGTATACTAAAAAATAGTAGGAAAATTGCCTTAGTTTTCAAAAAATTCAAAAAATATTAGTTGTTCATTTCATATCTAACTTTTGTTTAAAAAAATCAGCTGGACCACCAGTGACGTGAAAATTCGACATATATTTATAAGATCCGAACACCGGTCTATTCTATCCACCGTATTCTACATCAACCAAATTTTCAGCTTTTTTAATGGTAATGTCAAACGCATGGTGTACCCACTGTTTTTATTTTGGTTTGTTATGGAATCCAATCTGTGGATGTTCTATTTTTTGTTTCAAAGGCCGGCTTTGGGAACGCCACGTGATCACTTGATAAGAAGAAAAACAAACACAACAACAAAGTGGTTATTTCAAAAGAACATCACTGGATGGGCCATTTAGGCAATCTTCATAATGTAACTATAGACCATGCAACAACAACAGATAAAACAAATATCAATTAGGATAATCAGAGTAATGTACTTAGTAATATTATCTTCTTAATTTTGATCAAGAAGGGCACCGGCTTAATAATATTAACATTCTTTGACAAAAGTAGCCCCTGACCATACTGCCAGCTATCCCAGAGCCCCAACTGGATGGCCGGGGCCCCGGCGGGAATCCCCGCCCTCCCGCCGTGGCCAGTCCGGGCCTGAATATAAGGTTGTCGGTTATTTAAGGTTTTTAATCGGACATATTGATTTTGTTTGCCAAAGGTACATCGTTTGGTTACTCTAGTATCCGCCCAGTGGGAACCAACTCCCTACGAGGCGTAAATTTTACCCTTTTTATTAGAATGAAGAACATAAGTTAAGAAACATCCTGCCTTAAACGTCTTTGGATCCTTTTTAGATCGAGGAATTTCTTTAAAAAATCATTTGATAGTTTTCGAGATTTTCACTGTCAATTTTTATTCACGAAACTAATAAAGCGATTAAAATTGATAATGGGGTGAAAATCATCCTTCAAATGAAAAGTATAATTTTTAAAGTCAAACTCGTCATACCAGCAAAAACTCGAAATCCAAAGATAACATACTCAAAAAAATTGTTTTTAATCAGCCTCTAGCAAATTTGACAGTAATTATCTCAAAACTTAATCGAACGATTTCTGAAAAAAATCTTGTCAAACAAGCTGCAACTTGATTCATGCGCCCTATCTAAATAAAAGAGGAAAAAATTACTTGTAGGGAGTGGCCTTAACAAAAGTAGTAGAAACGACAACAAAGTAGCCAAAAGATCCCAATGGGATTTTAATAGTTATTTAAACAACAAGGTTTGAAAACGACTCTTTGCACACGATCGAGACAGTTTGGTAGACCGAGCCGAAGGCGAGGTCTACAAGTCGAGGGAGTGTGCAAAGAGGTTTTCAAACGAGTTTTTTACAATATTTTTTATACGACTGCTAATAAAGAAAGAAATATCAAATTTTAATTTAACTTTTTTTTATTTCCGACATTTTTACAACAAAACTTTAAAAATTCAACAATTTTTTGACGTATCTAATCAACAAAACATACGAGCAGTGACGGTTGCTACGGAACTAAGCCAACTTATATTGATGGGTGACAACAACAAAAATCACAATGACGGGAGACTGTATGCAGAAATGACATAGGCGTGCGCAAAAATGACATTAGCGTGTGCAAAACGTTTTAGCCACAGCGTGCGCAAAATGCCATTTTCAGATCGTGTTCTCCGTGCGCAAAACCCCCTTTTACAAGACAGTCGTATAAAAAGTCTTCTAAATTTCTAGATATTTAAAATACCCATTGGATCCTTGGAAAGAGGGATTCAAGTTACCTTTTAATTTCACAAGGTATAGTCCATCATAAACCTAGGGCCTAAAGTAGTACTTTTAGTCACGATGCGAAAAGTTTGCACAGTTCACTATGAAATAAAAAGGCACCATAGTCTTTATTAAAACTATGTACCAAAGTGACCTATTTAGTCCCTAGAAAGTGCATAAAATAATTAAAACTAAAATCACTGTTTGCCTGTAGTTTTTGTAGGCTATGATGTGATGTGATAAATCAGAGAATTGTTGTTTGGGATAATTTGAAAACCGGCGCGGAAAAAATGAGAAAAATTTCAAAGAAACTCAGTCGAGGGTAAAAATATTACAGGATAGGGATAGGCCATTGAAAATTGCTGAAAATACCTACTCTATACTCAAGGGTGCATAATAAATTGATAAAAAATCAAGAGCTGTAGATTTGTCATTTTCTTACATTTTGCAATTCAAATTCTGTGGTGCAAGTTATTGCTGCCGTCGTTCCTAAGAAGAAAGCTGCATCTCGATTTTTTGACTAATTGAGTTAGTAAAATTTCAAGATTCTTTGGACAAAAAGCTATAAAAAATATATAAATACATCCATAAAATCCAGAATTTTCACAAAGAAGGATTGTGAGGCTTGTCCTGATAATAAAAAAAAACATAACAAATTACGGGTAAAGTATCGAATGGGAATACAGCAACCAAGTACTAACAGAAATGCCATATGTATAGTTCATTCCATAATTTTTGAGATAACTTTTTGATCGTAATCACCTGTTACCATAACAAATAGCATAGGCCAGCGAAAAAAAAACGTAAAATGTTATCCCAAAAATAATGATATGGACTTTAGCGCTGTTTTTATTGAAAATACACATTTGGAACAAAATAACTTGATTTAATTAAATTTTCTTACCACTTTAAAGTAAAAAAAAACTGAACTTTATAGAAGAGTAGAAACTAATTTTGGCAAAAACAAATTGTGTTTCGCTATGGAAGTAAACTAAAGACACATAAAGAAAACTTTATCACAGAGGAAATAAACCAGAGAATAATTAACGGAAACAAAGTCTCTTACAACAATTTTTCGTAGCTAAGCGGACATAGAAAGATTTTGTTTCATTTGTATTTTTCCGTGGGCAGGTCGAAAGCTACACACACGGGGGTCCAAGATCTAATGGACACTTATTAGGTGTTGACAGTTAACTGTTTGGTCCTTAAGGGACTCTTCAGAACACTGCATGGTCAATGTGTTAATTTTGTAAAGCTATAGGGACGGTATATGAATCTAATCTTACGATATTGGTAAGAAGAATGAATAAATAATGCCTGCGATGTCGTATGTTTTCACGTAAGTGGCGACATGTACAAATACAAAAGAAACTACAAGAGTAAAAGTAAAATGCAGGCAAATGAAGCGAAAAACTGTACCCATAACCGTGACATAATTTGTCCCTCAGGTCGGGTCAATGCATGTTGCATTTTTTCTGCCTTTGCGACGTTTTATGTCGAGTCAGCGGAGTGTGAGCTAAAAATACTACAATCGTAAAGTTTAGTACCCTTGAAAAAAGAAAACAACAATTTTTCGTGTCTAAGCGGGAAACGAAAGATTTTGTTTCTCGTGTATTTTTCCTTGTTTAGCTCGAAAGCTGTACAACCACGGAGGTTCAAGATCTAATGGACACCTATTGAATGTTGACAGTTAACTGTTTCGCCTTTAAGAGACTTTTCAGAACACTGCATGGTCAACGTGACACTTTTATAAAGCTATCGAGACGGTATATAAATCTCATCTTATGATATTGGTAAGAGAATTAATAAATAATGCCTGCGATGCCGTAGTTTTTACATAAGACGGCGACATCTACAGATACAAAGAAACTACCTAATTTTACCTCAATAAACGGATGCCGCTGGAGGGTATTTCATTAGTTGTACCCCACTGACCTATATATTGTTGAAAATAAAATTTTATTGTCTACAATAAAGTTCCAAACATATTTTTCCCTAAGAAGCTTAATTTTGAGAAAATTTCTAAAATACCTAAAAGATTTTTGTGATTGGGGTGTCTGAGGGGTTTTTGCAGCTTAAATTTAAACAACTAATATAACTTAATTTTTAGGTTAGATTTTACACATTTTTAATATATTTCTGTGTCATTGTGATTTTGGAGCTTCAACTTATTTAAATTTTCAGAATTTCGTAAACTAAAACCAAACCAGAAACAGGCCCGGCAGTTATTAATCAGATCATTAATCTGTGACCTATTCTCAGCTGGAATTATTATCAAACTGCGGTTCTCATACTTTGCATTTTCAACTACATCCAGCGCCTGTACTAAGGCCACCAAAGAGGTGGATAGACGATGTGGAAGATGACATCAAGAATTTGGGAATAAGAAAGTGGCGAAAAATCGTACTAGAGAAGGCACACTGGAGGATTGGATGGCTCTGGTTATTCAGGGGTTGTAAAGCCATAAATAGATTTAACCCTTCTTTTTACCCAACTGTAGCACGGCGAAAGGACGGGTACTCTTTTTCGATTGGGATATGTATGTATGTAAATATCTATGTTTGTGTCACGCTGGAGGCTAAACGGCTGAACCGATTTTGACAAAAAAGGTGTCGTTGAATTGCTACTGATTCCGAAGGTGCTATAGGCTATATTTTTTTAAACAGGAATCAAAATGGCGGTCTTCAGACGCTATTTTGTCACATGATGTAGGCTTTAAGGCATACAAATTACCTAAAATTCAGGCGATTTTAATGAAATTCCTTTGATCACCCATTGTAAATGTCCTCTAATTTGCTGTCATTCCCCCCACCCTATTCAAAAGATAAATATTCGCATAATTTTATCAAAAATTCTTTCTGCATACGCTTTCAGATCTTTTTTCCAACACCATTTTACTAGTCCCCCCCCCCGTCTCTCCCTAACTGCTTCGCGCCCTGCTTATTAGTAATAGTTGTAGCTATAACTTTCACAAATTTAAAGCGATTTCAAAAGTTCTTTCTGCACACGCTTTAAGACTTTTTTGCAACATCATTTTAATAGTTTCCTCCACCCTCTCCCTCTCTTCTCCCCACCCTCCTTACTAGTAATAGTTTTAGCTATACATTTCACAAATATAGAGCGATTTCAAAAATTCTTTCTGCACACGCTTTAAGACTTTTTTTCCAACACCTTTTTACTAGTTTCCTCCTCCCTCTCTCCTCTCCCACCTTTACTCAATGAAAGATAACACTGTTCGCCTCAATAGAAAATCTACACGTACTTTTTGGACAAAGCTAAGTGAATTGTAAATGCATAGTGCTTTTTATAAGGCTGAATAAGAAATTAAACCTAAAAATTGAAATTAAAAAAAAAATTGATAAAAAAAACACCCAACTGCTAAATTTACTTGTAACTACTAGTCGCAGTTGGGTACAAAATTACCCAATAACCTTATTCATGAAAATACAAAACTGTAAAATTTCGTAAGAGCGCTTTGGGCATCAAAACTAAAAGTTGCAGCATGTCGTACATTATTACAAGTTAATTTAGCAGCTGGGTGTTTTTTTTATTAAATTTTTTTTTATTCAGTGAGTATTGTTATTTATATTTTTATTTTATAGGGACACTTTTCTAACAAAACAACAAACCTTTTCATTAAACAAAGTCTTCACGCTTTTTTTCACCTTCCATTAAGTTGAACAAACACTTTTATTAAGGAAACTTTTTACTCCTTTATAAAAAACCAACCTTTCAAAAAACTTTATTAATAAAATTCGAAAGCCGTACAAAACCCAAGGCTGATTTTTATAAACATAAAAAAGTAACAATTCAAACCATCCTCCCCCTTTCTTTGATGCCACACATTTTTATTGAAATTGTTATTAAAGTAACTGGTAGAATAGGATTTTTTCGAAAGTCTTTGCATAGCTTTGTTCAACTTTTCGAAAAAGCTTTTCTTGTTGGTATAATGGTTCCCCACACAATTGTTCCAGTATTTATTTATATTTCCAGTTTAGTTGAGTGGCTTATAGTCAAAAACTACTCTAGATCGGTTGGTATTAGATTATACAATTTTAAGTCACCGGGTGTTTGCCTGTAACTTGAGCAGGAGGGTCTGTGTGTCATCATAAATCCGATATGGCGGTATTTTTCACGTTTTTTTCACAAACTTTGGCTTATAACTTACGCTAAATCAGTTTTATAGAAAAACGTTCTGTTTACAGGAGAATAGCAATTAATGTAGTTAAGAAATTGGCCTTATATCTCAAAAACTAACAAAGATATTGATGATTTTTGACCAAAATTAGAAAAATAGGTTTTCTAACAATAATTAGTTGTTTTAAAATGAGAAAAAAGTAATTACGATATAAAATGGCAGATCCAAAATGGCAAAGTTTTCTACTTATGACCCTATATGTATGAATGTTAGAACTTTGGAGTGTTAATAATCGCTAATTGTGATTTTTAATGTAAACTTAAAAAACTTAATATTACGGTTTCAAAATTGCGGATTATGAATACGGAATTTGCATCAAATTTGAAACTTTGGCGTGTCTAAAGTCGCTGATTAGAATTATGAACTCAAATTTAAAAAAAAGCACATGGCGGATCGAAAAGGACAGCGTTTTCTATTTATGAACTGATATGAATCAAAATTGAAACTATGTGGTGGGAATCAAAACTACAAAAAAAAATATCATGGCGGATACCAAATAGCGAATCTGCAACTCTGTGGTGTTTAACGTCGCTAATAATATTTTTTGACTGAAACAAAAAATAACTAGCATTTCGGACCCAAAACAACTATCCTATAGACTAGCCTAATTTATGAACCCATTTGTGTGAAACTTCGAACTTTATTGGGGTTGTTTAAGGTTAAATTGCTTTCACGGTGTAATGAGTAACAAAGCTGCGTTGGAAAGGATGAGGAGTTTAAGTAATAATTTAGGCTAAAAACCAAACTAAAAATTAAAAATAATAAAAAGAGTTAAACGGTATTATTCTTTAGCTGTACCAAAAACTAGAAAATAATTCGGACGCAAGCCTCACTTTGTAGTGGATAAGAACCTGCAAGTTTAACGACTGCATAATCAAAAAAGACTGATTTGTCTAGAACAATGTGTTTTAAAGCCTCCACATTTTTATATTAGTTTGTTAAAATCAGGTGTGGTACTGCTGATGATTCAAAATGGGAACTTATACCTGAAAAGTGTTTTTACCTATTTTTATTCATAAAAAATCCACCTCTCAAATTTAACTTTATCTGTAATTATTGGTTTTTGAGATATCACAGTTGGTATTTTTTATGGAGTGGCCCTCTATTTATTTGTTTTTTGAAATTAGTATAAAATTATCTTTAAAATGACGTGTTACACTAAACATTTAATTATTCTTTATTTATTTTTTTGTTTTTTGAATATTGTTTAAATAATTTGTATTTTTTAACATTATTTATTTTTTTCTATTTTGATTTGTTTAAGTGCTTAAAAAATAATAAACAAGCACTTTTGCTAAAACTGACATGCTTTGTTGTATATGAATACTATAACACTCGTTTTTCTCTAAAAAAATCCCATTTTGGAAAATTATTATTAATACCTTTCATATGGTGGCAGCAAATTGTAAAGTATTATTGTTGGAAGATACGATTAATTTCATGAATACGGTTGATGTTGAAAGCTAAATTTTTGTCCGATATTTATAAGAAGTCTCTATTTTTATAGAATTTAAGACATACCAAATAGAAACCATCGTCTAAACGTATAGGTATAAAATCACAACAATTGGTTTTAAAAAAATTGGTTTGAGCCTAAACGAAAAAGCTGCTAGTTTTCCCAAATTGTCCTTCTTTCATGCATATACCGTCATCTTGGATTTGATATAAGTTTGACAGATGTACAGTCAGCGACATTTTAATCCCAAGTTTTATTCTGTGCAACTGAACCATACCAACTCGCAAAAAAAAAAACATTTAAAACCTGCTTAATGATTTTATTTTTACCCGTAGTCGATATTTTTTTGTTCAAAAGATAGAAGGGGAGATGTATTTACATCTCTGTAGTGTATTATGTGTAAGCGTTCATGTGTTTTTTTCGTCCGCTTTCCTTATCGCAAAAACTTCAGAAGTGTAAAGTAAAGTTATTTTTCAAGATAAATAGTGGAAAAATAAACTTTTCTCCAAAGTTAGCTGTCTCCTGCAGCAAGGTGATAATGGATTTTTCCCTTTTAAAAGTTTTAAAAAGTTTCTTAGCAACGAAGCCGATAAGAAATTGGGTGGATTTGGGTTTAACGCACTGACTTGTTTTCGGGGTAAATTTGTATTGATTGTTTGTATTTACTTAAATATGGTGTTTTGCAAGTTTCCAAATGAGCAAGCAAATATTTTAGAAAAATCATTCAAAATAAAAACCACCGTCTAAATGCCTTATGTTTAATTTTTATTACAAAATTCGTCAAAACATTATTTTTATGATTTATTATCGCCGCCAAGTTTGAACAAAATAATATTTTTATCTTTTAAAAGCTGTCAAAATTTGACATATGGAGTAGGTTAGTAGGACAGAGCACTTCATTTAAAAATTCTTTATTTAAAAATTTTCTGCGAAACGGGAAGTCACTGAAAATCACGTGACCTGCCAAAAAACTACAAACTTACGTCGTAGGGTTTGTCGACAACGGAAATTTTTTTGACATACATCAAATAAAATGTCACAAATATATACACAAAATCTTAGCACATATTCCTGAGGTCCAAATAAGTCGATTTAAAGCAACTTACCTTAGTACGAAATTGCTCTGTTTCAGACATACAGGGTGTTTTTTATTTTAATTGAACCAAGTAAAACTATTTTCCCAGAAATTGACTGAATACCTACCGAAAATGATAAAACGACAAAAAAAAATTAATAACTCATTTACTGACTAAATTTAATCTTTAAAGGTAGCAACAAAATCTTTTGATCCAATATAATTTCAATATTCCATTGCGGCATCGAACACTAAAAACAGAAATATCTCGAAAACAGCTCACCCTAGCAGATTTTATCAAAATTACCTTTTTTCCTTAGAAAAGTTCAGGAAATTATTGAGTCAACAAAAAAGTTGAAAAATACACTGAGAAAAAAGTTATGGTCATTTTAAACAATAAGATGAGCATTGTGAAGCGCCCTTTAACGGCCACAGTAAAAAAATGTCCAGATTTAGGTTTCGCATCCCAAAAAACCCCTGAGTACCAATTTTTAAAGTAATGCGTTGACAAATATTCATAAATTTTAATAAAATCAATTTATAATTTTTAAATTCACCACCCTGTATCTCTGAAACGGAGCAATTTTGAACCAAGGTAATATGCATTAAATCGACTTATTTTGACCTCAGAAATATGTGCTAAGATTTTGTACAGACCTTTTAGAGACACCCTGTATATGGTTTTTCACTTGTGATACCTACCACGATTACACACCGTATGTCAGCGCGCATCCCAAGCGCGGATCTGGGTGAAAATCTAGGGGGGATAATAGTAGACGAAAAAATTATTTGAATATAATTTTTTTTCTAGGGGGGGGTAATTCGCCTATTTTCCCTTTTCTCAATAACAAAAAGCGCATATTTTTAGTTCTAGGGTGGTAATTACCACGTTACCTCCCCCCCCCTCAAATCCGCGCTTGGCGCATCCATATATACCGAGCATGACGCTTGATTGTCAATTGTCACACAGGTTAAATGATGCTTGCGCAATCGGCGATAAATAATGTCCAAGGAATTAATATACCGGGTGGGCCAAAAAAAAACAGTCAATCTTTTTTATTATATCTTTTGAACTGTACAATCGATTTTAATGAAACAAACTGCACTTGGCAGAGAATTAATCAGAGTTTTGACTAAATATATTTTTTTGACCGCCATCTCAAAATCCAAGATGGCAGACGAAATTAAAATGTACCCTTTAAAGGTGCTCGTTTAGTATTGCTTGCTGCGAACATGCTTTAATTATTTTTTAAAATTATTAAAAAACCTACATTCTTGCCACGCACAACAAGGTATAAATCAGCAAAATCGGTTCAGTGGTTCTAAAAGAAAATATTTTTGTTTCATGTGTGCATTTATTTTCTTATAAATTCCTGACTACTGAACCGATTTTAGTGAAATAAAAAACATCCTGGTGAGAATTGATTTCTTTTTAAAGATCATGATCGCTATTTTAAAATTTAGGAAGGCAGACAGAGACTTGATTCTTTAAAATGGCGCGCGCGTTTATTCTTATTTTCCGAAAATTTTAGTTCACACTACTACTATACTATAGTAGTGTGAGCGATGCTGATCCTAAAATTTTTACATATCTTTACGTTTCAGATGATTTTGAAACTTTTTTATCGCGCCGTCTGTATATCTGTCTGTAAAGACCATCGCGCATAACTCAAAAACCGCTTGTCTGATTTTAATGAAGTTTGGTACCTAGCCTAGGTCTTGGGTCGGGATGGTCCAATTTAAAATTGAACAAAATCCACCGATCACAAGCCAAATAAAAGGGTGGGGGTAGATTTCAAAAATTAGAGTTTATGTAAAATATGACGTGTGTGATACCAAACGAAAGGTAATTGAGTCTAGAGTTAAACAAAATAAATTTTAGTTCTTTAAAAAAAAGGGTGGGTTTCAATTTCAAAAATTAGAGTTTAAGTGAAAATGTATGATATCAAACGAAAGGTAATTGAGTCTGGAGTTAAACACAATACATTTTAGTTTAAAGAAAAGGGTGGGGGTAGATTTCAAAAATTAGAGTTTAAGTCAAAACATGGCTTGTGTGGTATCAAACGAAAGGTAATTGAGCCTGGAGTTGAATAAAACATATTTCAGTTTTTAGTTATATTAGCTCACACGTACACTATAACTATATGACCTAATGTGAGCTTAGGTACCCATATATTGGCAGAGTATTTTATTTTTTTCAAAATTTATAGAAAAGCACTACTTTTCCTTTACACAAAGCGGCAAATTTCGATTATAAACTTTAAAGAACAATCAATTCTCACCATGATTTTTTTTTGAGTTTATAAAGAAATGAATGCAGACACGATTGGCAATGTAATTGTCTAATCTGTACAACAATGGCTGAAACAAAATTAGACTTTTTAAGAACAATCACACCGATTTTACTAATTTGTACCTCGTTGTGCAGGGGAAAAGGAGTGCTTTTCTATAAATTAAAAAAAAACTTAAACATTTTCAGAAAATAGGAATAAACAAGGTATTTTGAAGAATCAAGAATGATTTTCTCCAGTTGAATTTTAAGAAGGCGATTAATTTTGATGATGATCTTTAAAAAGCAATCAATTCAAACCAGGATGTTTTTTATTTCATCAAAATCGGTTCAGCAGCAATGAATTTATAAGGAAATAAATGCAGACATCAACTTTTTTCCAAGCTAAATTTATTTAATGTATTTTACCAAACTGCTATTCAAAAGCAGCTTTTTTCAAGTAAATCACTACTCTTACATGATTTTTAAAACTTCTTAAAATCTATATAATATTAAGAAATGTGTAGTTTACATTTTGTATCACACATAATCCGATTAGAGCCTGCTAGGAAGACTTAAATTTAAAACAGGACATACATACTTATAACGTGAAAACTGTCGGAAAATCGGTCCCCATGCACGGCCGACTTTAGAACCCGGACAACCGCCGCCGGAGCTAGCATTTCAAATATTTTTATAAAATATCTTATAGATAGATATGTGTGAAACCAACAGAAACAACTACTCCTAAGAAAAATAGGAACGAAGTCTGTCTTTTAAATTTTGCTTATATGAATACAGAGGGCGATACTGATCGAATATGGTTCCTAAAACTTAACCTCAATCTTTACGTAACCTAAATTCAAAACGTCAGTGCGATACACACAGTTTTATAGCTACAGTGAATGTTTTTTTTTATTATTATTATTAAAGGTCTTTATTTTCCAGCAACTTACAAAAATTAACAATACATAATTTTTTCTATAACTAAAATGCTAGAAAAAGGCCGAAGATCAGCTGTCTGTTTCATCCAGAGATGAATGAAATAGACTCTGATTTGCATCTTGAGCCAAGAAAATAAAAAATTAAATTCATAATAAAATAAAAAAATAAAAAATTACCTAAAATGAGAACGGAAAGGAAAAACAAAATATACAGTTTTTTCTAAAAGCAACAAAAGTATGTAGGTACTAAAACCTATAAAATATAAAGTTATAATTGGGCAATAAATAAATAATATAATATATAAATATATCCATATATATGTATATAAACATACATAATATAAAACATATAGCCATTAGGTACTACATTTTGTCGATCTGAGAGAAGAATAGATTTTAGCATTGCTCTAAAAATAAATTTGATTTGAGATTCTTTTTAAAACGCGATACTGTGAAGGATTTAATTTCTTGTGATAAAGTATTATATGTTTTAGCAATTTGATAAGCAAATGATTTCTTAAAAAATTCAGTGCGATGTTGCGGAATAGAAATGTCATATTTGCCTCTTATATTGCGATTGTGTATATGTGTTCGATAAGATATTTTGTTAAAAAGATAGCGTGGTCTTTTAAAAGTGATTATTTTATGAAAAAGTACTGATGCATAGAGTTCATGTCGGCGCCTCATATTTAGCCATTTGATGGTTGGGTCGCATAGTTTGTAGGTAATTCTGTTCCTTCGCCTAATGCCACAAATAAGCCTTAAACATGAATTTTGACAAACCTGGATCCTACGTTGGTCAGCAGCATCAATGCACGGGCCGTAAACAGTATTTCCAAAGTTAAATCTTGATAATACGAGACTTTCACATAAGATTTTCTTAACTTTTTGACTTAAAAAATGTCTTACATGAAAAATGGTCTTGAGATTTAAATATGCGGTTCTTATTGTATTATTAATGTGAGACTTAAATTTAAGGTTACTATCAAATGTAAGGCCAAGGTTTTTTGCTGACGAAGCAGGAGAAATAGTTTCGGTTTCTACATTAATTGAGAAATGTTCATCGTTTATTTTTAACCTATTTTTACGCGTCCCAAGAATTAACAGTTTAGTTTTTTGTGAATTTATTATAAGTCCATGATCTTTTGACCAAGCAACGATATTTGAAATATCTTTGTTTATCTTGTCTTTTGCCTGGACAGAATCTCTAGGGAAAAAAGGAAAATAGAATTGTGTGTCGTCACAATAGAAAAGGCTTTTACAGTATTCAAAAACCTTATCTATTTTACATGTATAGACAATATACAAAAGCGGACCCAGTATAGATCCCTGAGGTACACCAGCTCTAATATTTTGAGCTTGAGAGATTTGACTAGCTATTTGTACACGGTGCGTTCTTTGAGACAGATAATTTTCACATAACATAACACTTGTTTCGTCAAGACCAATAGATTTTAAAATGACAGTAAGAAGCTGGTGGCTCAGGGTATCAAACGCTTTCGAAAAGTCAATCAGCACCAATGCAGTCACCTTTCCTTTATCTGCTTCCCTTATAACATCATCTGTAAGTTGTAAAAGAGCAGTTTCGCAACTGTGATTTGATCTAAAACCACTTTGTGTAGTTGGAAGAATATTGTTTTCTTCGACATGATTTCGCAATTGCTGCTCTAAAACCCTTTCTAGAACCTTTGAACACGTACAAAGGATACTGATTGGCCGAAGTTCTTTAAATTCAGTGGGGTTGCTACATTTGGGGATAGGTTTAATTAGTGCTTCTTTCCAAATGCTAGGAAATGTGTTAGTTGTTATGCAATAATTAACAATAAAAGTAAGGTGTGGTATAATTTTAGGACAACAATAAAGAATCATTTTCAAATTGATACCGTCAATGCCCATGGCGTTAGACTTTAAATTATATAAAATTTTTTGGACATGATTAGCATCAACTTTTTGGAAAGCAAGTGTTACGTCCGGTGGTCTAAGTTCTGCATATGAATTAATTACGTCCCGATTAATTAGTGGTGGATTTACGGATGTTGCATAGTATGTGTTTAAATTGTTTACATCTGACAAATTACTAGGGATCTCAAAGCTCTTTTTTCCAATATTAAAATTTTTTAAAACTTTCCACGTCTGATTTACACCACCTTGTCGTATTTTTTGCTCAAAATATGCCTTTTTCTCATTTTTGCAAGCAAGAGTGGTATAATTACGTAAGGATCGATAGTACCTTAGATCATTATCGTTTTTTGTACGTTTATATTTAGCTTTTGCTTTATCCCTAAGTGACATTAGAAAGCGAAGGTTTTCAGTAAGCCAGGGTGAGTATTGTTTTATTATTCTAATATTTTTAAATGGAGCATGCTTGTCAAACAACAAAAGTATGTTTTTGTTTAGAAAGTCTACCATATCATCAACACTGTCCAATAAGAAAAGGTCATCAAAAGGCGTCCTCATAAGGTCATTATTAAATGACTCCAAATTAAAATTTTTAAAATCCCTTATCTTTTTCAAAATTGGAGAAGACTTTTTGCGTGTCAAATTTAGACGACAATAAATCAGCTGATGATCAGAAATATGATCAACAGACGCTGTTCCTTGCGAGTTTACTAATTCCGTATTTGAAACTAAAATATGATCAATTAGTGTCTCAGTTGTAGCAGTTATTCTGGTAGGGTTTTCTATAATCTGATGCAAGTCAAGGGATTCAATTGTAGAGAAAAATCTATTAAAGGCTGTATTTTGTATCAATAAGTCTACATTAAAATCACCTAGACAGAAAATGTTATCAACATCAGCGTAAAAGTTTGTTACAGAGTCTTCAAAAATATTTAAATATTCATTAATGGGATAATCAGGAAGCCTATAGGTTACGCAAATTCCGATCCAGCTTTTCCTTATTTTAAACTTTACCCACAATTGCTCTATCGAGTTGTCAGTAACAATAAACTAAATTGGATATTATTTCGGATGTACAAACACACCCCACCACCCCTTCTTTGACCCCTATCAGCCCTTACCAAATTATATCCGTATATTGACACAAGATTATCAGGAATATTGTTATTTAACCACGTTTCTGTAATGCAAAAAACGTCATAGTTGCTGTTCTCTAGCACTACTCTCAAATCGACAATTTTCAAGAATAAGGATCTAACATTTAAGTGCCCAATCAAAAAATGTTTACTACTCATATTAGAGAATTATTATAAAACTAATAATACTTTTGCTTATATGTTAGTATCGTGAATCTGTATTAAATTAGATATATTGGAATTACCTGCTGCTTTTATTTAATTTTAACTAACAAAAAATAGAAACTGTATTCAATATTTGCAACCTATGTTCAAGAATTTCGATAAAAAAGAAAAAAAAAAAGAATCCCAACAAAAAATTTTAAGGAATAAACGTTGCTTATCACTAAATATCGGATTGGTATAAATAAATAAATACCACTGAATTAAACTAAAAAGAAGAAGTACCTATTTATATTAAAATAAAGAAAATAATAATAATAAAATTAGACAAATTTAACATCTAATATCTTAATCGTTAATTTTTCTTATTGGTTGCGGTAGCACTTCTTGTTTTCTTTGGGCTATAAATTATACTTCTACGTTTACGTTTCACAGAATTGTTCTTAATTTCAACGCTGGTATATTTTCCACCAACAGTAGGACTATTGCCGGTATCACCTTCAGACTCTGAATCACTGGTACTAAGTTCCTTTTCGAGTTCTAGTAGTTCCTCAACAGTGTATGTATCGTTTCCGATTACTAAGCAACCGTTTTTAATTTTTGCCTCTGACTTTTGTTCCTTTGCTTGCTTCAGATGACGAACCAAAACTTTTTGTCTTTGCCTTTCTTCAAAACTAGCGTCATGGGATATTGAAATGCCAGAATTTTTCAATTTTGTAACTAAATTGTATACTTGACGCTTTTTGAGATTTGACAAGAATTCAAGAGTTATCGGTTGCTTATCGGCTGCTTTATTAATAGAAATGTTGTTAATATCTGCTTCTACCAGCGATGTGCCTAGCAAACTATTTAACTTGTTTAGAGTTTCTATAAGAATGTTAGTGGGGTCTCTAACCATCAAGCCCCAAATAACAATATTGTTACGACGAATTCTTTTTTCTAAAAACGTTATTTTATTTTCTAGTTTGATGATTTTCGAATTGTGCTCCGTAACTGTACCAGCGACAACGTTAATTTGTGACCTCAATTCTTCTTTAATTTCGCGAGTTTGATCAGTATTAGCAGCTTTCATCAAGTCTAAAAGTTCGTTGGTTGACAAATCTTTAACTTGCTTATTCTCACCCATTTCAATTGAGATCAGTGGTCTTCAAGCAAAAATAGCATAAAAAAATTTGTATACAATATTGATCCTTATGACCAAAGTACATAAGGTTTAAATGATTAAATTAAAGATATCTTCTATAGGTAATTATGCAACAGACTCACGTTTATCCTATAGATTTCAGTCGCTTTTCCCAATGATTGTGCCAAAATTTGTAATTTAAACTTCACTTTTACTGGGTTAAAAGTTAAAAAAATTCAGAGCTTGAAAATATCGTGACTTTAATTTAGGATAAATTTGCTTTTTTTTTTTTTTTTTTTTTTTAAAGTTTAAAGTTAGTCAGTCGAAAAATGGAATTAAACCGAGAACATTTTCGGGCTATAATTTTGTAGGAATTTAGAAGGAAATTAACTCAACAAGAATGCCTTGCCAAGTTGACTTCCGTTTTCGGTAATGAAGCACCACTTTAAGACTTAATATTGTGCGCATGTTCATCACGAAAGATCGGCACGTGACATATCGTGAGATTGAGGCTTTATTGGGTATTCCAAAGACCTTAATTCAATAAAAATTGCATAAAGAATTATAGCTAAGAAAATCAGTTTCCCGCTGGATACCGCATTGGTTAACCGAAGAACAGAAAGAAGCTATAGGGACAATTGGTCTCAGAAAACTCTAGACCGCTTTGAGGCAGGAATCTCGAAAAACGTGTACAGTTAACAGAAAGCACGATAAACATTGAATTTTTAACCCAACAAAACGTCGAATTATTAGACCATCCTCCAGACAGTCCCGAAAATCAAATAGACTGAGTGATCAAAAATGTCAGTCGCCAGAGGAAGTAGTCGATGCCTTCAAGAATGCAATTTCGACAGTACCAACAAGCGAGGGGAACTACAGCTAAAACTCATGCAAAATTGCGATAATTTCCGTGAAGAATAATTCACAAAACAATAAATTCTTTAAAAGTTATCTACTGGTTTATTTCAGCTGTATATGCAAAACTTAAAAAACAACCCTCGTAGATATTGAGGCTTTCGTTGGGAACTTATTAAAAATATGGTTTTTACTTTCGCCAACATCGAGCACATTGATAGAAATCATCTTTCTTTGAAACACGTCCTTAGCAGGTTAAGTGATCCACACCAATCCATTTCCGATTTCGGCCCTATCTTGCCATCCTCAGGTGGATGCGAGTGATAACTCCGTGTAAAGGAGGAGTAGGAGTGGCGGTACGCGTGCCACAGCGTGGCATGCCATGCCGGACCCCTTAGAGTGGCATGCTAGGTTTTTCACCAATTAAGAAAAAATTACAATGTGATGAAACCAAACCCAAAAGTCACACTAAACAGACTAAGCTAAAATATTCAGGTGCATAAATCAAATTAAAGTATTCCTTAATTTGTTTGATTTCGTAATTGTTTATTTTTTTTTTAATGTGTGGTTTCGGATTTTTTTTTAATATTAGAAAAGTAAATAACATTTTTTTTCAATTTTTATTATAAAATGGGAAAACAATATATTGGTCCAACCAATGATGTCGATAAAGGGGTTATAAGGGTATATTCGTTTTTTGGATCCTAAGAAAAAAAATCCCCCCAAAAAATATCGATCCAACAAAAATAAGACACACGTGCAAAATTCAGCTTACATAAAGAAAAACCATTTTTAACAAAATATTGGTGGTCCAGACACCGGTTAGGATATGTTTGCGATCAATTGACGACGGTTAGGTTTAACACACATTTTAATCTCTTGAAACAAGAAGACCGACTGGCAGTCCCGGTTCGATTCCTAGTTAGGTATTTGGATGTATTGTATTATAAAATGTTTAACTTTGCTCTCTTTTTGCGCAACTGGGGCGAGTGGATAGAATAGTCCCAGTATAAAAAAGTAGTCCAGGCCAGGCTAAGTAAGGTTTACAATTATTGCATTAAAAAAAAATTATTCCATGACGAATCTGATACTTTCCTAAACCATTCCAAAAACAGTTTTTTGTAAATCTCAGAAACGAAAGTTTTAAAAAAATTAAATTATTGAAAAAATATGTTCTACTATATTCCGAAAACTGCATTTTGATGCGATGTTCCGTTAAAATGTAGAACCGAATCGAACCATGATCTTCAGGCGGATGAAGGTGATAGCGGTATAAGTTTTCATTTTGCCAAAAATGGCTGCGATCGAAACAGACCATGTTATAAATATGGATAGAGATTAAAAAAGTAAAAAATCAACAGAAACAACAGAAGCAACAGCAAACAAGGATGACTAATAATATCCTTGCCATCGAATTTGGAGAAAGTGTAAAAAACACAATGTAGATAATAAGCTCCTAAGATGTTCAGATTAATAGTGATATAAACAATAAAACATATAAGATGTCTTACCGCGTGAACAAGTCCACATCTAGGGGGGTGAATTTCTATAAAAGGACACAAAACAGATAGAGTTTACCATTGATTAATATGAGACACGATTCCCGTACAAAGCGTTCCACCGTTGCCAAAGATAACAACCTGAAACAAGTGTTGGAAGCGAAAATTAATAACGAGAATAACACTTTAAAATTAAAAATCATTATTTTAATTATTTACTATTTAATTCCAATAATTCATTAAATTATTTAATTTTAGGAACGCCTAATTTTAAGGTATTATTCTGATTGTGTATCATCCCGTGTAGGTTACTGTTCGTTTTTCAAAAACAAGCTTTTTTCGATGATAGTTTGATCGAAAACCTAAATTTTGAATGACACTTTTTTCGTAAACAATTATTTTGAATGAGGTTTTTTTCGAATGAAATTTTTTTGGTAAACATATTTTTAATTAAATTTTTTTCGAATAAAATTTTTCCGAAAAATTATTTTTTGCTTTCCTGTCCGTACGTTTGCTATCAGTTGACAAAGGTTAGGATAACACCGATTTCGAACTCTCAACATTAAGACAGGAAATAAGCTCTCTTTCATTTCATTTCATTTTTCAAAAAAACCATAATTCAAAAAAAAATGTATTTGGAATAAACGTTATCGAAAAAAGTGGATACGAAAAAAAATTCATTAGAAAAAACATTTTCGGAAGAAATGTCATACGGAATGTTTTCCAAAAAATGTTTTCGAAAACCGACAGTTGCCCACCCCATTTAATTAATGCATTTAAATAAAACTGACTAAGTTGACCTTTCGTGAACCCGGTAGCTGCTAATACTGATATTTTTGCTAATCTGGCAACGTTCGTTTTACGCTGTTTGTTCTCTTCTCCCATCTCCCATTGCATGGGACTGTCGGTTTTCGAAAACATTTTTTCGAAAACATTCCGTATGATATTTCTTCCGAAAATGTTTTTTTATGGCCCATAGAAAAATCCTCCCCGTATATAGTATAGATATAAGACATAATAGGAAAGGACCCCTATACATTTGTTAGAACCCTATAGATTTGGTTGCGGATGTTTATAGGAAGGTTTATTAATAAATCAAGTAAAAAATCATATCTCTTCGTTGGTTCATGCCATTTAGGAACATCCTGTATATGAACCAAAGCAAATAATGCGGGCGTTCGTTTTTTACTTTACCCGTGGGTTTTAAGTAAGTTTGGTGCGGCGATGTCCCAAGACTCATATTCCGACGTTTTCACCCTTGCCTTGGAATGTTTCCTTACAGATTTGTCAATAAGCTTCAGGTTTTATGTGTAACAAGCAAACAAGCATTTAAACCATTGGATTATATAAGAAAGCATAAAAATAATAGAATAAGTAAGGTAGGGTAACCACTAACAACTATTTATCTATTTAGCCTTCTTTGGACATAGGCCTCCCTCAATATCTTCCACTCTTCTCTGTCTGTCGCCGTGTTCATCAATCTAGTATTTCTTCAAATCGTCCGCTTATCTCATTTGGGGTCTTCCCCTACTCCAGTTTACAATACATTTGTTCCATCGATCGTCTTTCGGTCTGATAATATGGCCGGCAAATTTTCATTTTAATTTTGCTACTTCTCCTCTGACATCCCTTACTTTTGTTTTATTTATTATCCGTTCGTTCTTTTTTCTGTCTCTTAGCTTTACATGCACCATTTGCCTTTCCATTGATCTTTGGGCTTTTGTTACCTTATCCATGTTTGATTTTGTAAGTGTCCAGGTCTGGGATCTATAGGTAAAAAGAGGAAGGATACATTGGTTATACACTTTCGTTTTGAGGTACTGAGAATATTTTTACTCGTCTCTTAATTTCAGCTGTTTGGTTTTCTTTTTTTAGTCTAATAATTTGTCCCAGGTATATACAGGGTGTTCCAACTAAAAGGTAACAGACGCGTTTTTGAATATTTTTCATACGAATTTGGACAAACGCTCGGACACGTCGATTTTATTTGCGAGGGGGGCACTTTTTGGCTTGAAATTTTTGTAGCACGCACTATTTTCGAGGGGTCTACTTTACCCCTATGTCTTAAATCGGGAAAGTGGGTGTAGTAATACCTTGTTTTGAAGGCCTCTTGAATGTCTTTACAACCGTGTAATAATTTCAAACATCTATCAATTAGTTTTGAGATAATTGCCTTCAAACTTTCAAATTTAACATGGACTAAGAAAATAAAAATTTAATCAGAATTTTATATTTTTCGGATTTAATTTTTATTTTATTATTCCATGTAAAATTAGAACATTTGAAAGCAAATACCTCAAAAACTAATCTATGGATTTTTGAAATTTTTATTATTCCATGTAAAATTTTAAAGCAAATATCTCAAAAACTAATTTATGTATTTTCAATGATTTTACACGGTTGAAAAGGTATTCAAGAGACCTTCAAAACAAGTTATCACTAGACCCACTTTCCCTATTCAAAATATAGGGGTAAGGTATACCCCTCGAAGATGGCGCGTGCTACAAAAATTTCAAGATCCAAAAAGTGTCCCCCTCACAAGCAAAATCGACGTGTTCGAGAGTTTCACCAAATTCGCACGAAAAATACCCAAAAACACCTCTGTTACCTTTTAGTTGGGACACCCTGTATATTCCTCTACTTGTTCTATTTTCTTTTGGTTTATTCTGATCGTAATATCTTCATCTGTGTTTGTTATGATGAATCACTAACTATACGTCCGGATAATTCTGGACCAGTCCGACTTTTTTGGCAAAATAAAAATGTCCGGCCGACTTTTATTCTCGTCCGGCTTTTTGGCGACCAAGGACCTTCGTTTTGGTCATCAAATTTTTTAAGGGCTGTTTTTCAATATGACCGGTTTTGTCCGGCTGTTTTATTCAAAATCAGCCTTTTTTGGCTCTGACGTCCTCCTTTACGCTAACCGCATCCGGTGAGAAACCATTCATAAATTATGGTTCGGTTCGGTTATAAAAGGTTCGATTCAAAAAGTTGCCCTCAATGTTTTATTTTCTTGAAAATCCGTTACATAGGGGGAAGAAGGGTCCAAAATTTTAAATTTTTCCGTTAGGTACTTATTTTAAAAACGATCCCTAAATCCTGGACCTAATTAATAAGGATCCTATTTGTTACTATATAATATATAGTTTTTATTCCTAACTTTTTTTTCACTATTCAGCAAAAGAAATGTTCATATCTTATCCAGTTAATCTATACCTTACTAAATAACATTAAAAACGCTTGTCTTTTAAATCTTTTAAGCCTCATTTGAACGCTGTATCTAATCTGATCTCCGCCGGGCCCACACCCACTATTTTTTTCTTTGCATCCATCTATCTACTGGAAAAACGGCTTGAGACTGCCCTAGGCTAATTTAAGACGTGGTTTGAATCTTATATACTATCCTCTCTAATCTAAGTCTCAGCTGATTTCTTTTGGGCAAAAGTCAATTGGGCGAGATACCAGAATAATAAGTATTTAAGTGTAAATTATTCGTATTATTTAATTAAAAAAATGCGCGAAAGCCTGTTCTAAAAGCCCTCTAGATAAAGACTTGTTAAAAGTAATAACTTGGTCTTTTATGTCACGTTTTTTTAATAATTTTTTTTAACTTAAAAGTGACGTTAAAGGAATTTCTAAGAGTTCACTAGTTTAGGCAAGACAAACTCTCTATACATACATTATGTTTTCTTTAAAAGCTACACTTTCACACAATATTAATGTGTCTTTATCAGGTTAATAACTGATGCGTCGTGACCGTGAACGATCAGGGATCAGTTCATTAACTGGTTTTTGAAGTTTAGAGGCCAAAGCGTTCCGGGATAGATTTCGTCGAAGTGAAAAATGTCGTCAATAGGTGGCTCTGCTTCTAGTAAAATCTCAAAAGTATTTGGTAGAAATCCATGCAAGTCACGTTTTAAAATTCGTGTAGTAAAGGCGCAAACCTATTGTGATTTTGACGTTGATAAAAGTCTACTTAGAATTCACTTGAAAATAACGTAAACGCTGCTGTTTTGATTTGATAATGGCGTTATTACAACGCCTTTTTTAGCAACGGTATTTTTTATAAAGTTAAAGAATGACCTTGTTTTCATAAACGTTTTTTTTCTCACGCCCCAGTTTTTAGCTGAGAACCACACAAACGAAAATATTACTTTTACAAAGTGAACCGAACCAAGTGACGGTTTTTTGAAAAAGGACTTTTGGCAAACGCATGTTTTCGAAATACTACTTTTATTGTGGAAACATTTTTTTTTGGCCAATACAATTGTGCTTTCCGGACAGGTTAGGATATGTTTGCCATCAATTGACCAATGTTAGGTTAACATTAAGTTTGATCTCCCAAGAGGAACACAGAGGAAAAATACGGAAAACGTGGCCAATATGGAGTAATTAACTTTGTAAGTTTATTTTTCTTATTAAATAAGCACCATTGCGTTTAAAGCTAAGTTATCTGGATATGGTATTTTTATGTTTTAAATTTCAGTTTAACCGATTTAAAAATCCATCATATTTTTTTTTGGTAAAAAGTTGACTGCCCCATTTTGCCCCACATACCGAGTAAAATGGGGTACTTATGTGAGAAGAGAACCCAAAAAAACATCACCCTGTAAAACTGGCTTGATAAAAACGTTTTCGTAAAGATTGACACAAGGTATATTAGAATTGTCATTAGGGATTTGTAAGAATTTAATTTGTTTAATGAAAAAGTCTTTTTTATATACGAAAAAAATAATCAAACTCGAATCGGAAGAAGTAAATGAGACCATTGCCCCAAAAATCGCATGCTTGGTTTAGTCAATGCAAAGCTCGCAAGGAGGGGGGTAAAGGGGGTGATTACTCCTCACCCACACCCCGAAAAACTACAGGTAAGTTAAACGCTGAAAAAAATTCTAGTATTGTAATGCAATATTACCCGATGAAGTGCGAAAATGGTACATTTTCAAAGTCATCAAATAAATTTACATCGGTCATCATTCAAAAAAATTTTTTTTGTGTTTGCACGAAAAAATAAGTAGGTTTCATCAAATATACAAATCACTCAACATCATTTATTTTATGTGCCGGTGTAAACATTACCTACGACCTTAGGGTAAGAAAAATATCTTAATCTAGGCCTACAACCTACCAATAATACTAGTCTAATAGCCCATTTATGCTCTTAGGATAATTATGAACCTAGACGTGAATCATAAGAGGTTTTAAGCAAAAATAATAACTATATAGTTAAAACGTTAAATTTCACAAAATTTTAAAAACTATTAAAATGATTATATAATAAAAGATCTTCAAGTTTTAAAGATTTTGATAATTTTTATGAATTTCAATATGAAAATTAGTTCAAAATTCTAAAATTTTTTAAAATTTCATATTATATACAGATCGTCTCATAACTGAGGAGCCATAGTGCCGCAGGTGATAGAGGAGCTTATTTCTGATAAAAAAAGTTTATATAACAGTCGAATGAATAGTTTTTGATCCAAAAATGTATTATTTCCTTTTTTGATAAAATTGAAATTTAAGGAGATTGTCAAAATAACCTCCACAATTGTATAAAAAATCAAAACTTTAAAATTTTTGCTTACTTATTTTTCTTTTTAATTATCAATGATATTTTATTAATATGTCTCTGTAGAGACATATTTTTAGTAACAAAAAATATTAAGAAAAACTTTGCATATGCATACTTGGTATTATAAATGTTTGTTCCAATAAAATGGTTTTTGGAAACTGACCGCATAATTTCTTTAATATTTTTATCTCCACTTATTGCTCTTGTGCATAAATTTACACGACTTTTAAAAAGGTTAAAAAATACACCAGTGTACTGTGGACTATTAGGTGTCTATGAGTTAACCGTCCTTTTTATACATAAGTGTACACAGCATAGATTTAATAAGAGTTCAACGAACCATTGCTGCACCTAAGTTTTAAACTAGGTTTCTTTTAAAGCTTTACCGGGTCGCATTATAAGTAGTGGCCATGACAACAAAAGTATTATGGCCTACTAATTTTATTTTCAGACAACTTTTAAAAGTTGAAGGCTTTATTTTTACTTTCCTAGCCCGCGAAGCAATGGGGTGGTAGGTGGTATTAGTTTCAACAATTTTTTTTTTTTTGAGACAACGCCAAAAATGTGTTATTTGGGTGTATTTTGACCTATCGTAGCAATATCGTCGTGTGTCTGTCCGTAACAGGATAGCTCCTAAACCGCTGAACCGATCTTCGTGAAATTTTAAGGTAAAATAGTGTTCGATACTGTGACGAGCTGATTAGATTTTGGTCAAAATTCATAAATGCTTATGGCAGTTTCTTGACAGTTAAAAAATTTAAAAATTGCTAACTTTTTAACAAAGCGTCGTATCAATATGCGGTTTTCCGAATGTAGTAGAAAACATTTTCTCAAAAATTCGTGTTATAACCAAAAATTTTGTAAGAGGTTTTAAAACATTAGACATTTAAAAAAAACTGTTTTTAAGGTCGATATGTTAATAAATGTTACTTGGGGTGTGCTAATGGGCTGGGAAGGTATCAGATCTGTCATGGATCCATTTATTTATTTTTATATTCTCCTTCAGGTTGACTGTCAAAATAATGTCAGATTTTGTGTGTTTTCCCCAAATTTTGCAGTTTTAATCAACAAATTCAGTCTAACTTTTAGAAATCATTTTGAATCAACTTAAACCCGTATAATTTTGGTAATAAAAAAAACACTTTCAGGCAGCAGCGCAGGTAGAAATGTTGAATAATTAATGGCGGTAACCTAAGGTCACTAGATCACGAAATTCCTTCTAAAGGTAGCCCATATTTCACGTTTATACTAGCCCCGGTCATACACCCTATCAAAGTCAAATGTATTCAACTCAAAATGAAAGGGAGAGACGCACCTTCCATCTTTGTTAATTCATAAGCGTCGGAAAATAAAAATAAAGTCAATTATTATTATTCCGATTAATACCGCACCGTGATGATGTCGGAGAATATTTCACAATTGTTTTATGAAAAGCAAGTTTCCCGAAAAATTGGCTCATTTTTCAAGGCTGGAGGCCTGTACATTTTTTGTTGCTTTGGGTTATT
The DNA here is from genome assembly GCA_963576565.1 of Aspidapion aeneum. Taxonomy (NCBI): domain Eukaryota; kingdom Metazoa; phylum Arthropoda; class Insecta; order Coleoptera; family Brentidae; genus Aspidapion; species Aspidapion aeneum. The sequence continues at coordinate 66,426,628 of OY755044.1, read as the reverse complement.
ATATAAAATCATGTTGATTTTTCAGCTTCTTTTCGGATATCTACGTTTCGGAAGATTTTGTAAAAAATCATCTTTATTTTCTGTGTCTTATAATTTGATTTAGATGTTCCGAATTACAACTTTTTTTTTATCAATAATGCGTACCTAGCAAAAAAATTCTGGGAAAGGAAGAAATAAAGTTACAAAAAAAATTGGAAAATTTTGCGTTTTTTGCATTGTTTTTTCTTATTCTTCTGTTTGTTACTGAGAAATATTTTTATAAACACTTTTTTGTTCGTTTCGAAATGGAATTAGTCCCCATTGATCGCCACCTAGGTAACTATGAGTGAAGACCACGACTGACTTGCTCTGGTCGATCTTTTAGTATCAGTTATATTGCAATTCAATGTATTAAATTTGTACTGTTTTAGAACTGGTTTTCTTGTATTAGATACACACCTAATACTTTTCTACCATTTATTAAAGAACTGTTATTATTTGATCTTCTTCCAAGGTGGTAAATAGTATTTTTTCCTTTTAATTTTTTTTATAGACGTTTGGCCGTCAAAACTGTTTTAATCACGAAACAAATAAAACGAATTAAATGTTTGATACCACTTCTTACCCGCCATTTTGATTTAGAAAAAGTTTACCAATAATAATATACCTCAAGCCACTTTTTTGTATCTAAAATGCGTTCATATTATTATTGGGAGGAAATTCGTCTCAGTGCAGAGCTAAGATAAACCTGATAAAGGTACTATATTCGTTATGTAGCATTTAAGTTAAATCAATGAGTATATGACCCATATAGATTGGCAACTGGCAAGCTTTGCCACATTGAGGGGTAGATGGCGCTGAAATAAATTCGTCAGGGACTACTAGTATGATTTAGTTGCATGTGCGACTTCCGAGGTTCATGACTGTCATATAAATGCCATTAGATCATAGTACTTGTCTCAGCGCCATCTGCCACTCAATGTTGCAAAGCTTGCCAGTTGTCACTCTATATGGGTAATGTACTCATTGGTTAAATGCTATTAACAGCCCTTTTTCACTGGCGGTCATAAACTATGAGCAAGGAGAAGGGGGGGGGGGGTTAGATTTCTCAAAATCTATTTTACTTTCTCGGCAAAAAAAAACTTTTAACTTAGCATTAAGTTGTAAGTTTGCAATCAGCGGCGAGCCTTACTTTTCGGTGGCCTGAGGCAAAGGGAAAAACCGCTGCCCCTCACGGCAAAAAAAACTTTTAACTTAGCATTAAGTTGTAAGTTTGCAATCAGCGGCGAGCCTTACTTTTCGGTGGCCTGAGGCAAAGGGTCTTCAGATTTTCAATGTATTATTTTTCTATAACATCCTAAAATAATTTCTCAAAAAATATTTCTAATACTTTCCCTCTAACCAATCAACTCAACGGCGTAACTAGCCAGGCCAGTTCGGAGGAGGCTTAATACCTAGAGAATCCAAAAAATGCTACTACAGAAGGGGCTTTAAGATGGCTTAACACAAGGCTAAGATAAATGAAATAATAAAATTACAATATAAAAAATCTACAATTTGTTGTTAAATGGCGATGCCGGCGAAAATGTCTAAAACATTAAGTTATTTTAGGCAAAAATGGCGCCACATAAGAAAATGATTGCAATTAAAAAAAAACTACTGACAAATTAAAAACAATTGCGAGACAAACCGAACCAAACCCAACCGAACCAAAGCGATGCAAATAGCGTTGTTTAAAAATTTTGGCAGATATATATATATATAAAATTTGAGAAAAAATAATTCTTTTTTAAAGAAATTGGCTCCACGGTAGGAATTTTTTTGTAAAAAAGACAAAAACATTTTCGGGAAAAATAAAAAAGTTTTGTATAGTTTTAAAAAAACGGAATCGAACATTTTTACTGACTTTATTAATTATTATTATGTCGTTTGAGGGGCCAATTTTGAGCTCGAGGGGCTAAGCCACCCCTAATTGCGCCCTGCATTACCTGTGATATGACACTAATAAATATCAAAATCATTTGCAAAGATTCAAACAGAACTACGGTATAAATAAACACATATTATGTACCTACATATTAAAATATACATCCCTAGATATGCCTATTACATAACAAAGGAACTATCTGCTTAAAAAACCATGTCTGGGGAATCAACTCGCTTATTGAAAAACCCTTAGAGTAAAAATATTTTTTCGTACTCTAAGCAAAAACCCAAATGCAAGTACCTCAAATACCTAAACATGCAAAGTTGCTTGTCCTGAAGTTTGGGGACACGAGACTTGACCTTTTTCTGTGCAAACTCATCGATCATGCACCACATAGTTTACCTTAAAAGGAGAGGCAATATCAACCAAACTAAGCGTCATACGATAAATACGTAATGGGTTTACTTATTGAGAAAGGGATAAAAACTAACAATATTTTCCAGGGATAAAAAATGACAACCTCAATTCGTATAATGTGACTACGGCCAAGTTACAATTTTTCTGTGGGCTTTTTTAACATTTTTTCTGATTTTTTTTCCACATAAAAGTCAACCTATTGATTATATCATTTGAAGTCGTATACGTATCTTAGATCTCTATTTAATATTAATTAGTTCTTTACCAAATAAATCATAGTTTTTTAACACCATTGTCCATTGTGGTTTGAGTTTCAAGCACTTTATTGCGTGCGAATTAGATTTTTTTGTGGAACTATAGAATGCCTTATTTCAAATAACAAACGATAATTAAGGATTTGAATTGTCTATAGAAATTTATATTATTCGTGCGAAAACCAACTGTTTTTTTCAGGTAAAACAGGTAATTTGTCTTTATGCCAATGTTTGAACTAATATAGTTAATACCTTAGTACCTACCGCAAAGCACCTTCCTTTTTTTTGAAAATCTGCTGTTCATGTGCACTAGGCACAGCCAGTGCAGTAGCATCAGAAGGCAGGCCGTGCCTAGGGCGTATTCATGACGGATCAATCCCCTCCCCGGAATGGTCAATAGAATGTGTTGAAAGAGATTTCTCAGCAAAACAAAAAGACACAAAAATTGCAAAATAAGCAAATTATTATTGAAACTTTTTAATCCGCTGCGAAAATTTTCCTGGATACGGCCCTGATCAGAAGAAACTGTATAAAATATTTTTTTTTTATTTAGAGTTTTATATAAACAATATACCCCATAAACTACTCGATTCTTTCTAAAATAACCCGCACAAGAAAAAATCGTCATTCACATACACATTTAATTGTATTTTTTCAAATCAAAGTATTAAAATTTACATTTTAGTTTGATCAAGAGCGGTTCTAGAACAAAAGTCTGGGGAGCTAATGGTAAAAAAAGCGCACGCGTAGTAAAACGCGCACTAAAAAACCGCGCAGAGAAAAAAGCGCACCTAGTAAAAAAGCGCACCTAGTAAAACAGCGCACAGGGAAATCAAACAAAGAAGAGTTTTGACCTATGGAAAAATCACAATGAAATAAATAGTTAGTTTTTAGATTTAGAATGGTGCCTAATGTTACAGGTTACTTGAGCATCCTAATTTTGCCCACAAAAATAGGGTTGTATACTTTAGGGGCCATAGGGCAACTTTCTCGATATACAGAATGTCAAAGTTGACGATTTTTACACTTTTTGATAATAACTTTTTTAAAAGTCGTGTAATAAAAAGATTATGCAGTCAATTTTTTTCAGGAGAAACTATTTTTTTAGAACAAAATTTTTTTTTATACCATATTAAACGCCATGTTTTTCTTGATATTTGTTGTTAATAAAAATAGCCTCTATGGAGACATATTATAAGATCATTGCTATCTTTACAAATTATTTTTGTTTTAAAGATGTTTAATTTTTTTACATTTGTGGAAGTTGTGTTCTTTTGAAAAAAATTTTAAATTTTGAAAATATTTATTTGAATTTGTTTTTGAATTTTGAAAATATCTGTAATTTTTTTATTGAAATTCATAAAAACCCTTAAAATTATCAAAATATTTAAAACTTGAAGATCTTTTATTAGTTGTGAACTATTTCAATATTTTTAGAAATGTTCGTAACTATAAATAAATCTCCTTTAAAACCTCTTATGAATCACGTTCACGAAGGTTCATGTTTATCCTAAGAGCATAAATGGGCCATTAGACTAGTATACATGGTAGGTTGTAGGGCTGGAGTAACATATTTTTTCTTACCCGAAGGTCGTAGATAATATTTGTACCGGCACATAAAATAAAAAATGATCTGTATATTTGATCAAACCTACTTATCCGGGTTTTTTATTATATAAATTTTACAATTTTTCGAGCAGACACAAAAAAATGCGGAAACCACTGAAAAAAATTTAGAAAATTTTTTGAATGATGTCAACGTTGCTTTATAAAGAAGCTCTCCGAAATAAATTTAATGGGCGGCTTTGAAAATGTACCATTTTTGCAACTTCACCGTGTAATATTGCAATACTTTGATCAATTTATTTGTCAATTTATTCGAAATTTTGGGGGTGTCCTCTGTGCGCTTTTTTCCGTGTGTACGTTTTTCCACAGGTGATTTCTTATTTGAGTGCTTCTTTGTTAAAGCAAGTCAACAAAAATATAATTTTTTTTAGCCTTTAACTTACCTGTAGTAGCTAGCATCCCTTATACTTCACATATTTTTAGGGTTCTGGTGGTGTGTGGGGGGGGGGGGAATTACCCCCTTAACACTAAGAAGATAAAAATTTAAAAAACTTTTCTTTAACAGAAAATTTTTGATTAAATACCAAATTGCAAATAATGCAAGGACCTAAAACTATACACAAGTGAAATTAAAGAAATAAAAATAAGAAAAGGTTTTTCATACCTTTGACAGTGGGAAAGAAGAATTAAAGAGATCAGTTGGATGACTTGGTCGAGTTAATACCATGAGAATTTCTCGTTCTTGTATTGAGACACCGCAGCCTGCATAGATGAAAGTTTTCCGAAAATTTATGTATGGCTTCAGTGGTTGAATGTTTAGAATGTTTGCCTAGAGAGCAGGAGATCCCGGGTTCGAGTCCCGGCCGAAGCAAAAATATTTTTCTTTCTTTAATTTCACTTGTTTGTATAAAAAATTTTTGGTTATGTAAAAAAAGTATGTAGACCCTTTAACCTTACTTTATAACTTTTTATTTTACTTTTTTCGCTAAAATAATAAATAATTTTATTTTCTTATTGACTGCTATAGATTTTCTTTTATTAAATTAATTTAAAAAATAGAAGCACTATGCATTTGGTTCTTTCTGCCATGAAGTGGAACAAAACATTGAAAAAACAAATATGGCTCTAACTCCATTCTGCACAAAATATTAGTTGGATGACTTCTGTTCCATTGGTAACAGTTAAAAATGTCGGAAATAAATATATTATAAGTATCTACTGTGAAATAATTTTACTTATATTTTTTACCAAGAGCGATATGTAAAAATTAATAATTCACAAATTAATACCCTCTATACTGTCCGGGTGCGTTTATAACGCGATGAAGCTTTCTTGTCTCGTATGCATATTGCATGTTACCACTTTCGTTTGTGGATACGCGTTGTCATCTTTCGGTTTCGTCTCCTGTTTTGTCGCGTGCTTCAATTCTACAGCGCGAAAGCGTGGACGCTTCGCGATATTAGGGACTTATTGGGATAAAACTTTATATTAGTGTCGGCTTTATTCTAACAGATTTACAAAGAAAACTGACAGCTGACCTAAATCCGGTTCTTAAATACACAAAGGCCGAATATTGAAAGAAAGCAGCTGCTTTTTATACGTAAATCTGTCACAATACTGCCGATTTTAAAATAAAGTCAGGTTTTATTCCAATAAGTGACTAGTATATACGCTTGTTACCATTTTTGTTTAGGTTACTCGTTAGTAGTAGTTAGGATGGATGGATTAGTGTCGCTGCGTAATCTATCAAATACTAAAAAAGTAATTCTCCTTGTATAATTTTAGAGAAAGGAGGAGATCATTAAAAATGGAAGGCCAACCTATTTCAAATAATTTTAAAAAAGTATAAATAAATTGCTCAAAAATAAGCAAAAACTTGAGTGGTTCAAAATAACCTTTTTTTAAGTAAGATTTTTTCGCATCTGGTTTTGGTAGCACTTTCGAAAAAGTTACGCATCGCCACTGTGAAATCGAAATATTTGCTTTTGCTTTCATCATAATTATAGATGAAAAAGATTTATCAAAGGTAATATATAAATATTAATTATGGGGTAATTTTATAGAAACCATTTAATACCTTAATGCTAGAAACGCATTCTTGATAGAATATAAACGTGCATTTGACAACGTGAAGCATAAATTATAAACTGACCGGCTCACAGAGGGGCCAAATGGAGCTAATGTCGGAAATAATTATTTAAACACCCAAAATATTAGAAACAAAAATAATGTCTATTGGTTATTATGATAAAGGTTAAAATGCACCTGTTTAATATTCTATAAAGCTTTAATATTTGTTTTTTTTACAGGGTGATTAAAAAATACTTTTTTTAAAAAAATTTAATTACTTTTAGACAAAAAAGTAATTATTAAAAATGAGTTTAAAAATTCTATATTTTATAATATTTCTGTTTAAGTTATTTAACCTTGCTCATAATATACAGTATGTCCCAAAAGTCTGGAATCACCTTTTTTTTTTAAACTTGGAGATAAAATCATGGACACGTCAATTTTGAAATAGGAAGAGAAGTCACCTAAAAATAATATATTGTACAGAGTGTCCTCAATAAGACATATGCATGCATATTTTATATTGCATCTAATTTTACCATTTTCTAAAAAAAAAGGAATTTAATGTAAAGGCTTTTTGGATAAAAGTTGTTTATTTTTTGCTTGCATTTTGCTATTCTCTACATACAAAATTAGGTTTTGTATTAAAGATCATTGTAAAAAAATGACATATTAATATTACTTTGTGGACACACTCCACACATATGTAATTGTTTTGCTTTCTAACATTGTTTTATTAATATTAACTTTAAACAATATACAACTCACGCTGTAATAATTAAAGAAAATATATCACACTATGAGGAGATGGGATATAAAACCATAGAGATTCAAGCTACATTAGTAAGTGTAAAAACCAAAACATATACATTAGTCATAAGTGCTGTCTATATACCACCAAGGCACTTACTAAAGAAAAGTCAATATCTTAATTTTCTCAGAAAATTAGGAAACCGTTTTATAATTGGAGGTGACTTTAATGCAAAAAATACTTACTGGGGATCTAGAATGACGAATTATAAAGGAAAAGAACTTTTGCAAGCTATTAGTGAATATCAATGTGAGCCGATATCAACTGGTAAGCCCACATACTATCCAACAGATCCAGGAAAAAATCCAGATCTAATTGATTTTTTTATAGTAAAAAATATATCTTTAAGTTTTGTAGATTTAGAAGAAAGTTTTGATTTACACTCAGATCATTCACCTATAATTCTAACTCTTAGTAAAAACATAATAAAGAAAGAAGCAAATATCTCACTAGTTAATAAACTGACTGACTGGATTAGTTTTAAATAAAGTCTGTCAGAAAAAATAAACTTATCAGTACCATTGCAAACGCCAGAACAAATCGATAAAGAAGTTGAATATTTTGTTACAAATATTCAACAAGCAGCTTGGGAAAACAGTCCAAAACCAAAGAGAATTTTTAAGGGAAAAAACTATCCAAAGGAAATTAGAGACTTGGAAAAGAGGAAACTAAGAAGAAAGTGGCAGCAAAGCCGTGATCCTCGGGACAAAACAAATCTCAACAACATGACGCAGCGCATTAGGCGAGAAATTCTAGTAACAAAAAATGAATCTATTAACCATTTTCTTAATGAACTTACAGATGATAAAAATACAGACTATTCTCTTTGGAAAGCAACCAAAGATTTTAAAAGACCAATTATCCAAATTCCACCCATACGAAAATCTAACAACCAGTGGGCAAGGAGCAACGAAGAAAAAGCAGATATTTTTGCAAGTCATTTAGAAAAAACATTTCAGCCCCACGAAGCACCAGATAAACACTTTCATTTAAATGAACCCCATCAAATCGAAGACCATATTAAGCTTACATCACCAAAAGAAATATTAACAGAAATCAAAAATATTAATTCGAAAAAAGCCACAGGGTATGATCTTATTAACGGGGTAGCCATAAAACAACTCCCTAGAAAAGCTATCGTAAAACTATGCAACCTAATTAATGCGTCTTTTAGGCTTAGGTATGTAGCTAAACTGTGGAAAGTTGCAGAAGTTATCATGATTCCAAAACCGGGAAAACCACTCCATGACGTGTCATCTTACAGGCTAATATCTTTGCTGCCAATTATATCCAAGCTGTATGAAAAATTATTGCTTAAAAGAATAAAACCCATTATAGAAAGACAAGAAATTATTCCGTCTCATCAATTTGGTTTTCGAGACAAGCATTCCACGATAGATCAAGTACACAGAATTACTAATATAATATAAAAAGCACTAGAAGAGGGAAAAGTTTGTTCTGCAGTTTTTCTAGATGTAGCACAAGCATTTGACAAAGTGTGGCATGAAGGCCTTAATTTTAAATTAAAACGGTTTCTGCCAAAACAATAATCGGATATTTTGGAATCATACATATCTGATAGACATTTTAGAGTAAAACAGGAAGACTCATACTCAAATTTAAGAAAAATTCAAGCCGACGTGCCCCAGGGTAGCGTACTAGGCCCATATCTATACTTATTATTCACTTGTGATATCCCAAAGCCAGAAAATTGCCACTTAGCAACATTTGCCGATGATACTGGTTTATTGACGGTAGAAAAATCTATTGAAAAATGCATAGAAAAACTTCAGGATGCAGTCACCCAAGTTCACAGTTGGACCACAAAGAGGCGAATAAAATTTAATGAAACCAAATCAATTCATGTTGATTTTACAAACAAAAATATAAATCACATACAAATTACAATTAATAACATTCCCGTACCATATTCAAATCAGGCAAAATATCTAGGTATGACACTTGATGCCAAATTGAGCTGGAAAGCACATGTTAAGAAAAAAAAAAGAAGAACTGGAGATAAGGTATAGAAAAATGAACTGGCTAATTGGAAGGAAGTCCAATTTAACAATTCATAATAAGTTACTGCTTTATAGACAAATACTGAAACCAGTGTGGACATATGGTATTCAACTATGGGGTTGTGCTAAAGAGAGTAACATTCTAGTTGTACAGAGATTTCAAAATAAAGTATTAAGAAACATTGTGAATGCACCTTGGTACGTTCCAAATAGTGACCTTCATCGAGATCTAAAAATCGAAACAGTAGCAGAGACTATAAAAAAGTACGCAAAAAGCCATGAAGATAGACTCCATCGGCATGTGAATGTGGAAGCAATGCAGCTTCTAGACAATACTATGCTAGTTCGAAGACTAAAAAGAGTGAAGCTGTTTGAGCTAGTAAACTAAGTGAATTACACATAAAACAAAATAATGCTATAAACACAATACAATTGTGAGTTACAGACTAAACAAAGCGGGGAGAACTGTTGAGTGAACCCTAAGTTTAAATCTGACTTTTCTAGTAAATTAAGTTAAAACAAAATTGCTAATTAGTCTTACTGACTAAATTGTAATACAATAAACACAGTGTGTTTGACAAATAAAAAAAAATAAAAAAAACTTTAAACAACAAGTAAAATAAAAGGTAGAAAAATTATAAAAAAGTTTCTCTTTGGCCGGGACTCGAACTCAGAACCTCTTGCTCTGTACGCAAACGCTCTTTCATTAAGCTACCAAAGATCATACATAAATTTTCCGAAAACTTTCACCTATGCATGTGTGGGGTGTCTCAATACAAGAACGAGAAATTCTCGGGTTATTAACTCGACCAAGCCATTTAACTGATTTTTATAATTTTTCTTTTTCACTGTCAAAGATATAAAAACTCAAATTAGACGTATAGTATCAACGTCTGAAAACATGAGATCATCTTTTTCGTGTAATAAAATTTCAAATCGCAATGGACATTTTTTTTGTTACATAAGGCCTGTGTAAACTAGTGCGTGGTCCTTTGATAATCCATTTAACCCTTTCCAAAACAAAGATCTGTCAAAATGATATTTTTGAAAAATTTTCGGGCACCTTTCCTAAGTTAAAAATACGAAAACGGCAAGTTTGTAAAAGTTTTGGTTCAAAATTTGACTTTCGAAGATTTACCATCCCCCCATTCCTTTTAACTAAAGTAACTGTAACCGCTACCATAATTCACTTTTTACAGGCCTAAAAAGTTGTTCATATCAATTTTATTTTAAAATTTTTTCGAACGAAGCTTTTCCCAATTTTTACGAGCCGCCATCTTTAGATTTAATGAGTTAATTAAATTTATGTTAAAAAACTATCAATCAAATTTTTAGTCAATTAAACACTTTTTATTTAATAAAAATTCGTTAATAAACAAACAAGTTTTACATTTAAGAAGTATAGTTTAATTTCTTTTACTTGGGTCGTATGTAGGCACTTTATTTTTAATATTAAAAATCTCAAAAAGGCGCAAGAAAACACAGCCATTTTTTTTTTCATTTTTTTAAGAAACATTCAATTAACAAAAAAGTGACAATGGTTTTGCTTAACAAAATTTTATCACACACTAAATTATATTTTTTATATTTCTTTAAGGTATATTCTAATAATAATTGACTTCTTAGTTGATTACTCTATGACAACCTACAGCTAGATATTGGTATTTAGTGTTTTTTGGTGAAATTACCTGTGCTGGATGTCTCCATTGTAAAAAAAATTTTAAGTAATAAATATTCAATAATTTGTATGTAATCAGCATAAAAATTAAACAGACGCTTTTTAAAGTGTCAAACTCACGTCATACTAAAAAACAAGTGAAAATACTCTGTTGCATTTTCAGCGCCCACTAGTTTGCTACATAATTTGAGTTCCAGATATTGTATATGTCTATTTGTGTTTTTTTAGTTTCTTCCACTTTTACACCCGATTCGTAAAAAGGCATTTCTACGCTCAGCGTGGCTTGCCTGACTAAAGCACGGAACTGTAACACTAAAGTAATCAAATTGACTACAAGATACAAGGTAAATCAAAAAGAATGAAACATAGGTTTCCCCTCAACGAGTGAAACGACAGCAAACCAAGGAATCTAAGTCCACCGGTCTATAAGGAACCGTCATTTCGTCACAGTTTAACCGGACCATGCTATCACCGTCTCCACGAGTCAAACAGTAGGTATAACTTATACCTATTCTCTTTTTTTGGGCCCTTTTGTGATTTGATGGTTGTGAGTGCCTATTTACAATACTTACATCATTTTTCAAAAGATTCGTATTTTTAATCAAGTTCTAGAATAACAGAACAACAAAACAACAAATTTAAAAAATGACTCCATCTTCATCTTAGCTGGATTCTAATTTATAAGCAGCAATGCCCGGTGGCGACTCTTGAACTTTAGATTAAGTTTATTTTGGTTTAAGTATAAAACTCGTGTTTTGCTTTCTAATGATTCCGTTCTTGTAGGCCTACCAGCAAGTACAGATAATAATATTTTATTCGGTGAATGTTCTTATAAGCGGACACTACCCACTACGCAAAAAACAGCTTCGTATTCGTAACATTTGTGTAACAATGAGAACATTTTGGGTCGCATATTTTACAGTTTGTTATCGTTATTGTTATTACTGAGTCTGAGCCGAGGTCTGCGCATTAGCAGCTTCTCGCTCCTTTTTTATTCTTTAACAGTGATGGTACCCGTTACTTACGCTGGCCGTCCTTTAATGTTACCGTTATTTTTTAAGGTTAGTTTTGTATCGTTTCTTTTTTAATGCAGTCGATATTTTTTACTAAAATTCGGGAGTTTGGTTTGTAAAAAGCCATAAATCTAATAAAAATAAATAAACAAATATAAATAAACAAAAAGTGGAAGGAGTGTGAAACTACTAAATTAACGTTTGTGCTATGCTTATCTTTAGTGTTCAAAAGTTTATCTTTTTCGCCCTAAATGTTACTGTTATTCTTAGTAACAATAACGGTAACAGCTGCCAAATTTTTTGTTATTTTAACTGAAGAACGTCATAATTAAAGCTTTTCAAAATGTTATATTTTGAACCTTGTAAAAACCTAGTTTTTAGGTGTTGATTCGTTGGGACCTGAACGAACCACCAGGAAAGTACTTTCCTGGGACGTCCCGTGTTGCTAGGGGTAGAATATAATGTACTTCATCACTTACTTTTTACGTGAATTTTCTAGTAGTAATCTATATAAAAAATTACCGATTGATATCGTTGTAATATATTCAATACAAGAGTATCTCAGATAAAAATAGACTGGGTCGCTGCGTAATCTATCAAATACTAAAAAAGTAATTCTCCTTGTATAATTTTAGAGAAAGGAGGAGATCATTAAAAATGGAAGGCCAACCTATTTCAAATAATTTTAAAAAAGTATAAATAAATTGCTCAAAAATAAGCAAAAACTTGAGTGGTTCAAAATAACCTTTTTTTAAGTAAGATTTTTTCGCATCTGGTTTTGGTAGCACTTTCGAAAAAGTTACGCATCGCCACTGTGAAATCGAAATATTTGCTTTTGCTTTCATCATAATTATAGATGAAAAAGATTTATCAAAGGTAATATATAAATATTAATTATGGGGTAATTTTATAGAAACCATTTAATACCTTAATGCTAGAAACGCATTCTTGATAGAATATAAACGTGCATTTGACAACGTGAAGCATAAATTATAAACTGACCGGCTCACAGAGGGGCCAAATGGAGCTAATGTCGGAAATAATTATTTAAACACCCAAAATATTAGAAACAAAAATAATGTCTATTGGTTATTATGATAAAGGTTAAAATGCACCTGTTTAATATTCTATAAAGCTTTAATATTTGTTTTTTTTACAGGGTGATTAAAAAATACTTTTTTTAAAAAAATTTAATTACTTTTAGACAAAAAAGTAATTATTAAAAATGAGTTTAAAAATTCTATATTTTATAATATTTCTGTTTAAGTTATTTAACCTTGCTCATAATATACAGTATGTCCCAAAAGTCTGGAATCACCTTTTTTTTTTTAAACTTGGAGATAAAATCATGGACACGTCAATTTTGAAATAGGAAGAGAAGTCACCTAAAAATAATATATTGTACAGAGTGTCCTCAATAAGACATATGCATGCATATTTTATATTGCATCTAATTTTACCATTTTCTAAAAAAAAAGGAATTTAATGTAAAGGCTTTTTGGATAAAAGTTGTTTATTTTTTGCTTGCATTTTGCTATTCTCTACATACAAAATTAGGTTTTGTATTAAAGATCATTGTAAAAAAATGACATATTAATATTACTTTGTGGACACACTCCACACATATGTAATTGTTTTGCTTTCTAACATTGTTTTATTAATATTAACTTTAAACAATATACAACTCACGCTGTAATAATTAAAGAAAATATATCACACTATGAGGAGATGGGATATAAAACCATAGAGATTCAAGCTACATTAGTAAGTGTAAAAACCAAAACATATACATTAGTCATAAGTGCTGTCTATATACCACCAAGGCACTTACTAAAGAAAAGTCAATATCTTAATTTTCTCAGAAAATTAGGAAACCGTTTTATAATTGGAGGTGACTTTAATGCAAAAAATACTTACTGGGGATCTAGAATGACGAATTCTAAAGGAAAAGAACTTTTGCAAGCTATTAGTGAATATCAATGTGAGCCGATATCAACTGGTAAGCCCACATACTATCCAACAGATCCAGGAAAAAATCCAGATCTAATTGATTTTTTTATAGTAAAAAATATATCTTTAAGTTTTGTAGATTTAGAAGAAAGTTTTGATTTACACTCAGATCATTCACCTATAATTCTAACTCTTAGTAAAAACATAATAAAGAAAGAAGCAAATATCTCACTAGTTAATAAACTGACTGACTGGATTAGTTTTAAATAAAGTCTGTCAGAAAAAATAAACCTATCAGTACCATTGCAAACGCCAGAACAAATCGATAAAGAAGTTGAATATTTTGTTACAAATATTCAACAAGCAGCTTGGGAAAACAGTCCAAAACCAAAGAGAATTTTTAAGGGAAAAAACTATCCAAAGGAAATTAGAGACTTGGAAAAGAGGAAACTAAGAAGAAAGTGGCAGCAAAGCCGTGATCCTCGGGACAAAACAAATCTCAACAACATGACGCAGCGCATTAGGCGAGAAATTCTAGTAACAAAAAATGAATCTATTAACCATTTTCTTAATGAACTTACAGATGATAAAAATACAGACTATTCTCTTTGGAAAGCAACCAAAGATTTTAAAAGACCAATTATCCAAATTCCACCCATACGAAAATCTAACAACCAGTGGGCAAGGAGCAACGAAGAAAAAGCAGATATTTTTGCAAGTCATTTAGAAAAAACATTTCAGCCCCACGAAGCACCAGATAAACACTTTCATTTAAATGAACCCCATCAAATCGAAGACCATATTAAGCTTACATCACCAAAAGAAATATTAACAGAAATCAAAAATATTAATTCGAAAAAAGCCACAGGGTATGATCTTATTAACGGGGTAGCCATAAAACAACTCCCTAGAAAAGCTATCGTAAAACTATGCAACCTAATTAATGCGTCTTTTAGGCTTAGGTATGTAGCTAAACTGTGGAAAGTTGCAGAAGTTATCATGATTCCAAAACCGGGAAAACCACTCCATGACGTGTCATCTTACAGGCTAATATCTTTGCTGCCAATTATATCCAAGCTGTATGAAAAATTATTGCTTAAAAGAATAAAACCCATTATAGAAAGACAAGAAATTATTCCGTCTCATCAATTTGGTTTTCGAGACAAGCATTCCACGATAGATCAAGTACACAGAATTACTAATATAATATAAAAAGCACTAGAAGAGGGAAAAGTTTGTTCTGCAGTTTTTCTAGATGTAGCACAAGCATTTGACAAAGTGTGGCATGAAGGCCTTAATTTTAAATTAAAACGGTTTCTGCCAAAACAATAATCGGATATTTTGGAATCATACATATCTGATAGACATTTTAGAGTAAAACAGGAAGACTCATACTCAAATTTAAGAAAAATTCAAGCCGACGTGCCCCAGGGTAGCGTACTAGGCCCATATCTATACTTATTATTCACTTGTGATATCCCAAAGCCAGAAAATTGCCACTTAGCAACATTTGCCGATGATACTGGTTTATTGACGGTAGAAAAATCTATTGAAAAATGCATAGAAAAACTTCAGGATGCAGTCACCCAAGTTCACAGTTGGACCACAAAGAGGCGAATAAAATTTAATGAAACCAAATCAATTCATGTTGATTTTACAAACAAAAATATAAATCACATACAAATTACAATTAATAACATTCCCGTACCATATTCAAATCAGGCAAAATATCTAGGTATGACACTTGATGCCAAATTGAGCTGGAAAGCACATGTTAAGAAAAAAAAAAGAAGAACTGGAGATAAGGTATAGAAAAATGAACTGGCTAATTGGAAGGAAGTCCAATTTAACAATTCATAATAAGTTACTGCTTTATAGACAAATACTGAAACCAGTGTGGACATATGGTATTCAACTATGGGGTTGTGCTAAAGAGAGTAACATTCTAGTTGTACAGAGATTTCAAAATAAAGTATTAAGAAACATTGTGAATGCACCTTGGTACGTTCCAAATAGTGACCTTCATCGAGATCTAAAAATCGAAACAGTAGCAGAGACTATAAAAAAGTACGCAAAAAGCCATGAAGATAGACTCCATCGGCATGTGAATGTGGAAGCAATGCAGCTTCTAGACAATACTATGCTAGTTCGAAGACTAAAAAGAGTGAAGCTGTTTGAGCTAGTAAACTAAGTGAATTACACATAAAACAAAATAATGCTATAAACACAATACAATTGTGAGTTACAGACTAAACAAAGCGGGGAGAACTGTTGAGTGAACCCTAAGTTTAAATCTGACTTTTCTAGTAAATTAAGTTAAAACAAAATTGCTAATTAGTCTTACTGACTAAATTGTAATACAATAAACACAGTGTGTTTGACAAATAAAAAAAAATAAAAAAAACTTTAAACAACAAGTAAAATAAAAGGTAGAAAAATTATAAAAAAGTTTCTCTTTGGCCGGGACTCGAACTCAGAACCTCTTGCTCTGTACGCAAACGCTCTTTCATTAAGCTACCAAAGATCATACATAAATTTTCCGAAAACTTTCACCTATGCATGTGTGGGGTGTCTCAATACAAGAACGAGAAATTCTCGGGTTATTAACTCGACCAAGCCATTTAACTGATTTTTATAATTTTTCTTTTTCACTGTCAAAGATATAAAAACTCAAATTAGACGTATAGTATCAACGTCTGAAAACATGAGATCATCTTTTTCGTGTAATAAAATTTCAAATCGCAATGGACATTTTTTTTGTTACATAAGGCCTGTGTAAACTAGTGCGTGGTCCTTTGATAATCCATTTAACCCTTTCCAAAACAAAGATCTGTCAAAATGATATTTTTGAAAAATTTTCGGGCACCTTTCCTAAGTTAAAAATACGAAAACGGCAAGTTTGTAAAAGTTTTGGTTCAAAATTTGACTTTCGAAGATTTACCATCCCCCCATTCCTTTTAACTAAAGTAACTGTAACCGCTACCATAATTCACTTTTTACAGGCCTAAAAAGTTGTTCATATCAATTTTATTTTAAAATTTTTTCGAACGAAGCTTTTCCCAATTTTTACGAGCCGCCATCTTTAGATTTAATGAGTTAATTAAATTTATGTTAAAAAACTATCAATCAAATTTTTAGTCAATTAAACACTTTTTATTTAATAAAAATTCGTTAATAAACAAACAAGTTTTACATTTAAGAAGTATAGTTTAATTTCTTTTACTTGGGTCGTATGTAGGCACTTTATTTTTAATATTAAAAATCTCAAAAAGGCGCAAGAAAACACAGCCATTTTTTTTTTCATTTTTTTAAGAAACATTCAATTAACAAAAAAGTGACAATGGTTTTGCTTAACAAAATTTTATCACACACTAAATTATATTTTTTATATTTCTTTAAGGTATATTCTAATAATAATTGACTTCTTAGTTGATTACTCTATGACAACCTACAGCTAGATATTGGTATTTAGTGTTTTTTGGTGAAATTACCTGTGCTGGATGTCTCCATTGTAAAAAAAATTTTAAGTAATAAATATTCAATAATTTGTATGTAATCAGCATAAAAATTAAACAGACGCTTTTTAAAGTGTCAAACTCACGTCATACTAAAAAACAAGTGAAAATACTCTGTTGCATTTTCAGCGCCCACTAGTTTGCTACATAATTTGAGTTCCAGATATTGTATATGTCTATTTGTGTTTTTTTAGTTTCTTCCACTTTTACACCCGATTCGGAAAAAGGCATTTCTACGCTCAGCGTGGCTTGCCTGACTAAAGCACGGAACTGTAACACTAAAGTAATCAAATTGACTACAAGATACAAGGTAAATCAAAAAGAATGAAACATAGGTTTCCCCTCAACGAGTGAAACGACAGCAAACCAAGGAATCTAAGTCCACCGGTCTATAAGGAACCGTCATTTCGTCACAGTTTAACCGGACCATGCTATCACCGTCTCCACGAGTCAAACAGTAGGTATAACTTATACCTATTCTCTTTTTTTGGGCCCTTTTGTGATTTGATGGTTGTGAGTGCCTATTTACAATACTTACATCATTTTTCAAAAGATTCGTATTTTTAATCAAGTTCTAGAATAACAGAACAACAAAACAACAAATTTAAAAAATGACTCCATCTTCATCTTAGCTGGATTCTAATTTATAAGCAGCAATGCCCGGTGGCGACTCTTGAACTTTAGATTAAGTTTATTTTGGTTTAAGTATAAAACTCGTGTTTTGCTTTCTAATGATTCCGTTCTTGTAGGCCTACCAGCAAGTACAGATAATAATATTTTATTCGGTGAATGTTCTTATAAGCGGACACTACCCACTACGCAAAAAACAGCTTCGTATTCGTAACATTTGTGTAACAATGAGAACATTTTGGGTCGCATATTTTACAGTTTGTTATCGTTATTGTTATTACTGAGTCTGAGCCGAGGTCTGCGCATTAGCAGCTTCTCGCTCCTTTTTTATTCTTTAACAGTGATGGTACCCGTTACTTACGCTGGCCGTCCTTTAATGTTACCGTTATTTTTTAAGGTTAGTTTTGTATCGTTTCTTTTTTAATGCAGTCGATATTTTTTACTAAAATTCGGGAGTTTGGTTTGTAAAAAGCCATAAATCTAATAAAAATAAATAAACAAATATAAATAAACAAAAAGTGGAAGGAGTGTGAAACTACTAAATTAACGTTTGTGCTATGCTTATCTTTAGTGTTCAAAAGTTTATCTTTTTCGCCCTAAATGTTACTGTTATTCTTAGTAACAATAACGGTAACAGCTGCCAAATTTTTTGTTATTTTAACTGAAGAACGTCATAATTAAAGCTTTTCAAAATGTTATATTTTGAACCTTGTAAAAACCTAGTTTTTAGGTGTTGATTCGTTGGGACCTGAACGAACCACCAGGAAAGTACTTTCCTGGGACGTCCCGTGTTGCTAGGGGTAGAATATAATGTACTTCATCACTTACTTTTTACGTGAATTTTCTAGTAGTAATCTATATAAAAAATTACCGATTGATATCGTTGTAATATATTCAATACAAGAGTATCTCAGATAAAAATAGACTGGGCCATAACATATTGGCAAGCGGACCGAACCGCGATATTTTGTAGACTAGTCGCAAAATAATTACGCCTTTCTTTGCATTAAGACAGCGGTATGCACCCCCTCCAATCCCACCCCGTTTTCATCGTCACGCGGGCCGCGAAATGGCTTGCGGTCCGAGAAAGCCGTGCGGCTACCGAGCCATCGATTCGTACTTAATCGTGTTGGCAGGCGGTCAGCGTCAGCGCCAGTGTCGGAGCTAAACTTTAGTCAAGGTATGCGTCGAGGCGACAGGAAAAATTATAGAATAAGCAAATAATTAAATAAAAAATTATTTTTTAATTAAATTTTTTTTTGTATTTTTGAGGAGGGGCGCGCGGACATGCGGCCTTAAAGAGCAGACGCCCTTGGTTCTTCTGGCTGCTTTATCGAAGATACTTGGCTACTTTGCGCGCAGCGCGTGCGAATTTTCATACAAAAATTAAGAATTGTTTGTAAACCTTTGACTAAGAAACTTCTTGAGCCCGCATGGAGCATGGACAAAAAATGTTTGACACCCTATACATACTAGAAACCTACTAAGACCTTGATTTAAATTTTTTATTTTCTGAAATTTATTCTAATGGTCAATTAATGGTAGGTCGACCCTTTATTTATGCTCGGTGGTAAATAAATGGTGAAAAATTATCTGATCAAAATAAATCAAAGCGAATAAAGGCGAAAAAATAAAAGTATGTCGTTGAAACCGGCAAACGCACTGCTACGTGAAAATAAATTAACTTTGTTGCTAGGCGGTAATACTCCTGTATTACACTGAAATAGACCGGCCAAAATGTACATTGTTAATATCAAAGAACAAAACCCTGACCTCTTCGTAGCAATGGTGAATTTCTGGGAAGTGGGGCCAGGGAGGCAGCAAAAACCAAAATATTATTTATTTGCTGTTTGTCCTAGCTTTGAAGTTTAGCTCCATAGGAAACAAAAATCGCCGCTGGCTGTGGAAAATTTTGGGAAATTAAATATTTATTAAAAAGAAAAAAGGAAATGCGTCCCACACACAAATTTTTCTGCCGGAGGAACGCCACACTGCCACTGCTTCTTAGGTGTTTTCAAATACGTTATATTAAATATGGGACATACCCATCCAATCTCACACGCGATGCTTGAAACCAGGACACCCATTTAATTCTTAATATTCCTTTTTCGGTTAGACAGGATTTTGGTTACTGCACATGCGTCAGTTTTGGTGGTTTTGGAACATACTTCGTTACGTCACTACATTATTTGACAATTGTCAAAAATTTTGGGTTATGTCTATTAGTTTTTCTTTAAATACTAGTTGACTTAGTAGCCGTGGTGGCTCAGTGCGTTCGCGCATTGAACACGAGTGAGTTAAGGAATCTCGCTTGCTACAGTGGCGGGTTCGATCCCCGTCGGTTGCCGAGGTCGGGTGCGGCAGACATTTATAGGATTCCTGGGGAGTGTAAAATGTAATATTGTCCTACCCCTTCATTCACGCCGGTAACCAGGCCGGATGAGGTCGGATATCTCGTGAAGGCGGACTTTGTTACACACTCGATCAGTCGGTAGGCCATTCTAAAGGACAAAAGGACCGGATAAAAAAAATACCCGGTCTGGGGTTCCAAAGGTGGCCGATGACCCGTGCAATTAGGCGTTCCGAAATGGCGGCCTTAGTGTCGGCGAAAGAGTCACGGTTACCAAATCAGGAAAAAAAAAACTAGTTGACTTTGGCAAAAATTTATCAAATTTTGGATTAAAATTGTAGCTTTTCTAAGAATAATTGTTCAGATTTATTGTGGACACCATGTCGAAAAATGAGGTAAAAAATACTTTTTTGGCATTTATAAACCTAGGTAAAATTGAAAAAGTTACGTCAGTTTTTGACGTCTTAAAGACTTATGTAGGACGACATATTAGGGACAATTAAAACAGAACAGAAGTGAAGTTCTTATTTATGAGTTTTTTTTAGTCCAAAAGTCCTCTGCAGCAGATGGGAACATTGAAAAGATGCTCGACCTGGAAGAGGCTTGCAGTTGAAACTAATACAGATCAAACCAGGAACAACAAAAAATATATTTCGGCACATCCCTACTTTAGTTATGTGAGTAACGCTATTTTTTTTCCTTATTTATTACCAATGAAATGGAACGTTATTCATTTCTCTTTCGTCTCTTTTGATGCCAATGCACTAGCATCTAGTAGCACCATCCCTAAAAGGAACGTAAAATTTGATCCGGTAGAATGACATGTTTAAAACATCAAAAATCACACGTTAAACAGCAGTAAAAAAAGTCACGTCATTATTTGTTGAGGTGTCTACTACTTATTCATACATTAGAATATCTAAAACGTTATTTTATGACACCTTGTCAGCTGTCAATTTCAGTTTTGTAACTAAGTAAATAATATTCTGTTAAAAAAACTAACAAAAGAAGAAATTCCCTCTTTCGTATTTATTTACAGTTTTATAGATATCGCTCTGGTTAATCACTGTAAAGGTCAATTTTGTTATTATTGTGGTTAACTCTGTGGTTTAGTCTTTATCGAAAAAACGACTTTTTGGACGCGCCAAACTTTAACCCAAGAAGATGTGTTTGGTCTTCTCGGCTTTAACCTTTAAAAAACCATTTATTCATGCTAAACAAATATCAACATTTCGGTTATTTCTTGTGTGATCAATTATTTTCAAGAAACAAAAAATGGAGCGAGCAAGCACCGTGTAGTTGTCGTACTTCGAATATATCGCTGATGTGCATATATGGAATATCCCATTATAAAAAAGAATTAAAACTTGTCATTAATACTGTCATAAATAGACAGTTTAGAACATAACAAAAATAAAAATTTGGATCAAGATGATCAAGCAATGACGTAGGTATTTACAGTCGTATAGTTAAGTTCACATGACTTGCCAAATTCTGTAGGTAACCTCTCTAAAGTATAAAAGCTTGGGTCGGACTATGTTCAAAAATCACTGAAGTTAGTGCATGCGTAGTAAACGAGAGCCTCATGGTTCAACTAAGAATTAGGGAGGTATTTGCAATAAAATGGGGGTGCATGGGAGTTGCCTATATTTCTTATATGGGAGCATCATAAAATTTTCAAAAAAATAAACTGATTAGTGAAATCCTAGCAAAGCAAATGGCTACACAGATTTTTTTAAAATATTAAATCAAACCAAATTGCATCGGCTCAAAACAAAACTGGGTTCCCAGCCACCAAAGCAATATCAGCTTCAAAAGAAGAAAGTTTTCTTCTTGGAATATTACATTGACTAAAGGTAAACCATCTCTCATTATAAAATTCATTTATTTAGTTTCAAAAACTCATATTGGAAGGACATCTATATTATTTCCGTTTTAAGACCGAATCATCTTTTGCTATATCTCGATAACCTGTTACTTTTTTACAAACATAGGTAACTTATCTAAGTGTTGTTTAAGAGATGTTCAGGATAACCTTAATAGAATGACTCAAATTTATCGTCAAAATCTTAGTATTGCGCTGACGCGACACTCCGCTATTACCCGATTTTTTTTTTACGGTCGAATAAAGAGCATAAAGCTATTAGTGCAATGTCCTTTAATCCTTCTAGTTTGATTTTAATTTTTTTATTGTCATGATGCCTGTCTGTGTGTCTGTTGGATAAGTAAATTTCAAAAGTGTTTGTTTATCTGTTGTTAATATTTTGCGCTTGCGTTCCTTTTTAAGAAATGAACTATAAGTTTTTTGTCTCTATGACATTATGTTTTTATAGTATGCATTTTTTTGCATTACTTCTTAGTATGAAATGTAATTTATTCCTAGAAGCAATAAATAAAACAACGATAACCCTTGAACCCGAGCCAACCTAAAACCGTCTACCCGATTTTCATGAACTTTTTAGAAAAAATAGTGGGTGTCATTTTAATAAGCACAAACCACAGTAATAGCACATTTTTTTTGAAAATGTGCTATTACTAAGGGTAGCATTTCAAGGTTAGGTTATATTTTAGATTCATTCCTATAATATTGGTGATAAGTTGATCGGAGTATAAAACGAGCCTAAAAAAGAGTGAACTTCTGTATTACACCAACCGAGCGAGCAAAGCGGCTAAATTTCTTCACCTTTTAATTTATGAACCCAACACAGCATGAA
The DNA here is from genome assembly GCA_963576565.1 of Aspidapion aeneum. NCBI lineage: Eukaryota > Metazoa > Arthropoda > Insecta > Coleoptera > Brentidae > Aspidapion > Aspidapion aeneum. Next base: position 66,403,733 of record OY755044.1, on the reverse strand, counting down.
AAGTTGCACAGCAAGGTATATTCATTTCGGTATTCCACAAAATAAATTTTGTATTTATTTGAGGCAGAATTCGCATGCCCCTCTGCGAGGCCGAACGCGCATAAGCATATATATGTGCTTTGAAGGCGTGGCCAAGAGCAACTCGCAGATGCCCGCGGTAAGCGACGCCATTCGATTAGAGTGGGAACTTTAAACGAGCATTCAGTTAAATACTGTTTGTCTCAAGGCGCGTATTGACTTTAGCATGAATGCGAACGCGGCATTCCTTCGGTCTCGCAGCGAGGCATGCAAATTATGCTTCAAACAAATACGAGGCTTTAGAAGCGTACAAACCAGGCCAACGAATGGGTTCGATCGCATATTTTTTGTTTGGTGTAGACCAGGGGAACTAACCCGCGGCTCATAGTGGCACGCCTGACTCGTTAAAGTGGCACGCCGGGTTTTTCGCAAATAAAGAAAATATGACAATATGATTAAACTAAACCACAAAATGTCAGTTATACGAAGAGACTCAAATATTCAGGTCCATAAAGAACTCATAAACAAAATTGCTATTTTTTGCCTTGCATTATATGCGGTTTTCGGAATAATTTTTTATCATTCTCAGTAATTTGTATTATAACCAAAAACTTCGTAGGAGCTTTCATTCGTGAGTTTTAAAAAAAACTGTTTTCAAGGCTGATTTAGCGTGGAGTTCATTTGGCTTGTGCTCATCGGCTAGAAAGTTAGGTATCAGATCCGTCATGGATCCATTTATTTATTTTTCGAAAAAATGTAGGTTTGTGTACTTTTTTTTTAACCTGGACTACAGTAATTTGTGTTCAATAAAAAACATGTAAATATGTATTTTATAGTAATAAAATAAAATTTTAAACCACAACATATTGCTGTAACAAGAATGAGTGGTGGGTAGCACAGCTTACAACAAGGTTGGCCACCACTGGTGTAGACGGTATAGCGAAGGCCAACAAAGGTTCGTTGGCGTTTGCTCATAATCTATTCGTCGTGTTTCGTGTCGATAACATGAAAAGAAATTAATGGATTCGGCGAATGCGGTGTGGACAGCATCGGTATCGGTACCTATTTAATCTTAATTGTTCCCCTTCGGTTGGTTTGTCCATATTTAAGGTGCGTACAGTCCAAGCCAAATTGCATTTTCAATATTTAGCAAATATTCGTTGGGCGTAAAATCGTGGTATTCCAAAATACTGCTGCTGTCCACACCACATTCCCCGACTCCTTCCACTTTTTGATGTTTGTTTAACCTTCAGGGCGATAGTGATACCTATATCAAGCTTCACTATCTGTGCAATGTCTCTGACTCTGTGTTCAGTGTATGAAAGTGTAAATTATTTAATGGGTGTGCTAATAAACAAATAAGTTTTAGCAGCAAAATTTTTGCTATAGACACATTGGGGCAACTCTGTTTTTGCTGGTAATTAACCTGTTTCTCACCGATATTTTTTGCTCTAAAACTATTGTAGCAACCAATTTGTATGGCGAAATAGCCATTTTAATTAAAATGTCCAATTTATCAGCTTTCACAAACAAAAAAAATTATTTATAAAAAAAGTTCAAATTTGTTGACTGTTAAATAACTGCCCTTTGAGCAAGTTTTAGTAAAATATTGCTGACAAGCTTGCTAAAATATAGATTTACTCTGTATCACTTGTCGTCTTTTTAAAAATGCAACAGAATTAAAAGCCAAAATCTTGTTGTTGAAAAATGGATGCTCTTTTAACATAGTTGGATTATATATAATTACAACAAAAAGTATGTATAAACTGGTCACCCTTTTCAATATAGAAAAAAATTAAAATTATTGACAGCCCACTGAAAGTGTATTTATCTATGCAATTTGTTGCACTAATGCCCATTGGAAATGAATTTAAGGAATAGTCCCCAACGTATTTTTTTTGTTGTTTATTTGTAAATTGCCTTTATTCTAACAAGTTTGTTTTTACTGTTCCATGTGACTGAGTGCTTTGGGCTTTTCAGTGCTGAATTATAACGGCAACGACAGGCACGCAAACGCCGATTTCTTTGCAAGAATCTGCAAATGTCCGAATTTCTGTCGAATCTGTCCACACCGAATTTCGTTTGGAAAAGTAGGTTTTTAGCAATAATTTTGCCAACGGATCGGCCATGTTGGAAAAAGTGTAAACAAAATACGCAATTTTTCGGGGAAAGCCTGGAGATAAAAAAGCATTGTTAGTCCCTTTTAACTTCCAAACCAAGTAACATTTGTTGCAACACGGAATAAAATTCTTTAATGCCTTTGATTGGAAGAGGTTTTGACAACTTACTAGCAGATTTGTGTTTGTAATCGGTTAGAAAAGTACATATTCGAACAAAAAAGTTGCCGTTTAATGGATTTTTAGACAATAGCATACCACACCAACAATGTTTTAAGAATATTTTATTAATAATGGGGCAACAAAAAGCAAAAGCAATATTACTAGCTATGTTTGTTGCCCCAATGTTGGGGCAGCTTTTGAGCAACACCTTTTGTTACTTGGTTAGGTGTTCTCTCAAAATCGACTAAAAGTCGAACTGAGCATGCGACAAACATTAGATTTTCGCATCTCTATTGGTCCTGACAGGGGGAGGTGTTCCTTCTCATTCTCACCTATTTGAAAAATATACACTGAGTTTGATCGTGATTTTACACACATTTCCGCTTTCTTAACTCAAGCCTGTCATAGTTTCCTCCATTCTCCATTAAATTGAATTGTTGGTATGCCCAGGATAAGGTTAAGTGCTCATTGCTCCTATTATTCTTATCCAGATTACAGGCCAGTCTTTGTGCATTGGATGGCCTTATGGCACACTGATGCCTCCACTAAGATTAGGAAGGAATGAGAAATCTCTGTTAAATAGACATGCGGAAATCAAGTGAGATTGCACGCGCAGTTTAACTTTCAAATTATTTTGAAAAAGTGCTCTTCTCACTCATTCCAAAATTCTTACATTAATTGGTCTATGATTGGTCTATGAATGAATTTCTCTGGCTGTTGATACTAATGACATTATTTTTTTATATAAATAAATATAAATAAATAAATAATACATTTATTTGCATCAATAAATAAAAAAACACCGGTGGTTATAAGGGGAGGGGGCATAGGGGCCATGGCTCCCCCTAAGCAATATTTTTGTGCAGAAAGTAACAATAGTAACTTTGACACAGGTGTTTTTGGTTATTTTTTTAAGCATATGGAACTAAAAATAAAGTGGCCGTACTTTCGATCCTTTGTACTTTCGATCTTTTGTACTTTCAACCTTTTGTACTTTCGACCTTTTGAACTTTCGACCTTTTGTCTTTTAATCTTTTGTACTTTTGACCTTTTGTACTTTCGACCTTTTGTATTTTCGACCTTTTGTACTTTCGACCTTATTTTTTCGACCTTTTGTACTTTCGACCTTTTATCCGCCGCTCTTTATTATCCACCGAAAAGCTAATAAGACACAAAATTGATGAGTTTGGATTGATCTTAAATAATTTCTTTAAATTAAGAACACCACTGGAGCGGTAAATATAAAATAACTTCCACTTTGTTATACATCGTTTGAAAGGAAATTTTATTGGCTATAACGAAGTATAAAATACATTTTTTGATAAAGAGTTTGGTTTTTAAGAAAATTGAATAAAACGTATGAATAACATGTATTTTTTAATGATTTGTTGAAATCACCCCCATTGACGGACTTCGCTGGAGAGTTACTATATGTCAAACCGTACCAAATTTCACATTTTTAAAAAGGGAATTTCCCTGTCTACAAAAAAGTGTAGAATAAGTTTTTTCATGTTAAGCGTAGTTTTTGAGAAAATTAGATAAAACCTGTAACAAAAATGGTTTATTTTCTGTTTTTTCAAAATTAATTTAATTTACGGATGCCCCTGAAGTTTTATTTATAAAACCGATTTAATCATGTTACACGTCATTTTGAAGGAAATTTTATTGAGTATATCAAAATGTAATATTTGGTTTTCTGTATACCTTAGTTTTTAAAAAAATTAAATAAATCTTGGAAAAAACATAGGTATTTTTTCATCTTGTTTTAATTACTTCAATTAACGGACGCCGCTGGAGAGCTTGTTATTAGTCTAACTTTATTAAGTGATACCATGTTAAAAAGGGAATTTTATTGTCTACAATAAAGTATATTGTACATTTTTCTCTTAGAAGCTTAGTTTTTAAGAAAATTTTAAAAAACCTCAAACTTTCAGATTTTGGGGGGTCTGGGAGGGTTTTTGGAGGTTTTTGCAGCCATTAAAAAAGAAATTATATGTTATTATTTTTTAATTATACAAATATATATGTTGAATGTACACCTGTGACAATTTGGACATTCCAGTGGCAATTTAAAATTCCGCCGCCATTTTGGCCGCCATCTTGAATATCTCAGCCCCTGTGAAAATTTAGAGTTGGCAACAGGGATATTCGGATTCCGCGGGGTCAAAATAGGGGGAATGAACCCATTTGCCAAAAAGTAATATAAAATGCTTCTAGAAAGTGGATTTTCCCGAATCTTGCCTGAACTATTAGGTGTGCTTGTGCATACACCACATCGTGCCCAAAACGCACGATGTGAGCCCGCACCCCAGCTTTATCTTATATAATTTATTTCTAAAACTAAAATAATTTGACTAATTAAACAATAATAATTCTTAATAACATTTAAGTATAATTAAAATGTAAATAAAAATGTATATAAAAATGTAGATAAAAATGTAGATAACACAGGGAAAGATTAAAAAAATATAATTACAGAAGGTATACCTGTTTATAAAACAGAGGATCGGAATGAAGATGTGCAATGAGGTGTGTTTTGGTCGCAAGCAGTGGCGTATATATGGGGGGGCCTGGGGGGCAAGGAGGTTACTATACGCACAAACAAAATATTCCACAAATTCAATAACTAATTTCTTGGTCTTCATATGTGTACCGATTTATTATCCACCAGAGTTAAAAACCAATACTTTAAAAAGTAACAATTACATACATTACAAATTACTTACTAGAAAACTGTGTAATTAATTACAACAAAAAAATAACTTCATTATAATATTCCTACTTGCAAAATAAAAAAAAGTATTTGAAAATTATTTTTTATAAAATGTAAAATTTAGTACACGTAAATTAAAATTCAAACAAGTTTTCGTGGCTAATCGGGTAAAAAGAAAAATTAAGGGTTTTTTGTTTCTCTAGTACTTTTCCGTGGGTAGCTCAAAAGCTTAACCTCACGGGGGTCCAAGATCTAATGGACACCTAATAAGTGTTGACAGTTAACTGTTTCGTCCCTTGAAGGGTGTCACATCGGCCAGCAGTGTTCTGAGGAGTCCCATAAGGACGAAACAGTTAACTGTCAACACTTATTAGGTGTCCATTAGATCTTGGACCCCCGTGAGGTTAAGCTTTCGTGCTACCCACGGAAAAGTACTAGAGAAACAAAAAACCCTTAATTTTTCTTTTTACCCGATTGGCTACAAAAACTTGTTTGAATTATTTTTTATTTATTTCTTTCACTTTTTCATAATTTACAAAATCTGAAAATGCTTAATTTAGGAGCCCTCTTCCTTCGTAATACATTCCGAACTTACCCCTTAAATTCAGTACGAAACGTGGATTGCTTTAAATAATAAAAGCAAAATAGCTTTTTACAAATAATAACAATCACTTTAGTAATTGAATTGCATTTTTGTAATTTCATTATAATTTTTCAACTATTTTAAAAACTTAAATAATTGCAATTACCATAACACCGCATTTCAACTTATTGTTTTTTTTTCTCCAATTTTTGCCCCTCCATTTAAGGGGCAAAAATAAAATTTTAAAAGGAGTAGTAGAACGTGACAAACATTTTTTTCTGCAGACTGAAACCAAGACAGGGTCAAGAGGTTTAGGGCTGTCGTACATCCGTACCCCCAAAAATGTTGTCCCCTATTCTGTTTCCTGGATAGTGGACGGTGACTTCTAGCAACTTGACTTCATGAGCCGCCGCCAGGAGATTGAACACTTGAGCGGCATTTAAGCGCGACTTTAATAAAAGAGCAAAGTTATTGTGGAAGAAAAAAGTAATAAAAAATTTAATTTTTCTCGATTTAATGTTTCCTAATTAAAGCTAAAATAACGAAATAAATAATAATGACTATTTCTTCGTCTTTTAAAAGTGGAAATCTTAGTTTGAATGCTCTTGTTTAGTAATAAAAAATTATTAATGAATTTTGAGTCACATCGGCAAACGCTCCTGAATATGCGCGTCATTGGTCCCTCACTGACTTCTTGCTTTCCATAAGTTCATCCTTTTTTAAAGGCTAAACGTTCGAAGTCGAGCCCTGTATATCTTAAACATGAACTCTGGACTTTCTCGATACGTTGCTTGTCCAAAGCATCAAGGCAGGGACAATACGCGGCATCACAAAAGTTGAAATTGTTTAATACTAGAGCGTCGGTAAGTTTGGTTTTTTGGTTTATTGTTAAAATGTAGCTAGGATAAAGCATCTTCAAACTAAAATAAGCCCTTTGAAGGCATTTATTTATGTGATATTTAAATCTTAATTTCTCATCAAAATAAAGTCTAAGATTTTTTGCATTAATTAAGGCTTTAATTTCTTGTTCATTAATTATAATATCTAGTGGTTCCTCTGGATTTCTGCCAAAAATTAGTACTTGCTATTTAGATGGGATTTAGTGATCTGTATATTTGATCAAACCTACTTATCCGGGGTCCTTATAATATAAACCCGTTGCAATTTTTCACGCAACACAAAAAATGGGAAAACCGCTGAAAAAAATTTAGTTATTTTTTTGAATGATGTCAACGTTGCTTTATAAAGAAGCTCCCTAAAGTAAATTTATTTGATGGCTTTGAAAATGTACCATTTTCGCAACTTCACCCTGTAATATTGCAATAATTTGATCAAGTTTTTTGCAATTTATTCGACATTTTGGGGGTGTTCAGGCAAAACAAACCACGGAATTGAATTTGGTGCATCGAGATGTAAAAACTACTATAATGGAGATCTTTGCCGGAGTTATTATTGTTTAAGTTAAGTTTTTCGTTTGTGTGGTTTTATCCGTGTGCACTTTTTTCCATAGACGATTTCTATTTGAGTGCTTTTCTAACAAAGCAAGTCATTAAAAATATAATTTTTTTCAGCCTTAAACTAACTACTCCTGTCAACCCTCCCCCCCCCCCCCCCCCCGAACCGATCCAACGCCCCCCCCCGTAGAACCGCCGTAACTCATCAATGAATTACCACACAAAATGTTTTAAAGAAGTAAAGTTTCTGTCTTCCATTATTTAAGCTGTTATCCCACTTGCCCAAAACTCGTTTTAAATTTAGAAATCGGTATAGGCACACACGCGCAGCCTTGTTTTTTTGGTGTGTAGCTCAAAACAACAAAAACAATTTTGAACAAACAACAAACTGGGCCCTAAGGAAATATTAAACTTTGGATAAAATTACCTGTGTCAACATTTTACCAAAAGTTTTTGATACACACAGTCAAAAATAGTCGAAACGATGGCAAACAGTGGCGCGGTAAGCGGGCGTGCAGGACACGCAGGCGCCTTTTCCAAAGGGGGCTCAGATTACAAAAATTCTACCAATTACATAATTATATAATGTTTAAGGAAGAGAAAAATTAGCATCAACACTATTGGACATCAACACAACAAAGAAAATCTATCGGAGCCAATAGGAAACTAAAATTAGACTTGATCCGAGTTATTGGGGTGAAATTGGGTGAGCTTTAAGGGGCGGATACTGTTTTCTAACAGTTTTTAGCGAGACTAGACCTCCTTTCGAAAAAAGTTAAAAACAAAAGTTATAGGTAATAGAAAGGTCTACAACTTTTGTTAAACTAATTTTTTTACACATTCCAAAATTTTCCAAGAAAAATAAAAAAAAAATACGTTTTTTTATGTTTAATTTTTATCTTTTACATTGTTTTTTAGAAAAAAAATAAAATTACTGTGGAAAAATTTGGCACGAAACAGAATTTGAGCACTTTAATAAACAGCAAAATAAAATTGCTGCAATTAGTTGAGTGGCTTGTAGTCAAAAATCATGTCCTCTGGGGTAGTTGTGGAAGATTCTTTAAAACTACCCTAGTTCGATTGGTAATAGATAGATACACTTTGGTTTATAACTTTCGCTAAATTAGTTTTACAGAAAAACTATAAATATGTTTTTTGTTTGAAAGATATAACAATTTAATATAGTGAAGATATTAGCTTTATATCTCAAAAACTAACAAAAATATAAATTTCTTTTTAAATAATTACTTTTTTACTCCAAAAAAAACTAAAGAATGAAGTTTTAGACTACCACCAATCGATTGATTAGGAATCACTCAATTTTAGGTCGTCGGGTGTTTGCCTCAGATTTCAGTTAGAGCCTTAGAGTAAGTTTATTACTCTAAGGTTAGAGGCTATGTATCATCAAAAATCCAATACTCCCATTTTTTACACAAATTTTTGCTTTTAACTTTTGCCCCATCAGCTTTACAGAAAAATTGTATGGGTTATGATTTGTTGTCAAATGCAGTTTGTCCCATTAAAATCGATGATATACAATGAACCCTCCTATAGCGGACACTCACGGTTTCGTCGATTGTGTCCGCTTATTGGAGGTGTCCGCTTATGAGAGAGAACTGCGAAATTTTAATATATCATCACCCTAACTCTGAAACGTCGTAACCCAACTCAACAAAATTTTATAGGAATAAGAAAAGTTAGAAGCAAATTACATAGCGTAAGCATTATGCGACTTATAAAAAATCGCGGGAATGACCGTTTTTTATTATTTTTTTTCGGTTGCGAGGTTTTAGCAGCATATAGCTAAATATGCATCATTACTAAACTTTGACGCAAAAATATGAATTTTCATTTTTTTGTGGGTTACGACGTTTCAGAATTAGGGTGACGATATATTTATTAACAATTTCCGCTGCTTGAGTTTTCCGATATTAAATTTTTCACCGATCTTTCGTGCAGGTGTTCCGTCTCCGAAACGTTAACAACTTCCATTTTTTCAACTAAGAAGTTTTTTACTAGGCTCCATTTCAAAGAGATCTATTACTAAACTGAACAATAAAAATAAAACACAGCATTCCCGCCGAATAAAATATGTTGTTAATACGACAGAAGTATTAAGTCACTGCATTAAAACGGACAGACGTAATTTTCAAGCTGCAGAGTGCGTTGTGGCCAACATACTACATAATATTTACGGCCATGTCGTGTAGCGCTCCGTACCGTTGTCAGAGGTTAGCGTCCGGTTAAGGGAGGATTTAAAACTTTTTAACCAAAAAAAAATTGTTCGCGTCCGATTATTAGAGTGTTTGGTGCTAGGAGTGAATTTTACATGTAACGAAATAGGAAAAAGCTTGGTTTCAATAAATTTGTCCGCCGAAAGGGAGTGTCGCTTAATAGAGGTGTCCAGAAGGAGAGGTTTCACTGTAGTTCAAAAGTTATAATGAAAAAAAAATTGTCCGCCAACCCGTTATTTTTACACCAATCATTTATTTATGCATTCGAGTCAAGGGATAAAAAGTTAAATTCTGATATATATAGTAGGTATCTACATGTTTTTCTCCTTATGATTTGAGGAGTTTTTATCCATGATTCCGCAACACCACATAAAATCTCATTAAATCTTCTAATATTAGTCTACAAAAAAAATTCCTATGACCACATATATATGATAATATAATAATATTAAAATTATGGATTTGACACGATTTACATCTTCAGAAAACGTTAAATTTCACCCGTGTGCAGAAATTTTTTCGCACATGTTTGGAAAAGTGTACGTTAACTATACTTTCCGCATAGGTGTTGCAAAGAACTTTTCCACACATACATGCGCAAAAGCAGTTTCATTTGGTTTGTGCAAAATTAAAGACCAATTTTTACAAAAATTAGTATAGTTCAACAGTGTTCGTAGGAAAAATAGCGTACACAACTCGATAGAAGTAACTTTATTACACTCGCGTGTTGTTTTACTCGGCTAGCGCCTTGTTCACAAGATTTACGCTCGTGTGAAATTTGTTACTTTCTTCTCTTGTTATATAATATACTATTTAACAACTTTTATTTAATATCGAGGGCGTATCCAGGGGGGCAAGTGGGGCAGCTATCAGATTTATTAAAATCAGACGAAATTCATCCCTCCTTAAGGTAAGAAACCCATGGAGGCATGGAACTCTGCCCCTTCTGTTTTGGGCTGGATACGCCCTTGTGAGAGATTATCAGAGGCGTAGCTATCGTTGGGCAAACCGAGGTAGTGCCCGGGGCCCCGGCGTAAAAGGGGCCTTAGGGGCTCTAGTAAAAACATCGTTTCTAAGTGGCAATAAATTCGTAACTTAAATGTAACAAAAAACTTGTCCTTAAACTAAATATTAACCTAAAGTCAATATCTTTTTCACAAAAACTACTCAAGTTTTATTAAAATTTTCGTCTGCGGCGCATTTAATTTTCTTCTGGTCCTTAAGTTCAGGGTTCAGACCTTCTAAAAACAAAGAAAAAATCTTTTTCTGCCTTCTTGGTCCCTCCCCTCCAGCCATCTTGGATCATAAGGGTTTATATGCCTTTAAAAGACATAGTAAAACGATGATGAAATGATTGAAATTGAAAAGCAAGAAAAAGAGATTTTATTTTGTTATTATGGCAAAAGCAGGGACAGATCATCGGTCTCTGGCAAAAGACGATTTTTTGGCAAAAGATAATTTTTTGTTGTCAAGCATTTTATATTCTCATTGACTTAGGAGGGCCCCCAAAAAATTGTTTTTCCCGGGGTCCCTTGACTTTCAACTTCGCCATGGAGATTTTATAAGATTTTAGGATGTCTCAGGGGCGGCATCAGGCACTGTGGGAATCTGCCCACATGGTACTGATCCAAATAACAAAACTTTTTTTAAAAGAGAAAGAAAAAAATACGCTGTATTACGATTTTTGATATTTTATACATTTTAGACAATAATAAACTGCGTTTATCAGCGAGTCTGTATAAACAATCAGATCATTTGATTCCTTTATGTATATAATTTACACCAAAATGAAAATGCATTTTTCGTTATGAAAAGCCATACAACAGCATGGTGTCAAAACATAAACACATAAAATGATAAATGCAGCTCATTTTCCAAAACCGCACCAAACGAAATTTGTTTTTGATGGCAACTTTGACTACAAAATATATGACTTGTAAAAGTCTTGGAGAAATGAATTTAGTGGAGGAGGAATAATACATAAACTAGCCATATGAGGCTTACTATTCATATTTTGAAACATGCATGGCAAAAGCAAAAATGTTTGGGCTCTTTTCAATAACTTTTTTATTTGTGCGTACGAGGGGCGTGCCTAGCTTTTGGATGCCTGAGGCAAAGGCAAAAACTGCTGCCTCTTATTTAAAATCAAACATCTCGAGCAATCGTTTTTTCCTGCACCCTAAGAACTAGAATTTGCTTTATGCACTTTAGATATTAAAAGTGCAATATAAAATAAATACCTAGAATAAAAAAATGCGCCGTAGGCAAAAATTTCTGACCACTGAAGTTTTTTGGTGGATGTCTTAACAGTATTTTATGGAGCAGAGAGATAAAAAATAATGTAAAATTTAACATATATGAAACAATGGTGAAAAGCACGCTGTTGTATGGAATAGAGACTTGTCGCGTAACAGAAAAATACAAAACAAAAATGGAAAGTGTCGAAATGGATGCAATAAGAAGATCAATGAGAATATCTAGAATAGATCACATAAGAAATGAGATCATAAAAGAAAGAATGGGAATCGAGGGAAGCATAACGGATGACATCACTAAAAGGCAACTGATATGGTACGGCCATGTACAACGGATGAACGACGAAAGATTACCAAAGCAGGTCCTAGAATGGCAACCAATAGGGCGCAGAAAAGAGGGCGTCCTAAACTAGAATGGCAACAAAAGTAGCGATTTTATTATATCAGCTCCATGCAGCAACAGTTCTGAACGCTAGCACTAATTTTATACCATCCATAGAGGAAAATTGGTATTTTTGCTGTTTCAAAACCACACTTTTAAATTTTTCCTCGTTGATAAAGTGCTCACTATAGAAGTGATGGAAAGTGTATTTGCAAATCTTTCTATTATTCCTTTATCGATACTGGATATTTTGGATAAACAAACTCAGGTTTTTAAAGAATTTGCGTGCTGTATTTCCATCATAGCTATTGCCTTTACCTTGTTTAGATTGATAAAAAACGAGACCCATTTCATCATTAAACTGAGTTGTTATTTTACTTTTTTTTCTTTTACTGGAGCTTTTGGATAGTCACCTCTTGCTTGCCTATGCTGTAGTTCTTGATACATATGGACTCATAAATTAGAAGGTCCGTCATTTTGGATCGGCCATTTTAATGTTTTAAGCACCCAAAAATTATATTGAGTGAGAGACCTTAGGCAGTGCAAGTTTTTGAATTTAAGGCAAATTGGTTTACAAATAAACATGTGCGCCATTTTAAACCCGACATTTTTATTTTTTTATAAAAAAATTTTCAAGTTAGACTGTCACCGAAACTCGATACATATATCAAGTTTCCAGTCTCTAGCTCATCAGAAAGTATCCGAAATAGCTGTCGCAAGATTTGAAACCGAAATGGGTATAAAAACAAGTATACGGAGTCAAGTAAAATAAAACCATTAAAAAAAAGTGGGAAGAAGGGGGACGTAAATTATACTTTTTTAAATTGGCTACAAGAAACGTTTACCAGGTAGCAAAGAAATATCGGTGTACTCGGCGGAACTTTTCGTAACTCTAGCTAACTTTGTATTATAACAAGTCTTCAAATAACGGGTTTGTTAACAATTATTGCAAAATAATGTACCTACCTGCTGCCTTAATATCCATGTTGACACCGTCTAAATTTGATGTCTGACAACGAATAAGAAATAAAAGTTTTTCTGTTACAGTTTTAAAAACACCTAATTTAATAGGCAGCGTGTAAGCAAAGCCAACTTTGCGCTAATGCTACTACATTTGGGTGAGTTTAAAAAATAAAATTCTTATGTAGCCTTGCGGCCGTATCTATAGGTAACATTTTTAAGATATGTGTGATTAGTCGCTAAGGCAAATCCGCCCAGGCTTAAATTTTCCATACCAATGAGAAACTGTCGACTGATGTGATGCTTCATTACCGAAATCAACTCGGCAAGGCATTCTTGTTGAGATAATTTCCTTCGAAATTTGTAAAAAATTATAGCCCGAAAATATTCTCGGTTTAATTCCATTTTTCGACTGATTTTTTGACTAAAAAATTCACTGTAACTATAAAATTACATGTATCGCACTGATGTTTTAAATTTAGGTTAGGTAAAGATTGAGTTTAAGTTTTAGTAACGATCAGTGGCGGATCCAGAATTTCCGGAGCGAGAGGCCAAAGTTGCAGCAAATATATTTTTTTTTTTATAAGCGGTTTTCGATAGATCTTAGGTGTGAAATTGAGTATCTAAAGGAGATTTATGGCGCCGCAGATGAATTTTTTTTAGCGATTTTAAATAAGCGATGCTGCTAAACTAAAAAATAAATTATATGTCTGGGAGAGGGAAGCCCCTGGCCCCTCCCTGAATCCGCCACTGGTAACGATATTCGATCAGTGTCGCCCTCTATGTTCCTATATGCAAAATATAAAAGACAGCCTTCGAAAAAAAATCAATTATTGTTTGAAAAAATTGAAATCACATCTTTTAATGATTCCTGCTTTTTCTAGATTAAATGCAAATGGAACAAGACAACATTACCGAAGTTGAACCGGGTCCGGGAAAACAATTATTATTATTGAGTTTCTATCGGAGGTCATTAATTTTCGTCAAAACACGCCCGCCACACCGCCGCTGCGCCGAACTCCAACGACAGGTCGTTGCATTAATCATTAGTAGAGAGATTTCGATTTCTTATCCCGTTACGTAGTTTCAATACACTTGTCTATACGAACTCTAACGGTATGGCATTTGGCAAACTATAAACTAAGTTTTTGATTGTGTTATCATTCCCACGGTATGTCTCGGTTTGCAAACTCGTTTGTATTTGTGTGTTTTGCAAACTCGCTATGTAGTCTTATCAGTGTCGTTTACTACCTATTCAGTTAAATACAAATTACTATATAAATTATATCGACTGCAAATGCCGCACAGTGGGGCCGGGACACATAAAAGTTACCGAAAATTCTATATGCATATAATGTTTATTGAAATTTTCTATAAACGCATTTTTATTCTTAAAATTAATAATTTAATGAAAAATTATTTTCGCACGAGCAGTTAGCCGAGGTGTGAGGTACGCTAACGCAGTACTTACATATAGCAACAAAATTTAATATTAAAACTTACAGTAATTAAAAAAAGCAACAACTCTTATATTTCCTGATTGTAATTTCATTATCTATGTAAAATAACCTTTAATTTGATAGCCCACAACCCATGTTAATAAAATGAATAAATTTAAAAATGATCTATTTAAAAAAAGTATATTTAAAGGAATAAAAAAAACAACGAAACAAAACTAAACTACGCTATAATTATCACAATCTGAAGTAGCGGGGAGACGATGGAGATTGATTTTGCCAAATAATTTTTTGGAGGTCTTTTGATTGCGGATTCCCGATCACCAATTTAAATGGATCTAGCCAGGTAACGAAAGCAAATTTAAGCAAGGAAATTTACTTCTGTCTTTTTCTCGGATGAGATTGTACTGATTCCTGATAAGCCAACTTCTACAAGAACTGAGAGCACCTCATTTTGTGACAATTGATTGTTAACCGTTTCTTTTACTACTTTTGTTAAAAAGTTTATGTATTCAGATGCTCAATCGGGATTTAAAGATAATTCTTTTAATAGATTGAAAGCTTAAATATGTAATATAAACTTCATTTGGGCGGCATATAATATTTCCTCAATTTCGCAAATGTGCAGTTTACTGTTTTCACTGCATTCTGTAAACTCTGTTAGCAAACGACATAGTTTGTAATAGACAAATTTTAGAAGTTAAATTACTTTCCAACCAATTTCTGTTTGTTCAAATAAAAGTTGATTCATTTCTAGCAGCTTTTTTCCACTTCTCTTTAAACTATAACAAACATTTTGACCATTAACGTATTAACCGGAGGAGACCAGGAACCGCGGCAAAAATTCATTCATCAAAACAATTCGATTTGACCCCTACATGCTTCAATAAGTTGGAAAAGAATAGAAATATTTTTTGGAAAGACGATGGCAACGCTGTGCGACACAGCAGACGTATGTTTATTCTTTATGGTCGATCGATTTACCAGTGACGGCGGAAAAATATTTATTTATTAAACGTAAATACCTTACTTATTAAAACATAAAATTTAATTTAGTTTACAGCTGAATAGATGCCCATTGACAATAAAAATTTACATTAATAGCATTGTTGAGATTATGTTCTCAAATACAGAAGTCGAACATTAAAAATAGGAGTCAGGCTCTAATAAAAACTTGAGAGCCCACTTGATTTTCAAACCGGGGCACTCACCGAGAATTGTGAAGTCGTCTCCAGCAGCCGAAAACGGTATTAAAGGTTTTCTTTTTCCCAGCGACAATGAGATCACCCCCATTATTACAATTTTAAAGCTAGATACTATGTGTAGTGTCTACTTTTCTTTTGTATATAAAAAAGTAAGTATAATTTTAGTTCCTTTTTTATGAAAAATTGGTAGTAATATTGTAAAAAAGTAACAGAGCTCTATTTGGATAAGGATATTTTGGACTTTTTTTGAAAAAGCCCTCGATTTATTGCTTTGATGGGTTAGACAATTTGCTTACTGTGGGGATTTTTTAAGATGCACCCCATCAGTGGGGTTACTTTTACCCATTTGTTTTAATTAGGATAATAACCATGGCCAGAACCAAAATAGTATTTTGTTATGTTACTCTACATTTTTCAATTTTCCCTGAATTTAAAATTTCTTGAAAATATATTTATATTTACTGCCTCCTACGACGGTGGTTTTGTCCCTTTTAGTAAGATTAAAGGTGTGTCTACAAAAACCTACAAAAAATATGTACCTAAAAAACAACTCTTTTTTATAGCGAGTTATTTTGAGAAAAGTTAATGCGACACTTATTCCGACGTACTACCACCCTGGTTTTCATCAGCAGTTTCATTAGAAAAGAAACTGGAAAAAAGTGCAACATATCAATTTCTGTTCTGTGGTAATTGCTTTATTATAGTTTTTTCAAAAACACTTTTTCGAATGATGTTTTGTTTAATTGACATTTTTTTTTAACAATTTGTTCAAAAATATCTTTTTTGAATGACATTTTGTTTGAATAACGTTTGGTTCAAAAACATTTTCTTCAAACAGAAACTCTTCGAAAAACTAGCTCTTTTTGGGAGGTCGCAATCGGTGGTACCTTTATCAATTGATCCTAACCTGTTAACCTAACCACACTGAACTCTAATCAATTGATCGCAATCGTATCCATTTCAAGAAATTAAAAATGTTTTCAAAAAAGAGATCATTTGATCATAATATCGATCACAATATTTCCGAAAAAAATGCCAATCAACCACACTGCTGCTGCTGCAAAATTCAAAAAATATATTTTTGAACAAAACAATTTGACAAAATGTCATATGAATTTAAGCAATTTTTGAACAAAAAGTTTTCTATCAGATTCTCAAACAAAATGTTTTAGAAAAAAATGTAACTCGAACAAAATGTAACTTAAAAAAGTTGTTTTCGAACAAAATGGTTTCGGTCAGATTATCATTTGAACAAAATGTTTTAAAAACACAGTTGAACATGTTTTTGAACAGATTTTCATTTAAAAATGTTGAACAAAATGTCATTGAACAAAATGTTTTTCAAAAAAATATAATACAAAAAAGACAAGGGCGCACCCAGGGGGGGGGGGCCCGGGCCCCGGGCCCCCCCCAAGCCTTAGATTTTTAATATATTTTCCACATATTTGATGATAAAACATGAAAAATACCTTAAAATTTGACATCAGGAGGCTTCGGGCCCCTCCCACGCCCAAGCTGTGGCGTAGTTGCGAAAAGACATGACGACCTTTTTTTTTTTTTTTTTTTTTTGGCCGCCACTTTTTTGAGGGCGCGCTTTGTAGCTGTCGGGCCCCCCCCCCCAAGACACATTCCTGGGTGCGCCACTGAAAAAGATATATCCATAAAAAATGTACCATCAGATCGTCATTGGAACAAAATATTTTTGAAACTAAAAAATTTGAACATTATATTATTTAAACTCAATGGTTTCTGCCATTTGAACAAAATGTCATACAAACCCACTAACAAAATGTTTTCAGATTGACATTCAAACAAAATGTTTGAATAAAAAGTCATTCGAAAATAATATGTTTTCAAAAAAATGTTTTCGAAAGAAAACCCCATTCGACAAAATGTCATTCGAAAAACTAATTTTTCAACACACCAAAAGTTTTTTTTATCAGGTGGATGTTGGAACAAAATGTTTTTGAAAAAGTAATTTTTGAAAAAAATGTCAAATCAAATTGTCTTTTAAACAGACATTTTTGCAATGCAATTTGAACAAAATATCATTTTCGTTTAAAAATTTAATTTTATTTGCCAGTTTTATCACTTAATGCTGATACTATTTTGAAAAATAACTTTTTTTATTTAACATTTAAAATGAGTTAAATAAAAAAACATATATTTATATCGTCTCGCTTATAGTTAAAAATAACGAACAAAAAATATTTTATAAATGATGTAAAAAATAGGGTTATTTAGATACCAGGGCCGAAATTTACTTTTCGTTTTTAAATAAATTGCAATCAATTTTTGGGTTATAACAATCATCCTTAGAAATAGATTTTATTTAACAATGAAAAAAATAATAAGTAGGTAACTATAGTTTATTGTTTTTAAATTTTTTGAATAAAAAATTTTCCTGACATTTTATAGGGTTAAAAACAAATCTGCATGTAGAGACCTCGTCTTTACACTTTTTAGATGTTTGATTAGGATGCTTTTAGCTTGGTGTATTTTTTTTTGGTTAGACAACCTTAAAAATTCAGAGTAGGTAAAAAGGACTAACCCAACCTAAAAAATTGCCTCGATCCAAATCTAAAAAAACTGTTTACACAAAAAAAACGGTTAACTAAAAAAGATATACGTAAAAAAATTACTTTCCATATTAGTAAAATACCTTTTTTACCTTACCTGTTGAAAATCAAGGCTCGTAGTTTAGTTAAAAGTTTCAAAACCCCAAAACTTGGGACACCCTGTACATTTTTAACTAAACTTATGTCTAAACACTTTTAACAAATAAATAATTATTTATATAATAGCCTAATATTTTTTTTCTGATTTTATATTGATTTCTACGGCACTGGTCTTTGTTTTGTTTTGAAGGTCAAACAAGTTATTTAACTTACTTGTAAAACGAAACTTCTGGATTAAGATGGTCGAGATTTTAGCACAAAATACACTCCCACACCATTTTAAAGTCTTATAAAAGATTAATTTTGAGTCCAGATCGAAAATATATTTTAAGAAAAAACACGAAAACAATTCCGAACCGTAAAGAGACAGGTCAAAAACGCCGTATTTGACCCTTTACAGAACACTAATGGGTCCAAAGGGTCTACCTTCTAATCAAGAATAGTTTTGTCTCTTTTTATCGCATCGGTTTAACAAAAGAGGAACAAAATATGGTACTTTACACGGGCCTAGACCATTGCGGCATGTTTGTAATTCCTTTGTTTTAGTGAGGGACTGTAATCGAGAATAGTTTTGTTTTTTTCTCTCGCACTGGTTTAATAAAGGAAAACGAAGGAGTAGCAAAATAAATGCTGAAAGCACAAGTTAAAGTGATCACCGCTTGTTATATATCCATATTTGGTGATGTATAATTAATCTGCTAAGGGTTTGTAAGAAGAACAGTTTCGTCTTTTTCCCTTGCATTGGTTTAAAAAAGAAATAAAAGTAAAGGAAAGATCGGATAATTTTGGTGATTCTTAAAGAGAAAGGAAATAGAGTTTTCTATGGACCAAACAAAAATAGTCGATGAGTTCTTTACTGCAGAAGTACGTTTTTTAAAACAAATTGTTTATCTAGACGGCCGATTTTTTTGTTTATTTCCTAGTCTCCTTCGGTTAATACGTTAATGATTTTGACACTTTTGGTCTGAATTTGAAGACGGGCATTCTTTTACTTTTATCAAAATATCAGGATGGCTGATTTCAAAATAATCCACATATTATTTTTTTTTTATTTAAATAAAAAATTTTCGACCCTAATATTTCTAAATTTTGTCTTTTTTAAAATATAACAAACTTATTTTCTCCTATAATTTTTAGCGCACAATATACCACACTATAATTAATTATTATTTATAGTGATCCTACTGAAAGCTACAAGAACAAAAAGTGCGATGATTTTACAAAAATTATATATCTTTGCTTTTGTGAAAAATAATTTGAAGCATTTTTGGATTTTGCCTTTTTGTCTGTATGTATGCCTATATGTTTATATAACTGTAACCAAAGCTTATAACTCAAAAAATATTTATTCAATTTTTTTACGAAATTAATAAATAGTTGCGGAGAAAATAAGTACTCTTTTTTTATTCCAATTCTGATTTTAATCTTTTAAGCTTAAATGCCCAAGAGTTGGCAGAATATGATTCTAAAATCTGTTTAGTCCCTTTTTTAACTAGGCAAAGTTGTTAATAAACTAAAACAAAGTGATATTTTTTTATTAAATTTAAATTATAGTGTGTTGGACATGTAGACGGAAATGTGGCTTGTTAAAATGTCACACAATATGCAAATGCTTGAAACTCTGGAAATCGTTTTCTTGAGTTAAACCGCTACCGCAAAAAATGCTTATACCACATTAAAGATGAGGTTTTGTAGAAAGGGAAGTAATAAAAGTGTGTGATGGATTCGAATGGATCCTTAACTTTTGAACCAGCTTAAACTACAGTTTTAAAACAAAACTCAATTTCTGTTACTTTTTTATTAGAATTTAATTATCTAAATAACCTTAAAAAATAAACGAAATAAATTTACTATAAACAAATCTATACTTACCGTAGTTAGTGCTAGCCATTTACTTTTTAGTTCTAAGAAATTATGTCACAGAGAAAATGACCTTTGAAAGTGCCAAATATTTTACTTTGAAGAATGCATATGTAACACAATTAAAATGACGTTAGCTTTGGATGCCTTAAATAAAGAAAGAGATGCAAGGAGGATAATTTTCAAGCGTTTTTTTCACTTAAATTTCATATCCTGAGTTTCATATTTTTGGTAACTTTTATGGGTCCCGGCCCCTCTGTGATGCCGCACGAAACTGAAACTAGGCAAATCACTACAAACACCGTCGGAACGCTCTGCAAGCCTGCTTGGACAAACTTGAGGTTCTTTGAGTTGCGTAAATATTGCGACAAAATGCGGGAAAGCATGCAATGCCAAACTTCAGGTTCGTATAGTGGCGGCCCGCCCAATGACGCAGGTGAATCGCTGCCTCACCTCTTTTTTCTAGACTACATATAATATTCTAAGAATCTAAGACAAGACAAAAAATTTAAAATCGAAGCCGCACCGTGTCAGCAAAACCGAACGAGCGGTTGGTCACCATACTACCCATTAACCGATAAAAACCATCAGATATCCCCGCCGCACAGTGGAACGAAATGGGAATTTTTTGTGACATGTGCTTATACTCGAAAACTACTTAACCAAAGCAGATAAAATTTGGTAGGATGGTAAAGTGTTTGTCAAATGATATTGCTTAGCAAAGATATAACAATCTAAATATCTACAAGGTATTCAATCATCGCAATTTATTAGATAATAAATGTGATGAGTGTGTACTATATAATACTGCCGTGCATAAGCTATAATGCCGTTAACCAACATTTGGACAATTTTGATTTTTCGGTGCCGTCTTAATCACAACATTATTCTACATCAATTTTTATAAGCAAATCTTCTTTAGCATTTGTGGTTTTCAAGAAACAAATAACTTACAGTTGTCAAGGAGCATCGTTTGTATATTATTTTTCTGGTTTTATGATCAGAAATAGGAAAATTTTATAGGTAGTTAACGGCATTCTAGCCTAAGGACGGCAGAATATATCGTATACATTATTAAGTTTATATATATATATATATATATATATATATAATTATTAAATATCTAACAGAATACATAGAGGGGGGGCCAAAAAATATTCCATTTATGTTATTTTATAGTAAGTTTAAGTGATTTTTTTGCCACTTTAACTTTTATAATAAATAGGTATTTAATTAAAATTAAAATAAGGCAAACACTTAATTTACTTTAATATAAACTTAAATTAAAACACTAAATTTCGGACAAGTCTAATAAATCTAAAACATTTGGTAGGAATTCGTTTGAATTAGGAGAAGTTTTATTCCGATTTAGTAACTATTGGGTCAGAAGCAAGAAGGATATGCTGAAACACATCTTCATGATTCGAGATTCTCGATGTTTTCCACGCATGGTTTAAGCGATAGGATCTAAACTGCCCAATAGGTACTAATGCGTTATTAATACTATCTCCTCCATGAACGAGAATTTTATGAACTGTTGCAGGCATATAAAACCAGCCATACAGCTGTACATACAGATTAACTGTTTCTGTACAATATTTTGAAAAGTTAGTACAGTTAATTTTTTTCGGAAACAATCGCTTTTAGTAAAACTGAAAAACGGAATAGAAGATTTTTAGAAGTCAGAACGGGATCGCTGAAAAATTTTCGAGAAGTATTTCCTGTACTGGTTGTTCCTTTGCCGTGTTTGACTACATAAACTAATATTCCTGTCCTAGTTCTGAACTTTTGTTGAATTTCCAATGTTTTTTCATTACGAAGTCGTTTTTGCTCCTCTGTCCTTCCAGAGCAAAAAAACTTTTTTTTTCCACTTTTATCATCAAATCACAAATATATATTTTTTTGTCTCTATAAAAATTGGACAATATGTCAAACTTGTTGAAATGACGACAGGTAAATACCGAGGGTGAATAATAATTTTTTTTAACTGTCAAACACGACAGTTTATTAAACTCCATATCATGATTTTCAAACTTTTTGTTGAAAAAAAAATTGTAAAAAGTTGTCTCAAAAATATTGATATGAACTCTAAAATGTTGAAATATGCCAACCGGCATTCAGAATTTACCCTGTGTGTTTTCCTATTAAAAAAGACGATACGCAGAAATATTTAATACTTTTTTTTTACTTTCTGGAAAATTTTGGCCACTAATTTGTATGATTATATAATAACGAATCATTACTTCACATGAAAGTACTACACAAATACTCAAAAATTGCTAAACTTTTTTTTTTCTAGTCCAACAAATCCAAAAATACAAAAAATATTACTTTATATCTAAGTAACTTTATTTGTGAGTAAATAAAAGTCTAAAGTCTGGTGGCTAATAAAAACATAAAATAAATTATTAATTTTCATTATTTTAATTTTTTTAAAAATCAGAAATTTTTGTTAATATTGCTATGTTTTTTCAAAACCTTGACTTTGAACCTCTCTAAAAAAAGTAGACTAAAAAAAAAACACAAAAGATTTCGTAAATAAACAGATATTTCTTTATAAGAATCTGTATACATATTTTGTAATATCTCAAGTTGATTTGGGTGACAATGTCCAACACCCCTTATGGACTCATTCCTCTGTGCGCCGCGAATTATGTGCGGGCCCAGCGTACAGACAAGCATTGTTGAAGCGATTTTTGTTTTTCATTCGCCTGTGTATACTCGATATACACCGGGGTGAAGGCGTCTGTTGGTTGTCATGACAACGTGGCATGCTTTCGCAGGGCAAATAATTAGGTGTTGCACCTGCATACATTTTCGAAATAGTGTCCGGTTACCGGCGTATTGTTTACATTTAGTTTTTATCTGATTCGCTTTTTATTTTAATTATTTTGCACATTGTTCCCTGTGTACGATGCAGTGTGTGTTTTACTGGAAAACCGTTTTCGAGGTGGAACGGCGATGACAAAAAATACTTTTTGATTTCTGAGAAACCCTATATTAAACGTACATAAACCGGCTAGTGTTAAATACAAAGTGTACATTCGACATTTTAATGACTCGTGGTACAAACATTTAAAGAATAGACAAATTTGCCACAAACAAGCAGTAAAATTAAATTTTACACAACCCCATTTTACTACCTCCTACCTCTCTCCTCCCCCACCTTCACTCAATGGAAGGTAACACTGTTCGCATCCGTAGAAAATCTACACGTACTTTTTGGGTAAAGCTAAATGAATTGTAAATGCATAGTGCATTTTTAAGGCTCAATAAGAATTAAACCTAAAAGTTGGAAATAAAAAAATAATTTAATGAAAGAAACACCTAACTGCTAAATTTAATTGTAACTACTAGTCGCAGCTGGGTACAAAATTACCCAACAACCTGATTCATGTATAATTTCGTAAGAGCGCTTTGGGTATCAAAACTAAAAGTTGAAGCATTAGGTATACCTATCAATTTTGTACCCAACTGCGACTAGTACTAATAAGTAAATTTAGCAGTTGGGTGTTTTTTTTATTAAATTTTTTTTTATATATATTTTTTTTGCTTAGCAAATATTTATTTGATGTCGCGGGTTTTAGGTGGCTATAAAATAGGTAATATTAGACAGTAAACCATAATGCGTTTATAAAATTTATTGGTAGAAAAGCTTTCAATAGCGATATAAACATGTTACATTCTTAAATTCTCACTACGTTTATGCGACCAAAAAACAGCGAAATGTAGATAACATATCTCTCTAATTTTTACTTCAACCTACATCGTTTATCGTTAAAAGTTGGAACGTTTTTAAACGCAATTTTTATTTTAAAAGGTTTAGTTATTTTAAGTCGGAAAAGCTCTGGAAATACATTTATCATATGGCTTAGAGCCTAGAGTAATATACACCATGCCGTGAAAAATGAATCTCTATTTAACCCTCGAGTGGTGAGGTGAGAAAAAATCACATCGCTGGTGACGTCAGTTGGTTCAACAGACCCATATGGTTTAATAATAATAACCTGTCAATATTATAAAAGTATGTTTATTAAAAGAAATATTTTCCATTGTACTGGAAAAAAACCATGCAAAAAATTGAAAATTCATGATTTTTCTCGAAAAAAGTGAACTCGCCCCCCCCCAAGCCTACTTTTTTTTGAAATTTTTCACATATTTCATGAATACAAGCCAAAAATAGCATGAAATGCGACATTAAGAAATGCCCCCTCCCCAAGTCAAATTCCTTGGTTCCGCTACTAAGTTTAATACAAAAATGTACTTAGTTTTTTTATGCTTTTTATAAAAAAAAATTACAGTTAACTTTACCATTCTTTAGCTTTTGAGAGACCCGTCTTTAATTAGGCATGTGCCAAAATCATTTTTTTTCTAATTAATTAAAGAAACGTAGTATTCACACATGATTGAAAAATTCATTTCAATTCATCAAAAAAAAAACTTAAAGCGCGTGCAGATTATGAAATCGCTCTATATTGATGAAAGGTATAGCTACAACTATTACTAATAAGTATGTTGGGGAGAAGAGAGGGAGAGGGAGGGGAAAACTAGTAAATTGATGTTGGAAAAAAAGTCTTAAAGCGTGTCCAGAAAGAATTTTTGAAATCGTTCTATATTTGTGAAAAGGATAACTACAACTATTACTAATAAGGAGAGTGAGGAGAATAGAGGGAAAGGGAAGGGAAAAGTATTAAAATCATGTTGGAAAAAAGTCTTAAAGCCTGTGCAGAAAGAACTTTTGAAATCGCTTTATATTTGTCTTAGTTTTTGTACATATTTTCCACATATTTCATGAAAAAACAAAAAATAGCTTAAAATTCGACATCATAAGGCTTCGAGCCCCCCCCCCCCCCCAAGACATATGCCTGGGTGCGCCACTGGCGTTAGTTACACTGACGGCTCAGTTTAATTCACTACCCACAAAAACTGCTAAGCGCGCCTAAAAAGTTTACACTTAAAAAATATAGCCTTTAGCACCTTCGGGATCAGTAGCAATTCAACGACATTGTCAAAATCGGTTCAGCCGTTTAGCCTGTAGCATGAGACAAACGTACATATTTACTTACATACATATCCCAATCGAAAAATATTACCCTTCCTTTCGCCGTGCTGCAGTTTGGTAAAAATCGAACTTAGGATAAAAAAATTATTGTGTGTGTTTAAGACCACACGGCAGAAGTGTAAACTTCTACAAGGTGAAATTAATAATATTGGCCCATAACATATTCTGCAAAGCGGACCGAACCGAACTCTTCTGTGTACTTGCCTTCATCTGCATCATCATATCGCTCGCTGAATGTTTCTCACAGTTAGTCGACTCGAGCCGATTTCACCCGAATGTGCGTTACATAGCCGACGGCTCAGTTCAATTCACTACCCACAAAAACTGCTAAACGTGCCTAAAGAAGTTTACACTTCAATAACTACAGCCGAAAAGAAAACGTGCTTTTTTCTTGGGCCACCTTTAAATTATTATAAATGCAATTAAATTTTAATCATCCCGATTATTTTGTTGTTAATATACAAATTTGTCCAATGAATGAATTAAAATATGTTATTATTCTGTAATCTGTTAAAATTAATTTTCATCCATTTCCACGCCGAATCATCCATTTTGTCAGATTCAGATTGTATTACATCGCTTTGTGCAACATTCATATTCCGCCAATTAAAGTTGCGTAAGCTGATATTAAACCATAATGATCGATATCGAAGGTATCGATAAAAATTTGGGCAAGATTTATTTTGTAGTGAAAATTTGACCAACCTGAACATTATTAAATAATATACAAAAATAAATGGATTCATGACGGATCTGATACCTTCCTAGCTATAGCACACTTCAAGGGAAGCCATGATTATTATATATCAGCCTTGAAAACAGTTTTTTGTAAATATCTCAGAAACTAAAGCTCTTACGAAGTTTTTAGTTACAACATATATTATTAAGAAAAATGTAGTCTCCTGTATTTCAAAAACCGCATATTGATACGATGTTCCGTTAAAAAGGTAGCATTTTTAAAAAATTTTAATTATCAAAAAACTGTCATTAGCACTAATGGATCTGGACCAAAATCAAATTAGCTTGGCAGAGTGTCGAACACTATTTTACCTGAAAATTTTATGAAAATCGGTTTTGCGGTTTAGGAGCTATCGTGTTACGGACAGAAATAATATACACACATATACACAGACAGACATCACAACGACATCGCTAAGATAGGTCAAAATACACCCAAATTACACATTTTCGGCGTTTTCTTAAAATAATTTCGTGGAAAATAATACCTTCTGTAGCCATTGCTACGCGGACTAGAGAAGGTGCAAGGACTTTTTGATCATTTGCTTGCTTGTATAGGGTGGGTCGTTTCAGAGAGGTAAATCTTAACCGTACCTTCCGACCACCATTCAAACACATGAATTAAGAATGCAGTGTCACCAAATGTGGGTATCTGGCAGGTTCACTACGTATATTTTTTTACCTTCCTAGCCCGCGCAGCTAATAAAAAGATATGAAGGGTCCAATGGAAAAACGATGAGATTCCATTTTTCAAAAAGTTGAGTAAAACGAAATTTAAAGTGGGAGTCTCATCGTTTTTCAACAGTGCTGCCTATTTTTAGCCGTACGTAGCTTTTAGTGTAATCTCGATGTTTATCCCCTGTAAGGTTTAGTGTATTACTACTTCACGTTACAAGCTATCGCATGGCGTCAAAATGTCGATTTCGGAAGAAAATGGAATCTCATCGTTTTTCCACTGGACCCTTCGTATTGCTTTCGACGAAAAATCTTGAGTCAACCACATTCAAGTGCCAAAATCGGGAAAATAATGTTTAATTTAAAAACATAACTTTAGGTTAGATGTTGGTTCTAACGTCATATTCATACTAAAAAAGAAGCTTAATAACCCGTTTTCTGACGCTAGAAAAATAATCATATATTTTTATAACATTGAAAATAATTATTTTTTAAACATTAAAAAACGAACGTGTTATTAAAATGTTTTTCGAACGTTAAAAAAATATTGATTTTTAGCAGTGAAAAAGAAATGTATTTCTAACAATGAAAAAATATATATTTTTTAAATATCTCTAAAGATAACTTAAATAACGTAAATAAAATTCTTCTATTTTGGAAACGCAGAGCAGCAAGAGTCCGTTGAGGTTTTCGTGAACTCGACATTCCGTAGCTTCTGAAAATAAAATTTAAAATTCTATATAAACAATAGTTTTCTAGTAAGTGTCTCGCTACGAGGTCAAACGAATGCCTCGTTCTCATTCATACTCAAGCGAATACAAGGCAAACAACATTCAACTAAATGCTCGTTTGAAATTCGCGCTCTGATCGGATGGTGTCCCGTGAGACACGTCTTTAAAGCACGTGCATATACGTATGCGCATTCGGCTTCGCAGCGAGGCATGAGAATTCTGCCTCAAATGAATTACCGAACCAATCAAAGTGGGAACTTCAGACAAGCATTCAGTTAATTATTGTTCATATCTATGGTTGTTTCTACAAAAGGCAAATATTTTAACCAAATTTACAAAAAGCGTATCTGCTACCGACTCGAACTCGCAGCGAAACGCAACTAAAAATGGCGATGGCTCGTTAGGGTGGCGGAACTATGGCAGCGCCCTCTATAGTATTATTTTTTTTAATGTTTAACAAACAAAACATTTATTAGCTTCATATATCTTAAATTCAACGTTAGAAATGAGTTCTGGGAAAAACATTATCAAAATAACCATATATTGATGGTATTATTTTTAATGTTAATAAAATAATGGTTTTTTTAAATGTTGGTTTCTTAACGTTATTAAGAGATATATTTTTGGTAAAATGCTTTTACATGAAATTTTCGTTAGGATTTTCTACATGTTTTTTTTAATGTCAAAAGTTGTGCCAGAAAAATACATTTTTTTTCAACATTTATTTAACGTTTTTTACGATTTTGTGCTGATACGTTCGATTTTTTGTAATTAAACATTCTAGTTGTAAATATTAATTTTTATTAAGAAATTTTAAATATTTGGTCCACTGTATATTATCCGGATTTTGAGCCTGAAATGAGTCTATCTTTTTCTACCGGTCGTCAAGGTTATTGAATGAGCATAGGTCATTGTCAGAATTTAAAGGTCAGTGTGGTTTTATAGCACCGAGGAAGCGTGTGATATTCGTAAGAATCTCCATTAATTTGGATTCACACTCTTTTCCTCCAGTTGAGGCATTTATCCTTTGGTTTTAGTTGTTTGGTTACTCAGATATTTGCCGAAGAGCTTAAAATTAGTTTGTTAGTGCTATTGGCCAGTGATAAAACGTCTCTATTAGTTTTGTGGATACTGACTATAGAGGTAAGTCGTTTTCCCTCTCCCTTTGCACATTAAAATCTGTATGTACTGTCCTTCTCGAAATCACATTTTTACCTGTGGACTAATAGGTTACTTTTGGTTATTTTAGACGTTTTGGTACGAGTTCTGGTTTTGGTCTGGTTATGGTTCTGGATACGCTTAAGAATAATATGAGAGACGATCTGGTTGAGGTTATGAACATGGACTCCTAAGCCCCTCCTGATTTGGAATCTAGAGTAAGATGGTATTTCTTAAGCTTGATCTATTGAGCTTTAATGGTTGAAGCTGTCCAGATACGAAAGGACACTTGTAGATAATTCTTGTATTTATAAAGCAACTCTCCCGAAGCTGATAAATGGAACCTCCAGTGTGGCTGCCAGTCATCCTTTGCTGCTATGATAAGTACCCCATAGGGGCGTGATTATAGAAACGATCGCGTTTAGTTTATCCTTACTAAGTGGCTAAATACTTTACTGACTAGGATCATCTAGGTCTATGTTTATTATTATTAACATGATAGTTAGGCTACTGTGTAGTCAGGAATAAAGCTGACCCGCGTATATAAGCGAGTCTAGAAAGCGTCACTTTATCCCTGGTAGGTACCGCTCTCGAGAGTTCTATTATTTAGAACTAGGTTTACTTAATTATGGTATTAGTTTAGTTATTTAATCATTCTGAACCATTCAAAATTTAACCGTTACTTAAAATAATGTAATACGAATTTATTAATTGATTTTCATTAAAATGTAGTTATCGAAATTTAGGATACTTTATTTCAATTTACACATTGACACCATCTGAAGCGTGCTTTTGGCAAATATAATTATGGAATCCTTAGTGGTTAGGACAATTCCTATAAATCTGGCAACTATCAGTTTGGTTTGAGGTTACGTGGTTAAATAAAACCACTTGGCGCCCTAAAATTGACATCTTATATTAAAATTTGGGAAAATTGATTCCAAAACTAACCCATGACCGACTCCGACTAGAGACTGGTTCGAGCCCCGTAACCTAACTTTTAAAAAGTTACGTAACAGTGCGTAGTGGGAATAAGGTTTGCAGACATGTATTTTTCAAAAATGTTAGTGTGTTCTTGGTCAAGATACTCCAGTTCACTCTCTAGCCGAGGGTAACCAAAGAAGCTCGTCTGGAACTGTGAATAAGTGACATTTAATAGATAAGAGTCGGCACGTGATAAAGGTATATAAATAGGTATTTATCGCCCAATTGACTATGAAAAGGTCTTATTAAAATAAATTTACGAGCTCTGGAAATGACACATCTATTTTAATTAATAAAAGCCTAGTTGTTTTGTTTTAGTAAAACAGCTACTGTTTAACAAATATATATCTGCAATACATTTCTCAATTTCCTTTAAAACTAAATTTATAACATGTCGTATGTAAAATTATATTGCTACGCGTAAATCAAAGGTAACATTCTACACTGAAAAAGGGTATGATTTAAAAATAAATGAATTTGCTCCGTTTCCCACTATAAACAAATCCATGGATCAGCCTGTTCAATGTCTATTGTCTAGTCCCACTGAATCACGCTTAACGCACTGAGACATCAATTTCGGTACCACTCGCGTGACTGGTTATGAGTAGCGTGTTTTACGATTCAACCCGAGCTTCCCTCTGGGTAACAGTATCAGTGGCGTATCCAGACCCTGATCTGCGGAGGGGTAATTTAGTCAAACAACACATACTTGCTAAATAGTAGCACATATTATCTGTGTTACTCTACAAATTTAGGCCATTTAGTTAATTTTAAACAAATATCACTAAGGGTGGTCCGCATTCGGCAATAGTAAAGAAAGTTTGATGCGCCGCAGGCAAAAACTTTGAATTTTTGTGGAAAAAACCTTACGTTTTACCAATCTTGGGGGGGGGGGGGGGTAATTACCCCCAGTACCCCCCCCCCCTCTTGAATACGCCGGTGAATAGTATAGATAACTTCTGGGCCTCGACACACTGCCCATAATTTTTTTTTTTTTATTTGTCAAACACACTGTGTTTTTTTTATTACAATCTAGTCAGTAAGACTAATTAGCAATTTTGTTTTAACTTAATTTACTAGAAAAGTCAGATTTAAACTTAGGGTTCACTCAACAGTTCCCCCCGCTTTGTTTAGTCTGTAACTCACAATTGTGTTGTGTTTATAGCATTATTTTGTTTTATGTGTAATTCACTTAGTTTACTAGCTCAAACGGCTTCACTCTTTTTAGTCGTCGAACTAGCATAGTATTGTCTAGAAGCTGAATTGTTTCCACATTCACATGCCGATGGAGTCTATCTTTATGGCTTTTTGCGTACTTTTTTATAGTCTCTGCTACAGTTTCGATTTTTAGATCTCGATGAAGGTCACTATTTCGAACGTACCAAGGTGCATTCACAATGTTTCTTAATACTTTATTTTGAAATCTCTGTACAACTAGAATGTTACTCTCTTTAGCACAACCCCATAGTTGAATACCATATGTCCATACTGGTTTCAGTATTTGTCTATAAAGCAGTAACTTATTATGAATTGTTAAATTGGACTTCCTTCCAATTAGCCAGTTCATTTTTCTATACCTTATCTCAAGTTCTTCTTTTTTTTTCTTAACATGTGCTTTCCAGCGCAATTTGGCATCAAGTGTCATACCTAGATATTTTGCCTGATTCGAATATGGTACTGGAATGTTGTTAATTGTTATTTGTATGTGATTTATATTTTTGTTTGTAAAATCAACATGAATTGATTTGGTTTCATTTAATTTTATTCGCCACTTTGTGGTCCAACTGTGAATTTGGGTGACTGCATCCTGAAGTTTTTCTATGCATTTTTCAATAGATTTTTCTACCGTCAATAAACCAGTATCATCGGCAAATGTTGCTAAGTGACAATTTTCTGGCTTTGGGATATCACAAGTGAATAATAAGTATAGATAAGGGCCTAGTACGCTACCCTGGGGCACGCCTGCTTGAATTTCTCTTAAATTTGAGTATGAGTCTTCCTGTTTTACTCTAAAATGTCTATCAGATATGTATGATTCCAAAATATCCGAATACTGTTTTGGCAGAAACCTTTTTAGTTTAAAATTAAGGCCTTGATGCCACACTTTGTCAAATGCTTGTGCTACATCTAGAAAAACTGCAGAACAAACTTTTCCCTCTTCTAGTGCTTTTTCTATTATATTAGTAATTCTGTGTACTTGATCTATCGTGGAATGCTTGTTTCGAAAACCAAATTGATGAGATGGAATAATTTCTTGTCTTTCTATGATGGGTTTTATTCTTTTAAGCAATAATTTTTCATAGAGCTTGGATATAATTGGCAGCAAAGATATTGGCCTGTAAGATGACACGTCATGGAGTGGTTTTCCCGGTTTTGGAATCATGATAACTTCTGCAACTTTCCACAGTTTAGGTACATACCTAAGCCTAAAAGACGCATTAATTAGGTTGCATAGTTTTACGATAGCTTTTCTGGGGAGTTGTTTTATGACTACCCCGTTAATAAGATCATACCCTGGGGCTTTTTTCGAATTAATATTTTTGATTTCTGTTAATATTTCTTTTGGTGATGTAAGCTTAATATGGTCCTCGATTTGATAGGGTTCATTTAAATGAAAGTGTTCATCTGGTGCTTCGTGGGGCTGAAATGTTTTTTCTAAATGACTTGCAAAAATATCTGCTTTTTCTTCGTTACTCCTTGCCCACTGGTTGTTAGATTTTCGTATGGGTGGAATTTGGATAATTGGTCTTTTAAAATCTTTGGTTGCTTTCCAAAGGGAATAGTCGGTATTTTTATCATCTGTAAGTTCATTAAGAAAATGGTTAATAGATTCATTTTTTATTACTAGAATTTCTCGCCTAATGCGCTGCGTCATGTTGTTGAGATTTGTTTTGTCCCTAGGATCACGGCTGTGTTGCCACTTTCTTCTTAGTTTCCTTTTTTCCAATATAAGGTCTCTAATTTCCTTTGGATAGTTTTTTCCCTTAAAAATTCTCTTTGGTTTTGGACTGTTTTCCCAAGCTGCTTGTTGAATATTTGTAACAAAATAATCAACTTCTTTATCGATTTGTTCTGGCGTTTGCAATGGTACTGATAGGTTTATTTTTTCTGACAGACTTTGTTTAAAACTAATCCAGTCAGTCAGTTTATTAACTAGTGAGATATTTGCTTCTTTCTTTATTATGTTTTTACTAAGAGTTAGAATAATAGGTGAATGATCTGAGTGTAAATCAAAACTTTCTTCTATATCTACAAAACTTAAAGATATATTTTTTACTATAAAAAAATCAATTTTATCTGGAATTTTTCCTGGATCAGTATGTGGGCTTACCAGTTGATATCGGCTCACATTGATATTCACTAATAGCTTGCAAAAGTTCTTTTCCTTTAGAATTCGTCAGTCTAGATCCCCAGTAGGTATTTTTTGCATTAAAGTCACCTCCAATTATAAAACGGTTTCCTAATTTTCTGAGAAAATTAAGATATTGATTTTTCTTTAGTAAGTGCCTTGGTGGTATATAGACAGCACTTATGACTAATGTATATGTTTTGGTTTTTACACTTACTAATGTAGCTTGAATCTCTATGGTTTTATATCCCATCTCCTCATAGTGTGATATATTTTCTTTAATTATTACAGCACTTCCCCCATGTGCAGTATTGCTGGGGTGAGTTGTATGATACACTTTATAACCTTTAAATTTAATGTGAGACTGGTTAGTGAAATGCGTTTCTGACACAAGACAGACGTCAATTTTTTCTATGTCTAGAATAACTTGCAAGTCTTGCTGATGTTGCAAGAGACCATTGGCATTCCAAGCTAGGATTCTAAGATTACTGACCATTTTGAGGCATATTGGTAGCTCCGTTATTGCTACTTTCTAGTTTAGTTAATCGCTCATCCAGTTTGTTCAATTTCTCCAAAATTAATTGTAGTGTTTGTTCCATAGTATTTTGACTACTGATATTAATATCAGGTATAGTAGCTGTTGCTGCTACTTGGCTGTATGTCCTTGTCACAGAGTTTTGTGTGACTGTGTTTCTTGTCTGTTGGTTTTGTCTATTTGTACTCACGTTTGGTATGAGATTCGGTTTCTTAGGTTTATTTTTCAATTTTTGTATTTCCTTAGCAACAAGGCATCCTCTGTAGTTAGCAGGATGCTTGCCTCCACAGTGGATGCATTTTGGCTCAGATTCTTTTGGTTTGGGGCATTCTACAGTAAGATGTTTCCCCGTGCATTTTACGCAACGTGGTTCTTTAGCGCAATATTTTTGCGTGTGTCCATAAGATTGGCATCTTTTGCATTGAGGGACTAACTTTGAGGTTTTTAGTGCTTTTATTTCCACTTCAATTCCAAGGATACTGGAAATTTCAAAAATTTTGTTGATATCTTCATCGTGGCTAAATGTGAGCATAAACATGTTAAGAGGTTGTCTTGTTCTCCATTTAAGTTTGTTGCTGGCCTCCAGTCCCTTAAAACCTTTTTTTTGTAGATCAGCTACAATTTTTTGTGGGTCACATGAGAAGTGTAACCTATTCGCTATTACTCTAATTGGCCTTATTTGTTTGTTTTCGTATGAGTGCCATTGATGCTTTATTTCATTAAGCATTTTAGTAACCAGCCGATAGCTGTCTGCGTCTTGTACATTTATTTTAATATTTTCGTTATTTAAAACTTTTATTTTAACTCCTTGTATGATATTTAACTTTTCATAAATATCATTAAAATTATTTACGCCATTTACCATAATCGGTGGTAATGGAGCTTTTTTAACCTTAGTTGGGGGTTCTTCATTTTGTGTTTTATTGGAGGGCTCTCCAGTGCCCGAGCTTTGTTGTGGTGGTGAGAGTGAAGTATCCATTCGACGTTTTTTCCAACCTTTTCCTTTTTGTCTGATAATATGATAGGAAAAAATGAAACACTAATGATTGGATTTTATATTATTGGTCCTTCTTTCCTACCATATCTAGTCCACAGTTCACCGGTCTATTTTTTAGCGTCGAACTGACTAAACCAAGCATTAAGCATTTTTTAGTTCACAGAAAAAATACTCTGCCAAATTATGAGCACCACACGATTAATGTATAATGTAATTTTTACCCATTTGGGTCCGCGAAAATAATCACCTCAAGTGTAACGCCACTGAACAAAACAAACTAAGATAAATTCACCCATTAACGGCGTACTTAAGGAAGTTTTGAGTTTAGACTTAAAAATTAGGTATAAGAAAAATTTCTTGATATGACGTTTGTATTTTGTAAGAAACTATGTCAAGTTCTTTATTTCCTCCTGTCCAAAAAAACATTATTACATTTGTCAATTTAAAAAAAAATATTTTTTATAAAAAGTTATTTTTTTCTTTTACCGGCGCATCTTAAAATGCATAATTTTAATACCGGCGTAGTGCTTAGCTTTTTCCGGCGTAAATAAATAAATCTCACTTTTGACTTAAATTAGGAACAATTTTTAATTTTAAATAAAAATATTTTATTAAAAACGAAAGGGAGAACATTTGTATTTACAAGCAAACTAAATTAAAAAACAAATTTCTAACAGTTATCTTTAATATAGTACCACACAAGTAATATTTGTACCAGAAATCTAATTTTTTAATTCTATCCCCACCTTTTCGTTCGGCTTATGTCATTTTTTTATTTAATTTTAAATGGAACCATCGAGAGCTCAAAACCCAACCTAGGTACCAAATTTCAATAGAATCGGGCAGTAGTTTTTGACTTCTGCGCTTTGGTAGTTACAGACAGCCATACAGGCAGACATACAGACAGATAGACAGACGGCGCGACAAAAAAAGTTTAAATTCATCTTAATTTATTTTGCCCGTACACCCCCAAAATAAATTGCAAAAAAACTTTAACAATGTATTGCAATATTACAAGGTGAAGTTGCGAAAATGGTACATTTTAAAAGTCATGAAATCAATTTACTTCCGAGAGCTTCTTTATAAAGCATTTTATTATTTAAAAAAAACAATTTTTGCCGTTTTCGCAGTTTCTAGTCTACGCAAAATTGCAACGTT
Organism: Aspidapion aeneum; assembly: GCA_963576565.1. Lineage (NCBI taxonomy): Eukaryota > Metazoa > Arthropoda > Insecta > Coleoptera > Brentidae > Aspidapion > Aspidapion aeneum. The sequence continues at coordinate 66,368,268 of OY755044.1, read as the reverse complement.
TTTATATAAAAGGACCCCGGATAAGTAGGTTTCATCATCACTTTTTTATTTTATGTGCCGGTAAATATTACTTACGACCTACCAATAATACTAGTCTAATAACCAATTTATGCTCTTATGAACCTAGACGTAAATCATAAGAGATATTTATTTAAAGTCACGAAAATTTCCAAAAATTTTTTGAAATATTAAAATAGTTTACAAATAATAAAAGAAAGTTTTAAATATTTTGATATTTTTCAAAGTTTTTATGAATATCAAATTCAAAATTCTAAAAAAAAATCAAATATATTTCAAAATATACTTTTATACAGCATGTCTTAGGAGCCATAGTGCAGCAGGTGATAGAGGAAGTTATTTCTAATACAAAATTTTATATTAACATGGGGGTCGATCTAGACATCTGTTTTGAAGATATAGGTGACATATATATATTTTTAAAGTTAGAGGAGTGGGGGTTTTACAAAAAGAAGAAACTTTGTCACAGTCAAATGAATACTTAGCTATGAATATAATCCAAAAATGTATTATTTCCTTTTTTGATAAAATTACAAAATAACCTTCACAAATTTCAAAAAAAATTAATTTATGCCTCGTTCTTTTGTTAAAAAATATCAATGATATTGTATTAATATGTCTCTAAAGATTTCTTTTTATTTACAAAAAATATCAAGAAAAACATTGCGTTTAATATAGCATTATAAAATTTTGTTCCAAAAAAAATTGAATTACCTAAAAAAAATTTTTTTTTTAAATTTTTATCTCCACTTTGTGCTCTTGTTTTAATACACGACTTTGAAGGAAAGTTATTATCAAAAAAGTGTAAAAATTGCCAACCTTGATGCTCTGTAACGCGAGAAAATTGCTTTATGGCCCCTAAAATTATACTTACTTTGTATACTACTCTATTTTTCTGAGCAAAATTAATATGATCAAGTAACCTGTAACAATAAACATTCTAAACCTAAAGACTTACATTTATTTCATTCTGATTTTTTGATACGTCAAACCTTTTCTGTTTGATTTCCCTGTGGGCTGTTTTACTTTGTGCGCGTTTTTCTATGCGCGCTTTTTAGTGTGCGCTTTAAGACACGTGCGTTTTTTCTATGTGGGATTTTTTCCTATGCAATTATTTACGGTTACCGTTGCACCATTACCCCCCCCCCCCCCAGACTTTTGTTTCAGAGCCGCACTTGCGCGGGACGGATATAGATCGTGAGCGGGCGTAAAAGGGCATGTAAAGTCACTCATGTGAAACTTCATGGGTGAAACTTCATGTCCCCCCCAAACCTAAGCTTTTTTTAGATATTTTTCACATATTCCATGAAAAACAAGATAAAATAGGATAACATACGGGCCTTGGGTTCCCCCAGAGGCCTCGAGCCCCCCCAGGAGATATTCCTGGGTGCGCCACCGGAAACTTTATTTTAATTCGGTGATTGCATTGTCAGCGATTCTGACTTTTAATAGTATTTTCTCACAATTTTCTCAATGTAGATTTGGTTTATTTGATTAAAACTTGTTTTTTAATCTAGTTAAATGTTTGCTGTTTATTACAGGAAATTACAGAACGCTTAATAGTTTTACTTAGTTACTTCTTGATTTAATTTATTTGTTCTTATTGCAATCCACTTATTAGTTAATAAGCTCAGTTGTTACATACAACTTTTTACTTAAAACCTATTAGTGGTTCACAGGGGTTTATTCACTTCTACAGTGTGCACACGGATAGAGTTACCGTAAGGTATAAATTACACAAAAATTTCGATTTGGATTCTGATTTTCTGGGACTCGCTCCTGCTTGGTCCTAAACGAAAATGACATAAATTAATTAATACAGGTGGTTTAGTAGGGTGATTTGATAAGAAGTGTTAAGATTAAAATACCTTTGTTTTAAAAGATTTTCAAAAATGTTATAAAGAAGAGTTGTTTAGATTCAAAAGTTACGGCAGATTCTCAATTTTCAGAAAAATCAGCCAATTTGGATTGTATAAGTCGATTATGAAAATTTTGTTTCGCCTTTTTTGATATCTCTTAAAACAAAGGTCCTTTAATCTTAACACCTTTTATTAAATCATCCTAGTAAACCACTTTGTATATTTATTGATTTGTCTTATTTTCGTAACATGTTAGTTCAGGACCAAGCAGGAGCGATTCCCAGAAAATCAGAATCTAAATCGAAATGTTTTTGTCATTTATACCTCGCGCTAACTCTATCCGTGAATCACAAAATAATCTTATTTTTTGAGTCATAATAATTTTAGGTTTAGTTATTTGTCTAGCTGTAAAATACGTGAATTGGCAAATTTAATATGCTGTGGATTATGTAGAATCCTTTGACAGTGTTAAATCAGCTACTCACTAGCGAATATTGCGTATAATTGTTTATGATTGAACTTCCCATCGCTTGTGGGAAAACGGTTGAAAAACGGAGGAAATTAACTGACACTTTCAAGTAGGTACGTCTATCTATCTATTTAGTCTTCTTTAATCCATCTTTGGACATAGGCGTCCACCAAAATCTTCCACTCTGTCTGTGGCCGCGTTCATACATCTAATTCCCGTGTGTTTCTCTAAATCGTCCGCCCATCTCATTTGGGGCTTCCCCTACTTCTTTTATTTTTACAAGGTCTTTACAATACATTTATTCCATAGATCTTCTTTCTGTCTGATATTATCACCGGCAAATTTCCATTTAAATTTTGCTATTTCTCCTCTGACATCCCTTAATTTTGTTTTTTCTTATTAATATACTGTCCAGTTCTGGGATCCATAGGTAAGTACAGAACGGATACATTGGTTATAGACTTTTGTTTTGAGTTACTAATGATATTTTGTATTTTGTAATATGTAGCCTAATTTACCAAATGCTGCCCACGCCAATCTTACTCGTCTCTTGAGTTCAGCTGATTGGTTTTCTTTTTTAGTTTAAATATTTGTCGCGGGTATATATATTCCTCTACTTGATCTATTTTTTCACGAATTTTGATCGTGATAGCTTCATCTATATTTGCTATGATTTTAGTTTTAGTGTAGTTCATCCTTAACCCTATATTTTTAGCTGCTGTGTGCAGTTCTTCCAGCATTTTTATCAGTTCTTCTTTCTTATCTGTTATTAAGGCGATATCATCAGCATATCAGGTGGTTCAAGTATTGTCGGCTTACGTTGATGGCTAATTCTTCCCAATCTAAGTTTTTAAAAATATCTTCTAGGGCCTGGTTAAGTACGTTAGGGGATATTGTGTCACTCTGGCTGACACCTCTTTTTATGAGGATTGGGTTGGTTCCTTCATAGATTTTGATTGATGTTCTTGCTTCGCTATATATATTGGCTATTAAGTCTATGTGTCTGTGATTTATTTGGCTACTAATTAAAGATGCTTTTACTGCCGAGTGCTCAATGCTATCAAAAGCTTTGGCAAAGTCTATAAATGCAATATATAGTGGAAGGTTGTATTCGTGGGTTCGTTCTATTAGGATTGATATATGTTGTGTATAAAATCAAACAATGACAATGGAAGTCGAAAAATTAATTTTATTTTAAACAAATAATTATTTTGAAATAAAAAATATGTATCTAAAAGTTTTTTTGAATCAAAAGATTCTTTCTTTAATTTCGTCTTGACATGAAAAAAAAAGATTATTTAAAGCAAAACAAACTATAATTTAATCAAAAAAACTTATTTTTCTAATTTCCTTCGGATGAAAAATTATATATTAAAACAAGATAACAATGTTTTTGTTGCAAGATGCAAACCTATTGTTTTAAACCAAGATATTTTTTTTTCAATTATGTCGTGGTATAATACTAAAAAACAAGAAGGTTGCCACTTCCATTCAAAACAAATCAATTTTCTGGGATAAAGCCAACTTTTATTTTCAAGGGAAACCAGCAGTTAAAAAGAATAATTTTTTTTTGTTAAGAAAATATCGTCTTCGTGCATAGGAAAGCAGATTTTTTCTTGAATCAAAGCAACTTGCATTGACTGAAGACATTTTTTTCTGTGTAGCCGTTACTACATACTTGGGCATTGCAATACCATTTAGCAGTAGCCCATTTTTTCTCAAAAACGGAAATGTTTTATAGAATGTGTGAATGTTATGCTGTCATACCTTACTGTCAAATATTTAAAACATATTTTAAGACACGTAATTTTATTTTTATGTCAAATGGCCTAAGAATTTCTTTCTAATTTGTATTTGTAAAACACTATGAATCATTCAAGAAGCGCACTCAAAAATAACTTATAATTATGTTGGAGTTTAACTTAACTTTTCCATCTGCACAAACAGGAGCCTCAAAAGTGTTGGAATAATATTTTTTTTCCAAAGTCAAGGTATTAATTTGTTCAAAGAACGATAGGAAAAGCAATAATAGAGGTTCTTTGACAATAAATAAATAAAGGATTTACCCACGATTGGTTAAACGTCATTACGTTTAACGTTTAGAATTGGGGAAAGATATTTTCCACAATACTATTTTTGCTTAATTTTTTAATATTTTTTTGATTATTTTTATTTTTACAAGTTTGGTAAATTTTAAGACAAAAAGGATCAATATTTTTGTTTTGTTTTGATCAATTTAAAATTTGAATTGCGCGTGCAAAATGGCAGTCAAAGATGATACCTGTGCGCCACCCCCGCCATGAGGCGACGATTAACGGCACTATGGCCGATCTGTTCGAATCCAACAAGAGAGGTGTACACACGTGGTGAAGAGAATAGGAAATTTCAAGGTAACCAGGATCAATTTTTAACCCCATACCATCTATATTTTGTTGTTATAATTAATCCATTTATTAATTAGTGTTTTGGTTTCCCTACTGACCAAAAGGGTGGTCCTTCATTTCTTTTAACCTATATTTTATCACCATTTCATTTAGAAAACTGGCAAGAACTTACATAAACAAAAAAAGCAGTTAAGAAGCACTTAATATTTCTAAACCAGCGAACGAAATGTCAAGTAAAAAAATAATTTTTTTTTGCAATCATAAAAGTTGGCCAACTTTTTGCTATTTATGTTTTTCGGTATAAACATCTACACCGTAGTGTCAACTTTTATTTTAATATTTACTTTTATTTTTATATGTATCCTCAACTAAAAAATAACAGAGGTGTTTTTGGGTATTTTTCGTGCGAGTTTGGAGAAACACTCGTCGATTTTGTTTCCGAGGGGGACACTTTTTGGCTATCTTTAAATTTTTGTAGCGCGCACCCCCTCCGAAAAGTATACTTTACCTGTACATTTTGAAAAAGGAAAGTGGGTCTAGTGATACCTTGTTTTGAAAGCCTTTTGAATGTATTTAATACCGTGTGCAAATTTCAAAAATCTATCCAATAATTTTTGAAATTTTCAATCTTTCAAATTTAACATGGACTGATAAAATAAAAATTAGGTCAGAATTTTATATTTTTTGGATTTAATTTTTATTTTATCATTCCATGTTAAATTTGAAAATTTGAAGGAAAACATCTCAAAACCTAATCGATGAATTTTCGAAATTTTTACACGGTTGTAAAGATATTCAAGAGGGCTTCAAAACAAGGTATCACTAGACCTACTTTCCCTATTCAAAATATAGGGGTAAGCAAAAATTTCGAGATAGCCAAAAAGTGTCTCCCTCGCGAATAAAATCGACGTGCCCCAGCGTTTCTTAAAATTTGCACGAAAAATACCCAAAAACACCTCTGTTACCTTTTAGTTGCGATACCCTGTGTATAACCAGCATAATTATACCTAGGTAAGCTTACATAAATGACAATAAAATTTATGTAAAAAAACAAACTTCGCTTTTAATTTTCTGCACCCAAAAGAAAAATATCCGGACTTTGTCCAGAATTTCGAGTGTGCTTGGCCTTAAAAATATTCTAGAGAAATGGTAACCCTAAACACCAATGGTATTCTATAATTTGATAAAAATATACATTTTGTTCATTCTGCATTTATTTTGGATTTTTGGAGCACACTGTACACAAGATGACTGGATGGAAGATCAAACATTACCAGCAAGTTTGACTAATTGACCTAAAAATAGCGTCTGGCTTAATTACAACACATCCCTTAAAAAAGTAGAGTCAAATCAGTGGCGTATCATAGTTACCGCTACCGTGCCAAGGCAAAAAAAGGCACACGCAAAAATTTAAATTCGAGATGATTAATATTTTAGGACTTCTTTTCCTATGTTTAGGTTTTTACCTTGAGTCTATTTTTTATGATTTCTTTCTTAAAGTGGAGTCTTGACTCTTCCTTCATTTTAAAAGTGTGCTGTGACCAGTGGCGGTTTCTCCATAAGTGCACATGTGCACGTGCACTCCCAAATTTTACTTTAAAAAATATTAAACTTTGATCATTCCTTAATCTAATTCATAATTATCCCAAAAGAAATTCACTAAAGACTGGAATATATTCTAGGAATTAATACGTGATGTATGCGTTTGTATTCGTGTTCAAACTCTCCATCAAACAACCATATACGGAATACTACGTATATGCAAACAACGCTTTTATTTACTGGAATCAAATTCTAGATGTTATGTCGCACGCTAATTACGAAATATAGAAAGAGAGGACGACATGTCCCAATAGAATGTTACAGTACATAGAATCTGAACCTTCCTTCTGCACGGCGCGTATACAAAGACCAGCCTCAATGCCGCCCGCACCCCGTCATGATCCCGTCGTCGGTTCGCGTTGCATGTTAGAGCAGATTACCGGCACTTTTAATTCGTGCACTTAGTATGTAGTTGTGTGTGCAACGATTACTTTTCCAAGTATCGGTAGATACTGATACTTCCTATTCGAGTATCAGATATGTTGTATTCGGTACTAAGTAATCATTGTATTATCGGTAAATCCAATAAATACTGAATAGAGTTGAAATTTTAAGTACTAAGTATGCAAAATATAAAAATATTGATGTTTTACATGTTTGTAGTTTTTGAAGTGTAAACTTCTTTAGGCGCATTTAGCAGTTTTTATGGGTAGTTAATTCAACTGAGCCGTCAGGCTCGGCTATGTAACGCTCATTCGGGTGAAATCAGCTCGAAGAGTCGATTAACTGTGAGAAATATTCAGCGAGCGATATGATGATGCAGATGAAGGCCAGTACACAGAAGAGTTCGGTTCGGTCCGCTTTGCAGAATATGTTATGGGCCAGTATTATTAATTTCGCCTTGTTGAAGTTTACACTTCTGCCGTGTGGTCTTAAGCACACACAATTATTTTTATTACGAAAATGTAGATATGTATATTAATCTGGGAAATTTTGACAATGGCGGAAATTTCTAATTCTGATAGCATTAGCGTGCAATATTTAAATAAATTTTAATCTTTGCCATTAGAGGAAAAAATAAACTAGGAGTGAAAATTTATTATTTATTTATAAAAACAATAATAATAGGTAGGTAACTAATATCTAACTAAATATCTAACTTTTTAATTATTTGCTCTAAATTATATGATATACTCGAAGGCCCAAAAAGTTAGCGTGGCACTGAAAAAATATTTTCGCCTGCGCTGCAATTTTTATTTTTATTTTTTGGTGTGCATCCCCAAAGCTTTTTATCACGCGCCGCCACTGGCTGTGACTTACCCAATTTTGAACCAGTGCATTAAGCCTAAATCATTTTTTGTTGTAGTCTGCAGAGTTTTTCTATGTACTGAATGGATAAAAAAAAACTTAGTCAAACTTAAAGGTAAAGTTGACCGATTCATACTCGCCGTTTAAAAAAGGGCATTCTTAATGGGTACATGTATAATTGGACCCCGTTATGCAATAAGGAACCAACTGACTCTCTTACTGTTTTGAGAAAATCGCGAAAAACAGGCGTAAGTTTTACTCCAATGTAAATTTTTGTAGTTTTGCAAGATAGTTCTATTGTTCCGCAGATGGCGCTGACATGATCAAACTTTGTATCTTTATTGCAGAATGATGAAGCAGTAATTTTCGGTTCAATCTTGATTTTTTGGAAATTGGCGGTTGGTTCCTTATTGCATAACGGGGTCCAATTGTCGGTAGCCTTTGTTAAGCCTTACAAAAAGGGATTAGGATTACCAGATTATGGTTCATTCGATAATGATAAATGAAGACATTAGAATACGTAGAGTTGCTTAAAATACTGAAACGTTTCCCAAAATCTCACTAAATATAGACTTCAAGATAAAAATTTCCAAACCTCTCTTAAAAACTATATTATCAAATATGAAAATAAAATAAGGAATTTCGAAGCCCCTAAAAAAGCTAACAAATTTATTTTAGTCCAAATTAGGGTATCCAGTATCGGGACTTGGTCCCGGGAGTTTTCTTTAAAAAAGTGGTCCCGGGACTCAATGAAGGTCCCGGGACCTCAACTTGGTCCCGAAACCGCTAAATTATACCAGAGACATGCATAATAAGCATGACGCAGCGCCGTCTATTGCATGAACGCGAAAGGATCGCAAAAAAGTTTGAAGAATAAACACAAAATAAAGCTATATACAAAGAACGGCTAAAGGAACAGCTAACCCAAAACTTAAGACACGAAAATAAAAATATAGATAAAATAAATGATAAGCTGACAAGAGCTATGATCAAAGTAGAAAAGGATGTTGCACCAAAAGATAAAAAGAGAGAAAGTTGTATATTAGAAGAAATAAAATAACTGATGGAAAAAAGGCAGAACCCGGAGAAATAAGAAAAAAGGACAGTCATGGAATACCCAAAAATAAATAAAACTAAAAGAAAAATGATAAAAGAAAATAAAAGAAAGAGTCAAGAAATAAAAGTTAAGAGATTTATAGAAAATAACAGAAATATGAAATGTCTAAGGCCGACTCTAGGTAGATATGAAAAAATTTAAATAAAGGATATGAACGGTATAGAAACTATAAGGTTAAAGTATATATTATAAATATCACACAACTATTATCTACAGAATTCCACCAAGCAAAAAGGAAACCATCGCGAAAAACAATTAAGAAACTCCTAACAAAAATAAAGAACATAAACACAGAACTACAATCTGAAATAAGCAAAGCGGAAATAAAGAAAGCAATTCAGAAAATGAAAAAAAAAACAAATTACCTGAAAAAAAAAGGAATAGCAGCAGAGATTCTCAAGTACGGAGGTAAAGTTGTAGTTAATACCCTCCATATTCTTCTGAATAAAATACTAAAAGAAAACAATCCCAAAACACTGGAAAGAATCCATAACCATTATTATACAAAAGAAAGGCGATATGATAAGAAAGAAGAACTAATAAAAATGATGTAGCAACTGGATACAGCGATACAGCAAACTAAAACTAAAATCATAACAACCACAGATGAAAAAGAAAAAATGCAAGTGAAATTGGCCTGAGCAGAATTCATTAAATTAAGCTAGATATTAAAAAATAAAAAATATCCTCAGTACCCTAAAATTCACTATGGATCCCAGACCTGGAAAAGCAAACCTGGATTAGGTAACAAAAGCCCAAAAATGAATGAAAAGACAAATGTTACATGTAAAGCTAACAGATAGAAAAAGGAATGAATGGATAAGAAATAAAATAAAGGTAAGGGATGGAGAAGTAGGAAAAACAGAAAGACGATCAGTGGAACAAACGTATTGTAAAGAGACCTTTGGAAATTAAAAGATGTAGGGGAGGACCCCAAATGAGATGGGCGGACGATTTGAAGAAACATGCGGGAAGTAAATGGATGACAGACAGAGAAGAGTGGAATTTATTGGGGGAGCCCTACGTCCAAAGCTGGATCGAAGAAGGATAGGATAAATAAATAGATAGATATAAAATGGTTTTAAGCGCCCCCGAGACGATAAATTGAATTCACAATTAAAATGACAATCGCAATTGATGGAGTTTCAATAAACACTTCAATGTTTTATCAATCGTCAGTTCAGTGAAACTCTCGAGTAGTTTATTTTTTCTGAACGGTATGATTTCTAAAGCCGATTTGGGCTTTTTGGCCTTAACTTTAGCGGTATACAGCCAAAAAAAAAAAAAGACAAGACAAAAGAAAAAAGTAGGATACGCTGTACGAAAAAGTGATATAAACTGAGAAGCTGCTTTACCCATGAACATTTACTAAAAGTTCTGCGAGATACTGAACCAGATGATTACAAAAATTTTCTTCGATTGGATCATAACAGTTTTGATACATAATTAGCATTAATTCGGCCAGACATCGAAAAACAAGACACAGTAATGCGTCCTGCAATTTTTATTTTTATTCATATAATCCTTAGATTTTACTTTCCATAACTCTGGGTGATAGCGATAAAGCGCTATTAAAAGCACAACAAAGTATTTATCCGCGATGTTTTCGAGGTCCACGGGGCTCAACGAGGTATCCATTATCGTGGCTGTCAAGCAACTGGCCGAACGATTGTCAATCGCTCGATTAGACGATCAATTGCGACCCCTCAATGTGCTTCAATCAAAAATCCTTCAATCGTCGTCAATCCATTGATCAATCGCATCAATCGTGTTCGACACGATTAATCAATGCATCAGTGAGACCGGTTGTCAATCGCGATTGTCAATTTAATTGATCGTCTCGGGGGCACTTTAAATTTTATATAGGGTAGCCCACGCCTTTTCGCATACATTTTATGCACGACATGGTGACCATAAATTTAAAATTAAGCTAGATTTTGCTAAGTCAGTTACTTTGTTTTACTTTTGGTCAACCGCTTTGCAGTACCGACTCCGACCGGATGGCATCGCATACCGCAGGTCCATGCTTCGCACAATCGATTGCTGTTGGCCACCACAGTAAACAGACCGCAGGTCGGTAGTACGGAAACTGCCTTGTAAATTTTTTATAACTGTTTTTAGTTTTGGCCAGCGGCCTCTAATAGCTGGCCGGTCGAACTACACTTAGTGCGGGAGTTGAGCGTAATTTTTTGGAGCACTTTTAGTGCAGGGGATGAGCGTTATTTCTATGAGTCTTTTAAACCGGCTGTCCAGAGAGCATATTATCCACGCAGATTTTTTTCAACACTCCCCCCGTTGGCCAATGAGAGTACTAAAAGCAATAGAAAAATATAACTTTACAATACAATACAATTTATGAAAAAAAAACTTGGGTTGAAGACAATTTGAATTACCAAGTTTTACCCTATTAAACCTATTGGTGAAGGCGCAAGAAAGTTATAAGGAAAAGCTTTTCACAGAGAGGCCAATTTAACTATTTTTAATTTTTTACCAAAATATTAGTTTAATAATACATAAAATCTGTCTTTTTCCTTTCATGAAAGTTATAACAAAAATAACAAAATGTTCTGAAAAACTCCGAAAATTTTCGGAAAACTCGGAAAATCTTCGGAAAAACTCTGGAAATATTTGGAAAAACCCGTGATAAACCCGGAAAATTTTTAAAAAGCTCAGGAAATGATCGGGAAAACTCGGAAAATATTCGGAAAACTCTGGAAATATTCAGAAAAAACTCGGGAAATAATCGGAAAAACTAGGAAAAAGTGTTTATCGAAAAATTTTTAAAAAATTTTGGAAAACTCGGGAGATGTTTGGGAAACCTAGTTAAAAACGAGGAAAATTTTTGGAAAAACTCGGAAAATGATTGAGGTGGCATGGCAAAACCCCTCATTGCCAGTTTCTAGCTACGCCACTGTAAAAAGTAGTGCTCATTTGATCCCAATGCAAAAAAAAGTATAAAATTTGTTAAGGGATTTAAATCACACTTCTTTTGTAAGTAACAAAGAAATTGTTGACATTACATCATACCTTCTGTTTGAATAAACAGTTATACTTAAACAAAAGAGTCTTATAAAACTAAAAAAGCCCAAAAAAAGTCTATAAAATCACTGAAAAAACACAAATTAACAAAAAAAGCTTCGAAGAGAACTTCCACACAAGAACAAAGAGTACGAAAAATGAAAATGGCGATAGGTCGCTAGGCGGCTGACACCCTGTCAAAAATGTCAAAGTACAGAAATCTGTAATTTTGCACGCCCCCTTTTTTCAATAGTTTTTGGCGGGAAAGTCCGAGTGTCTATACTACCGCTTTGCGGTCCATGTACTGTGTTGGCCACCAAACGTATACTAGTTCCAACGATTATAAATACACAGGATTGCTTATTGGCTCGAATCTTTTAGCGGTAGGCGGCGCCTTGCTTACGTCACTAGTGAACCTCTGCTCAGCGCGCTTCATTTAATACACATTGCAATCGTGAGTTTTTCCCGCTGTTTTCTTGCTTATTTGCAAACAAATTTTTTATTCATGATAGTAAATATAATTAATAATTTCATTCATTCAAAACAAATGACTTGATAAATCAAGAGTTTGCTCTGAGAGCTGAATTTTCCTACCAGACGATATGTTGGAGTTTCTCTTTTAAATAGTTGAAAGTTTTAGAATAGAAGTAGGATTTCTTCTAAAAGTTTAATCAATTTAAATCATTAGATGTATAATTTATTGTTTTTGTTGCGGATATAATAAAATACACTTATTTTATGTAGTAACAAAAAGGTATTTATTTGATATTTCAGATCTAAAATTGCAATATTTATTATATTATTATATAAAAAACCAGTCAGTTTTTGGAGAAAACAGCCAAATAAGATGTGTTTTTCAACTTCTTATGCTTTAAATCAATAGATTTTCATAAGTTTTTTTTTCAAATGATTTACATTGTTTGTGTTATGAGTTGTTTTTATCCCACCCAGCGCCCGTTTTTACTCCTTCTCCTGTAACATGTTTCTGAAAACTTCTATAAAGGGACTAAAAAAACTTAAGAAAAAAACTGAAACTAAACTTGGAGAAACTGTCTACAAAATAAACTTTCCAATAATCAGTTTTATAAAAGAAGTACGTTTGCGGCAGAATTACCAATTTTCTTTAATGTGATTAATTTAATGAGCAAGGAGTTTCCAAAAATCCAAAAAAAATTAAAAGTTTATATAAATATAATAATATACTAGTATATATATTTATATTTCTACACTGAAAGGGGGAACACAAAGCTTTTATTTCAACAATAAATTAATGTGCTTTCTTTATATCAATTCACTTAATTCACATTTCTAAAGGTTTATCATAACAAAAATATTTCATGTAAAAAAAGCCAAGTACGCGAAACTGGTATTCCGTAAAAAGAATTGAGATAAAAATAAAGGCAAGTTCTACAATACAAGTTTCAAAATGAATGGTTCTTACTAGTTTGGGAATGTTTTTTTAAACTTTGCTATTCCAGCCAAACTTCCTTACGTTCAATTTCCTAAGAGTCATTTGCAGCCGTAATAGCCAAGTTTAGAAAAACATTTCCAAACTAGTAAGAAGAAGAAATTTGTATTGTAGAACTTGGCTTTACTTTTATCTCAATTCTTTTTACGGAATACCACTTTCGCGTACTTGGCTTTTTTTACATGAAATGTTTTTGTTATGATTTCACTGCTTTTTTAAAGGATTTGGATAATATTTAAGTTTCAAAGTAGTAAAATATACGGGATATTGTTCAAAACTTTTGCAATGCCTTATTAAAAATGTTGAGTTTTTTTTATATTTTCCTATGGTTTTATCATAGTTCTTATCAGCTTTCTAGTGTTCCTGGAAGTAGGCAATGTTAATTTTTTTTTAATTTTACATAACTTTACATTTATAGGGAAGGCAAGTAAATTAAAATCTTAGTGTTTTTAAATTTTTTCTCATAGTTTTATCATAGTTCCTATCAGTCTTCCAAAGCTCAGCTCTCTAGCGTTTCTGGAAGTGGACAATGCTAATTTACATAACTTTACATTTATAGGGGAGGGAAGTTAATTAAACTTTGGGGTTTTTTAGTTTTCTTTTATAGTTTTATCATAGTTCCTATCGGCCTTCCAAATCTCAGCTCTCGAGCGTTTCTGGAAGTGGACAATGTTACTTTTACACAACTTTACATTTATAGGGCAGGGAAGTAAATTAGAATTTTGGGGTGTTTTAATTTTTTTCTATAGTTTTATCACAGTTACTATCGGCCTTCCAAAGCTCAGCTCTCTAGCGTGTCCGGAAGTGGGTAATGTTACTTTTACATTACTTTACATTTATAGGGGAGGAAAGTAAATTATAATTTTGGGGTTTTAAAATTTTTTTCTATAGTTTTATCATAGTTCCTATCAGTCTGCCATATCTGGAAGTGGGCAATATTACTTTTACATAGCTTTACATGTATAGGGGAGGGAAGTAAATTAGAATTTTGGGGTTTTTTGATTTTTTCCAGGGGTTTGGTCATAATTTCTATCAGTCTGCCAAATTTCAGCTTTGTAGCATGCCTGGAAGTACAGTAGAATTTTGATGATCTATACATGAGTGAGTGTGTGACAATTTCGACGTGTTTTGAAATTTCGTAACTACTTCTGGGAATTCCATAAAACTAAACATAATGGGATTGTTAACTCCATGGAGATCTACGACTGTGCAAAGTTTGAGATTCGTAGCTCATTCCGAAGTAGAGTTTTAGATAGGTCAAATACCGGCTGAAATGTTTCAAAAAAAGATGGTACGGCCCGTGAACTTGACGAGGCACTGCCGTGCCCTCAGATTTACCTGCTTAATAGTCAACCACACCGTCAAATAAATGAAAAAACGCAAAAAAACGGAGGTAAAAACGTCAAAAACACCTTAAAATCACACGAACTCTCAATACAAACGAAGCAACTGGTCCGCTGGTGACGTAAGCAAACACTGTTCGTCTCGCTGAGCGACGCTAACATAGAGTTAAATGGAAATAAGCAATCCTGTGTGTTTATAATCGTTGTACTAGTTCAGCCTCGCTGCAAGGCATGTAATTTCTGCCTCAAATGAATACGCGTTTTTATTTGTACGAATGTGACTTGTAGTGCACGTCACTGGTATTGCGGGTCCTTTTAATGGCTCGCGCTTGACAGCACGTGTGTGTATGTTATATGTCGCTCTTCACGGTAATTTTGCTCTTCAAAATTCCATTCGGGTGTTTACAAGCCTAAAACCACATTTCACTGTCTCACCCAAGTTTCCTATGCAACATTTTAAAATTGATTTGTTTTGAACTGACTACTTATATTTTAACTTTAAATTTAACAACAGCATTATTATTTATTTATACCCAACCCAAGAGACCCTGTAGGAATGACATATTTTTACAAAAGAGAGACGCGACAAACCCATCAACGTCACTGAAATTAACATTTTTTGGTTATGTTGTTTACTTGCCAAGTTCATTGGCGTTTAACTAAAATAATTTAAATTGTCACATATAAAAAAAAAAAAAACGTTTGTCCACAATCGTTTATTTTTATTCTCCGACGCTTATGAATTAACAAGGACCGAGGGTGCGTCCCTCTCTAAACATAGCTAGAGTATAGAGGACCGATATTTTTATCTATTGATCTTGAATTAAATTAATTTGAAGTTGAAGAGTCTGTCGCGTCTCTATTTCTTTAAAATATGTCATACATACAGGGTCTCTACCCAACCCCCCAATGGGAAACAAACCCAAAAACAAATTTTGAAGAAAAAAGTTGGCGAATGTCATTACAAACGTCATAATTTCTCAGGAGAGTGGCGTGGCGTCTGGGGCAAAAAATGTGTTACTTTTGATCTGGTTCTGGATCTAGATCTGGTCAAACATTGCAGTGGCAATATGGACAAAAACTCGAGACAAAGACCACTGAGTTCAGTAACAAAGAAAAACTCTTCTTCATTGAAACTACTTGCCGCATCTATGGGTCACGCCCTACTACCGTTACTACTACTACTAAGTTCGTACTGATATCACTAGTAGGTATCGAAAAGTACCGCTTTTTAATCAGTTGTCCGGAAACCGTTCCATAAGTGTCTGGAGATTTGTCTAGGGTGTCTGGAGCCCAATTATATTGCCTTTCTGACTTTGTATTCAAAAACAATATTAGTTTTTTTCCTTGTTTCATTCTTCAAAAATTCAGTTACACCCACACAATTTTTTTTGTGGCATAAACTAACCATCTTATCCTTACAGGTGTTCAATGCCAAAATTCAGTTAAACGTCCGGTAACCGGATCGTTAATAAATAAAATCTATATGTTTGTGGCGGATTTATTTTACAAAAAAAATCTTTATCTGAGTATTAAGCCACTATTAAGGAAATGTTTTTATATAAGAAACTACTGCGCTTCGCCTAGAAAAAGAAAAAACACTAATTGGCCAGTGGTTTTTATCCTTATTATCACTGCAATATTTGACCAGATCTAGATCAGATCCAGATCAGATAATAATGCATTATTTCTTGACTAACATACGTACGTACGTACATTCCTGTCGAAAACAATAAATTCAGAAAAGCAAATTTAAATGGGGTGTTTTTTGTCTGTGTCACCCAGTGGCGAATCTAAATTGTCCGCGGTGGAGGGGACAGGGGACAGCAAAAAACAATATTGAAGCTCTAAAATTGGAAAATAAACTATATGCAAATAAAATGCGGCGAAGTGAAAAATAAAGTAATTTTTGTAAACAAACTTACTACTTTATACTTTTTATATACCTATAAAATAAAATAATTATTACATAGCAAGAAAAGAAAGTGACAGTGTGAACGAGGCGTTAGCCGAGTGAAACAACACGCGAGTGTAAGAAAGTTACTTTCTATCGAGTTGTGTCCGCTATTTTTCCTACGAACATTGTTGAGCTTTAGTTTTGCACAAATGGAATGAAACTGCTTTTCCCCAGATGTGTGAAAAAGTACTTTGCAACACATGTACGGAAAAAAATAATGACAGTTAACGTCATCGTATACTTTTCTATACATGTGCTGAAAAGTACTTTTCCACACATGTGCGGAAAAACTTTTGCATACGGGTGAAATTTAACCTTTTCTGAGGTATGGTCGTAGCAAAAAAATTGTGTAAATAACAGCTTCTCTAGGCAGTGCCCCCCCCCCCCCCCGAGGGTACTGGCGCCCCAAGCTTTATTACGTAGCAGGGCCGGCAACGGATTGGTAGGGTCACTGCATCCTGGAAGCCTGGCGTCCTGGAGACGCCAGACTTCCAGGATGCAGTGACCCTACGGATTGGGAGAGCGGCAAATCTGTCATCTGTCGCCGACAAAAGAGAGGAAACTAAAGACATGATGACCTTTTTTTCTTGGTCACAAGTTTTTTGATGGGCGCCCTTTTTAGCTTTCGACCCCCCCCGCCCCTGCAGGCACGCTACGCCGCTGCCTCTAGGATCAGAAGTACCTGGGGCTAGAACAGATTAAAAGGCGGTCCTGTCACTATATTACTTGCGTTGTATATGACTAATTTTTCATATACCATTTAAAGATTAAAATTAAATGATTCGCCAGGAAAAAAAGTTACAAAAAACGTATAACAATAGCTGTTTTTTATTCGAAGGTACAATTGCCAGCAGTACCTTACAGGGTGATATAGATTAAAATAATAAAGTTATTGAACATATAAATTGAGTCAAAATATGTTAATCTACAGGGCTCCTAAAGTGGGATCTATAACGTTTTTATAGATTTATTTTTTATGTCATTTATGTAAAGTTTTAATCCAAAGAAGCCCAAAATAGTTTAAGCTATATTTTAAAAATTTACATTTTAAATGGAACTCCACATTACGAAGGTATAGAGTATACCTCATATTAGGATAACCTTTAATTTAAATTAGTAGGGAATTTTTTTTTAATTCTGAATACTTTCTTCTGTATTTGGTTTTTGACATGCTTTTTCTTACTTAATAAAAAGTATCCAAAGAAACTTAAAATATTAAGTTTTTCTTTGACAGTCGTTTAAAAAAAGTACTTTTCTTTATTAGCATTGGGTGAAAATTGTTTTAAAATAGTATATTACACAATATGAGAAGAAAATGACACATTACACACGTGCGTGAATGTTGTGAATGAGGCGCTAGCCGAGTGAAAACACGCGTGTGTAAGAAAGTTACTTTATCATAACAAAAACATTTCATGTAAAAAAAAGCCAAGTACACGAAAATGGCATTCCGTAAAAAGTATTGAGATAAAAGTAAAGCCAAGTTCTCCAATACAAATTTCAAAATGAAAGGTTTTGCAATGCCTTACTTAAATTTTTGAGGTTTTTTAATTTTTTTCTATGGTTTTATCGTAGTTCCTATCAGCCTTCCAAAGCTCAGCTCTCGAGCGTTTCTGAAAGTGCACAATGTTACTTTACATAACTTTACATGTATAGGGGAGGGAAATAAATTAAAATTGTCGTGTTTTTAAATTTTGTCCTGTAGTTTTATCATAGTTCCTATCAGTCTTCCAATGCTTAGCTCTCTAGCGTTTCTGGATGTGGGTAATGTTACTTTTACATAACTTTACATTTATAGGGAAGGAGAGTAAATGAAAATATTGAACTTTTAAATTTTTTTCCCATGGTTCTATCATAATTTCTATCAGCATTCCAATACTCAGCTCTCTAGCGTTTCTGGAAGTGGGCAATGTTAGTTTTATATAAATTTACATTTATAGGAAAGGGAAGTAAATTAAAATGTTGGTGTTTTTAAATTTTTTCATATAGTTTTCTCATATTGTCTTTCAGTCTTAAAAAGTTCAGCTCTCTAGCGTTTCTGGAAGTGGGCAGTGTTACGTTTACATAACTTTACATTTATAGGGGAAGGAAGTAAATTAGAATTTTGGGGTGTTTTAATTTTTTCTATAACTTTATCATAGTTACTATCGGTCTTCCAAAGCTCAGCTCTCTAGCATGTCTGGAAGTAGGCAATGTGACTTTTACTTAACTTTACATTCATAGGGGAGGGAAGTAAATTAGAATTTTGGGGTGTTTTATTTTTTCCTATAGTTTTATCATAGTTCCTATCAGTCTGCCAAAGCTCAACTCTCTAGCATTTCTGGAAGTGGGCAGTGCTACTTTTACATAATTTTAAATGTATAGGGGAGGGGAGTAAATTAAAATTTTGGGGTTTTTTGATTTTTTCCAGGGGTTTGGTCATAATTTCTATCAGTCTGCCAAATTTCAGCTTTGTAGCATGTCTGGAAGTACAGTAGAATTGATGATCTATACATGAGTGAGTCAGTGAGTGAGTGGCAATTTCGACGTTTTTTGAAATTCCGTAACTACTTTACTATTTTATGGAATTCCATGAAACTTGGAGGGGTTGTTAACTTCATGGGGATCTACGACTGTGTAAAGTTTGAGATTCGTAGCTCATTCCAAAGTAGAGTTTTAGGTAGGTCAAATATCGGCTGAAATGTTTCAAGAAAAGATGGTTACGGCGCACTAACTTGGCGAGGCACTGCCGTGCCCTCAGATATCGAGTTGGGTACGCTATTTTTCCTACGAACACTGTTAAAATATACTAGTTTTTGTAATAATTGGTCTTTAAATTTGCACAAATCAAATAAAACTGCTTTTCCATACATGTGCGGAAAAGTACTTTTCAAGACATGTGCTGAAAAATCTCTGCACACGGTAGAAATTTAACGTTTTCTGAGGATGCAAATCGTGTGAAATTCATAATTTTCATACCCAGGCCTATGGTAATCTCTTTTCTTCTCATTTTATTTTCTGTCTGTCTATCTTTAACACACGGCTTCTTGGCACCCAAGATCTACCTTTAAGAACCCTGTAGGTATATAAAATTTACTTTACTTTTAAAGTACGGAACTAAAGTAACCGAAAAATGTAAATTTTCGTTAATTCCTCGTTTGCGTAAGAAATATAAGTACCACCCTGTAAAGCTAGAATCAAATCCTTGACCTATAAAAAGTAAAGCAATAACATCTAGCTTTGATTGCCAATAAATTAGGTACTACCTTTAAACAATCCATGGCTAAAGTTCAACAAACATCAAATAACGAAATTAGAATTAGAAAGGAAGTTAATCACCTAAATCTTAGAATAATAAGTAGACTAGATACAGCGTACGTAATCATTTCAAACGCGATGAAACCAAACTCTGCAGAAATTTTTAAAAGAGGCTGGACTGTATTTCAAAAACACGTAGCGTGTCCTATTTTCGATAAACTTTGAATGGAAAAATTGTTTTTATTATAATGGTAGCGATAGACAATCCCATAAATCTTACTTAATGTATTATTGTGGCAAAAATATTCCTAAATTTTAAGAGTTCCGCCATTATTGATAAAAACGATGTCACAAGATATCTTTCCTACGAGCGTGCAGAAAAAAGGTTTTGAACGGACTCATTTTCGTGCAGAAAATAGCCAGTACTGCCAGCTTAGAACTTGTGCCGCATAAATCGAGTAAAGTACGAAGAAGAATTCGATTATGATAAAAAATACTCTGCCAATCTATGGGCACCTAAGCTCACACTAGGTACTATAGTTATAGTGTGACCTAATATAATCAAAAACTGAAATATATTTTATTCAACTCCAGACTCAATTACCTTTCGTTTGATACCACACAAGCCATGTTTTGACTTAAACTCAAATTTTTTTAATCTACCCCCCACCCTTTTGAAAAAAACTAAAATGTATTTTGTTTAACTCCAGACTCAATTACCTTTCGTTTGATATCACACACGCCATATTTTCACTTAAACTCTAATTTTTGACATCTACCCCCACCCTTTTTTTTTAAATAAACTAAAATTCATTTTTTTTAACTCCAGACTTAATTACCTTTCGTTTGATATCACACACGCCATATTTTCACATAAACTCTAATTTTTGGAATTTACCCCCACCCTTTTATTTGGCTTGCGTTCAGTGGATTTTGTTCATTTTTAAATGGGACCATCACGGCCCAAGACCCAACTTAGGTACCAAATTTCATTAAAATCGGACAAGCGGTTTTTGAGTTATGCGCGTTGGTCGTTACAGACAGACAGACAGCAAAACAAAAAAGTTTCAAAATCATCTGAAACGCAAAGATATATAAAAAATTTTGAAATCGGAGCAACTTTTTTTTTCTCGAAAAAATTAGGATCACCATAGCTCACACTACTTATGGTAGTAGTGTGAGCTAAAAATAGTGCAGTGATTTTCAACATTTGGTTTCTGCGTATTCTTAGGAAAATGTTGAAAAAAAGTTTTTTGAGGATCCCAAAATGATAAAATGACGCTATTTGCACTTATCTAAATAAAAAGTATCTTTTTATCCAAATATAAATATTTTTAGTGTGTTAGTTATATATGTCAAAATCTAAACTTTTTCTTGCTATATTGGCAACGTAATCATTTCCTGTTTAAAACTTCCCATAAAAATTGAAATATAAATTAAAGCAAAAGATAAAATTGAAATTTTCTGAAAAATCCTGGAAACTATGGGTTATCACCCAAACGGGATTATAAGAATTTTAGGAGAACAAAAAATTTATGCGAAGAAAACTTTATTAATAGCCGACTGTACGATTTAATCCCACTAGGTTCTAAGGCCTCGTACAGACCTGAACATTTTGCACGCTCGCACACCATTCCGCAAATCCTGGCCATTCGGCGAACGGTTCGCGAAATCCCCATTGCTTGTCGGTTTTTACCCAGAGATCAAAGATAGAAATAAAATTTCGGACTTACATTGCCTTTATTTATTTTAAACACGACGGCGACGTTTCGATTAGTAAGTATCTCTAACCATTTCACTAAACTAAACAATCCAGTCTACGGGCTACTAGTTATACTACTTGGTTTGCTGTCAGGTGTGACACCCCCCCCTTTTTTTAATCCTATAAGACGCTTGTTTTCCATATGTTTGGTAAGTCTGTGTTTGGTTGACTGAAAACTTCATGATTCTGCAGTATAAACGCAGCTTCAATAAACTTTCGTTTTCGCCAATGTGACTCCATATGCAAAACTTTAGCTTCAGACCATTGAATCCTCATTTGACTATCCGCTAAACCGGATTTTTCGATATCCCCTAATTGGGTTCTTTTTAAATGTTCATTTACTCTAACCTGAAAAGGGCGTTTCGTTTCACCTACATATGATTTACAACACTTACATGGGATTTAGTAAATACATTCCTTATTTTCTGGTTTTGTTTTAGTTACAAAACTCCTTATCGTATTTTAAACAAAGGGGAGATCAAAGATAATGCGCGTGAATGAGTTCGTAGGTTTGGCCGGGGCAAAATAAAACGGCGGTTCATGAATCTTGAAGGGATAAAAACAGAAAACAGCGCAATCTTCTGCTCGTCGAAATCAAAAAAGCCTTGTTCGCCGTTCGGGGCGTTGCGCGGCTCAATGTGCAGGTCTGTACAAAGCTTCAGAGGGATCTCTGCGGCATTAGCCCGGGGCGGCAAATTGAGGCGGCGGCAAATCGAGGGAGCGGCAAATCGAGGGGACGATAAATCGGCTGTATAATTTCAAAAAAAAAGAGTAGCACTCACCTATGGATAATCTTTTGATTTTTTTTTGGTTAAGGGCGGCATTTTCTGCCTTCGACCCTCCCGCTCCTTAAATTACGCTACGCCGCTGTGCAAATGGTTAACGTTATCGCTTTAAATTTTTGTTACGAAGGGACGGTATGTTACCTTTTTGCCCGGGGTTTAAGGGGTTTGAAATAACACTTTTTTTGGGAATTTAATGGGTATTTAATATTTTTAAATAAAACTTTTGTCAATTAGTAAATAAAATAATTCCTTAGCGCGCATTTAAATCCTCAATAAATTATTTTGTCTAGAACCGCTTCACATATCGCAATTATTTTTTTTTAAATTTGTTAAACTCTGCCCAAAAAAGTGTTATTTCAAAACCCTCACAATTAGATTTTTGCCTACAATATTTAATATTTTTATTCCGATACAACTCTGCACCGTCTCCATAGAAATTTTAATTATTTTATATTTCCCCTTGTATATTAAATACTTTTCTCTCTTTATATGCCATACATATAAAATAAAAAAAGTTTTGTGGTTTCAAAAAAAAAATAAAAAATAGGTCGTTAATATGTATTTTTATTAAATAAAAGTTAAAATTTTCCATTTGGGTTTTACTGACGAAATCTACAAAACCTGAAATACCAATCGATCTCTGCGCCCCAATGTATCCAAGACCTAAATCATGGGCGCACCCAGGGCGATGGGCTCAGGATCTGGGCACCCCCCCAAGCCTAATATTTCTTAGATATTTTTCACATATTTCATGAATAATACCAAGATATATTAATGTGTGCGCTACTGCCTAAATGCAAGGCAGGACCCAACTATAATTTCTTAAGGCTTGCGTGCATTATTATGTCTGATATTTGACTTATAAATCCTTACCAAGGCAATATTAAAACCTGTTGGCAATTTTGGCATAATTTTCGCATTGACCTTGTACTTTAGTAGGTTTGGTAACCAAATTTCTGCAAAATTATGCTTAATTTCTGAGAACTATACGGAACTTGTAACCATATACAGTTTTGATAATATAATAATTTAGATAGACGGATAATTCTTTAAAATTCTGGACAATTTGCAATTTTAGCTTAGGTATGAATATGATAGAACTTGTGTTTGTTAATCATACTGTTTCATTGAAAGGTGTTATTTTTCTAGCAGGGAGATATAACTACACTGCCCCTTATTAGAGTAAAGCTCGGTCGGTGCCCACCTGCGACTTTCTGGTGCGTGCCCACGCACGCGTCACATGACTATCATAACATTTTATATTGAGATCACGTGACGCGTGAGCGGGCACCCACGAGAAAGTCGTGGGTGGGAATCAGGTGTAATCATAGACGAATTTTAGTTTACTGTGGGTGTAATATAAAAACAAATTGTAACAGGGGCGATCCTCGTAATCGTGACGAATGTCTTCACCAATAGCAAGCAAGGAAATAGTCGCACGTCGTCCAAAGACAATGAATTTTGAAGCATTATTATGCGCTGGCAGCAAAATCTCTTCTGCTGTCACGAAGCAATAAAACATTTCTTGAGCGTTTCGCTAGAGAAGCCTGCGCCCTGCGTTGCTGAGGTCTGTTCCAATAACACGACGATTCAGACTTTGGTAGTGGCCAAAGCTCTTCTGTTCTGAAGATGATCACTGCAAATAGTAAGTATCATTAGTTCACAGCTTGTTTTATTCGGCGTTTCAAGAACAAAATATTGCACCCCCTCTAAAAAACTGTCACAGCTCAAAAAATACAGTTTTACTGGTTAAAGCCAAATGTGACACTGTTTTAGGATCCAAGACAAATTACCTGTGCCAAAATAAAAGTGTCACTTCCGTCATCTAGCTGTAACAGGGGCCTGTGTGTGACAGTGGTACTGTCACCTCAAGTGGCCAAGGCTTAAATGTTGTAAGCTACCAACTTAGGCTACAACTTATATAAATTATAAAAAGATTAAACGTTACTATATGTTATTAAATTTACACGATCTCGAAAGGGACTTTGGCGGTTCTTGGAGGAAAAGTATGCTATAAACGTTTTTCTCAAATGTATAACTACTGTAGGATAATCATACATACCTTTTCAATTTTCTTCTTGCAGCTTCACACTTTCACTTCTTATATTTACTAGTTGAATATCGACTTTTTAGTACTATTAAACTTTTGTATTCAAATATTTACACTTCTTAAACTTTTAGGTTTTATAAACCTTTTATAAATTTGTTGTAAATATATATATTTATCAACATCTGAAAGGTTGATTGAATGAGTGAAACTATTCAATCAACTGTTTAATTTACTTAATATTACTGTTTAGGTTTGGGATATGTTATTAATTAAAAATGCCGATTTTAGGGCAACGAATGGTTTGTATTTTGTTGATAAAAAACCATAAAACAGTTAAACACATTATTTCAAAACACTGGAAGCAGTAATAATTAATGACTTTACAATCAATAAACTCTAAAAGAAAAGACCAAAATAATTATGAATATTAAAGTTAACAGTTTTATACAATGTTAAAATAATTGATAAATTTCCCCAGTTGAAATAAAACTCCCCTTAAGAAGTGTGAATGAAAGTGTACCAGGCAAAGGCAAACTAAAGAGTAAAATCCCTGACGACTTTCGAAAGTTTCCCGTCTCAGTTAAAGCGACCCTGCGCTTGAAGGGACAAATATCTTGGCGTTGATTGGCTAGAATTCTACTCCCTTTCGCTTTCGCGAGAAAGAAATAGACTGCGCTTTAAGCGTTCCACTAAGAGACGAAATAGCAATGCAAGCCAGACTGAAAAACCCGTTAGAAAGTAAAATTATACAGTGTGTTTTTTTAAATTGAAAATAGTTTAAAATTTGTTTCCAGTTACAAAATAAGAATTATTTTGATGTTAGTGGCTCAAAGGACATATTAGCCGAATACAACTTTTATTAAAATACAGCGAACCTGAAAACATGCCTAAAAACAAGTCGCCGAGTTGCCATAAATTTTACTTAATCTTAACCTAGTCTTGCATATAATTAATGCTTGTTGATGACAAAAACAATATTTAATTAAAAATCTTTAAAAACTTATAAATGGCAAAAATACCATTTATGCTCAAATCCCGTTTTGTCACATTACTCCCCCCTGATTAAGTATAAACAATTTTTTTTTATACGCAAGTCGAAATAAAATGGTTTATAACAACAAGCATTAAGTAGTGCAGACAACACAAATCTAAACTAAAACTATAACGCTCTTCGTTTCCATTTTTCTTCACTGGATATCTGATGGTCAACAAACATTCTGGCTGGAAAAAACTTGAAGTTCCATTCTGGAACAAAACAGCAACACTGGATCAGGTACAACATCTTAGATCAGCTAGTCAGCAACAAACATGGTGAACGATCAGTAGATTCCAAACAGTACTGAAAGAATCAGAATATCAGTGCAGCTTAATAACAACGATAACTTAAATTAAATGAGGGCAAAATAAAATTGACATATAAACCGAAAAATATATAGAAATATATAATTTTAACACACATTGTTTGAAAACTACTACATTAAGGTATATATTATATACACGCTTATGCAGAAATTGGTGGAGACAAAAAAAAAATGATTTAAGTTAACGTAAATAAATTAAGGGAGTCTCCAAACCAAACCGTTTCCTCCATAGTGTTAAACAAACACTAGGTACGCAGCAAGAGCTGAGTTTCCACATTGGCCATCTTTGAAACTAAAGGTGAACAGCAGACTCTGTATTGAATTTGGAAAGAAATGTTCAATTGCAGGTTTGCACAGCGACGGTAAGAAGACGTCGATTGTAGTGATGATGGCTGCTTGGCAGATCTAATGACTTTAATGGTGGAATGGCTGCTTGGTTGATTAAACTGTTTGTGGAAGAAATTTGTTGGTTGGTTGATAACACTTTGCAATAGCTGACCTAAAAACAAAATCATTTTAATACAAGAAAAACAATGTTTTTAATAACAATAAACCAACCTAATGTAAAACAAAAATATTTGTTTAAAAAAAATATTATTTAAATAAAAAAAAATTGAAAATTTTTTGATTTTGTGATTATATCTCATAAATAAGTTTTAGGTGAACTAAAACTAGTTAGACGGCAAAGAACCTACAAAAGGTTGTCTAACCCAAAAAACGTGTTTGCATAAAAAACAAATTTTAAAACAAAGATAAAAGCAAGAAACTACAAACACTAACTGAAATATTAAAATTGATTATTTTAAAACTTTAAAATATATTTATACCGAATTAAAAAAATACGTTTAATTGACAATATTTGACAAGAAAAAAGATTTAAAAATTTAAGTTGGTTTATTGCTCTCAGTGTAATAAAAAAAAACAACCCTACCAGGTTCACTTAATAAACTTTAAAACAAACATGGAATACTCTATCGAAGCAAAAACAAATCATATAAAAATAACTCATGTGATCGAAAGAACAACTGAAAATAAATACAAGTTAGCAAAAACGAACACAAAATGATACAAAAACTGAAATACAAGTTTTTATCATAGTTAAGATTTTAATGATTCAAAAATTTTTTTAAATTTTATAAAGAAAATCAAATAGAACAGATAGAGTAATCTCAAATGAAACAAATCCACATAGATTTTTTTTAAGTAGAACAAATCCAAATATTTTTTATTAGAACAAATCAAATACAATGATTCAATATAGAACCAATCAATAAAAAAAAAAATTCATGAACAAATGAAAATAGAACAAATCCAGCCAGATGAATATACACATTTTCAAAATTACTTAGAATAAAGCTCCTCCTAGAATTTTTCCCTTTTTTTTCCGAATTTTCTTTAAAATTTCTTTCCTGAAACCTTATCTTTTCCAATGTAAACTTTCTTTTCCATAGATCTTGCTAAATAATTTTTCTTTAAACATGAAAAATATTCTTCCTTTCAAATTGATTTTCGGTGTGATTTTAGTATGTTTGAAAATGAAAAGTTGGGTTTCCATTTTCTAACTAATTTGCATTTTATTTTATTTTCCAATTAATTGTAAGCTGGTTTTACACAATTTTGAAAAACTAAGAACAGCAGCAAAACAAAGTAGGTTAATATTGATGTCATTCTTTGAAAATTAGACATCTTTGCTTTAAAATACTTGACTTAATGTAAGCAAATGTTTTAAAATTTGACCAATTTAGGTTTTTATCGAATTTCATGCGCACATAGGTGGCGATAGAGGATTTTAAAGTGCATGAATCAAAACAAACAAAATAAAATAATCTTAGTTGATAATAAAATTTTAAATAAAATTATGTCTTATTATATTCCAATTGAAGCGAATGACAATAAAAAAAATTAAACAAAAATGACAGTTGATGGTTGCTTCAATCGACTCTTTTTGGTGTTATTATTATTTCTTATTTTTCCAAAACTACTAAATAAGAACTATTTAGAGTCCAAGCAGGCAAGGGCTTACTTCGAAAATATGAAAAAAAAAATAAATAAAAAATACTTTAAAATATTTTAGGTATAACATACTGTTTTTCCAATTTAATAAGTTGACAAAAAAAAACAAAAGGTATCTTAAACGATAAGGTTCTTTAGATAACGCAAGACTTAAAATGAGCAAATATTTTAAAAAAATAATAATAAAAATAATAATAAATGAAATAATGCTTGCTAATATACGAAAAATAAACACTGATCTTAGAAAGACTAAGTTTTCCTTAAACGATCAACTATTGATTTAATGATTTAATTATTTATTTTATTAATAGTGGAAATTATGTATAGGCTTTAGTTAATAACAAAATTACTTAAAGATGATAATAGAAATAAAAATAGTACAAAAATAATAATTTAGGTGTTCTTGATTAGTGCTATGCCTGTGCACTAGCATATCATTTTAATAATGACGTTATAGAGAATATTTTTATTTTATCGATCAACTAGGACAGCAAACAGAAAGGAACAAACTAACAAAAAAAAACATTTTTAGAAAAAGACAACACATTTTTGTGATTTGTCATAGTTACCAAAAGAAAAGTTCTACAAAAACAATTGTACTCATAGAGTAAAAGAAAATTGGAGATTTTTTTTTTTTAATTATCGAAATTTATCATCAAAATGGAATTTGCTTGGCTTAAATGGTACAGACTGTACTTAAAGTTCGTATAGGCCAATATTTTCCCTTTAGGAAAAAAAAACATAAAAAATAAAATATTGTTTTAATGATAAACAATACAAAAATTCAAAAATAGTTTTAAAGAATCAAATGTTATTAATTTAGATAATATTGATTTTATCAAGTTATAATATAATGAGAAGAGAAAAAAAAATAGAAAAATGTATCTTAGCAATGTTAAGATTGCTATGATAATATCCAATTGGATTCGAGAATGACTTCAAAATGGAGAAAAAAAATATATATGTACACAAATCGAAAAAATTTAACCGTTGATGACGTAGTTTTTATTCGGTTTATGGGATCTTAGAAAAGCACTGATTAAGAGCAAATGATCCCCATTTAAAAAAAACAAAGGTTTTTGAAATAATGGACTCAAAAATATACTATATATAATCGATTTTACGTTAATACTTTAACCATTACGTTACGTTGATTTACTATAACACACATATCCATCATAAAAGAACAAAACCAAAAGGCATGTGTGGATTTTAACAAAAAATAAAATGATATTTTGTTTTTTTTAAAATATAACAAAAATAAAAAAAACAATTAAAAGTTTACAAAATATCTAAAATGTTCTGGTCACTAGAAAAAAAAAATGACTTTACTAAAATAATAAAAAGTTAAGTATTACACTTTTTCCGTGTACCACAAAAAAACAAGATTAAAATTACATATCTGACAGATGATTGATGCAGATATTATCTTGAAAAGATACAATTTACTTCTACTAAAGCAAAGTACAAAAGAGATTAAAGAATTGGTTTTCACATATAATAATAGATTACAAAAGCTCTGTATACCTCAAGATAGAACTGTGGCATAACGCGATAGAGACACTGTCTCTTGGCTCAGCGATTGTTATGCCAACTACCAATCTCCACAGTTAATTAGCTATTTTCTTTTATAAAATTTGTGCTTATGCACTTAGTTTTTATGGTAATTAGTTTGACGGGTAACATTTTACAGAAAAAAAAACAGTTGTTTGCTGTACACTAAAATTTTTTTATACAAAGATTTTATTTACTTGATTTTAAATATACTATTCCATTAAGATGTTTTTGATTTAAAACTTTCTAATTCAAATGAGACTTTTTCGTTAGTCTATAGGTGTTATCACTGCTAAAGCCAAAGACAGTGGTTTTATTCATAAAATTTCAAGACAAAAGAAAATATACAAATTTCGTAAATATTACCAAATGACATAAAGATTAGCTTAAATGGCCTATCAACCCTATAAAGCAAAAAGAGTAAAAATTTGATCATAAAATTTTATAATAAAAGAAAATACTTCTTTATTCTGCTGTTCTTGTCTGTTTTTCCAATCTCTGATTATTTCTTGATGTTAATATCTTTTTTTTAAATATCACGGATAAAAATATAACGGTTTTCATTTGATATGGCATGACTCAAGAGTCGTCTACTCTTTATGGTTGTATCTTCTAGGTTTTTCCTATTCCTATTCCATTAAACACTAAATTTCTAAAAATCCTAACTTTTAGTTACTATCTCAAATATTATCTAATTAATCTATTTTTTTAACCAAGTCAGAAAAATTGTCCAAATGTCTACCATAAAACCTGCTTTAAAATAATATCCCTTTATCACTTCAACACAGGTTCCAAAAACGTATAGTGACTCTTGTATACCAAATCTAAATCATGTTTCGTCACAATAAAAAGAATAGGTAGATCTACCATTTTTTATATTGAAAATTGTATTGTCATATTGCAAATTTATTCAACGACAACGCTTTTGTCTCCCTAATTAGAAAACCTAAGACACTGTGGATTCAACACTAACAGGAAGTGGCCATCTTCACTGGAGTTAGAAAAACACAGGTATATAATGAAGAAAGAAACTAGTCCAAATCTTCTTGTTAAATAAATTTTCCGGTCTATTGTGTATCCAGTATAACTCAAAAATGAGTTCCCGACATGACGAAATAGAAAATTACCTAGGTCTCTTACTGAAATCTACTAGGTGTGACGTCACTGTCTTCATTAACCTACCCTGATATAACTTTTTATTCGTTTCATAGGTAAAGTTTTACCTCTACCTTGAATAGTTTTTCCCAAATTTAAATTCCCATTTTTACAAAATTATTTGACTTGAAAGAAACCCAAAAATCCAACCCAAAAATTTTTCCGCTGTTTTAGACCAGTTCACCTGTAGACCATGTAAGCTATAACATGACGATTATTAATTCAGTAGTTTTCTTGATAAAGATTGGTTAAAACATTTAACTGACTATACCGTAACCCTATCTTTCAAAATTGAGTTACGATATTAGGAGATACGGCAACAAACAAAACAAATATAGACCAATAGAAAATTTTAATTAAAGGTATACCATTGAAACACCCTCTCGAGTGGAGAAGAAAAATTTTCCCAATTTACTCCTCAGCCTTCTTCTCAATGACTGGGGAGTTTAAAATCCAGCTAAAAACACTCACTCCATAAAATTTTTTTTTATAAAATAATCTATAATATAATGATACAAACAGCGAAAAAATTAATTCGCCCTCGTCTTACAAAAAAACAACAAAAGAAAAAGAAAACGCGACGATTCCACTTGGCGAATTATTATTGGTCTATTGTTTTATAACATTCCTTATACATCAAAAGATGCATATAACAAACACAGATCCATTTTGCCATACCATATAGCCATATCAAAGTTACGTTAAAAGAAAATTCTAGGATGCTTTAATTCAAAAATACTTCCCTCTCACATATTTACTCAACAGATAGTAATAGACTTTTGTCATTTATAAAAATATCTCAAAAATTACGAAACAATTTTATAACAAATTGTTCTTAAAAACTTTCAACTTGATGTGTCAGTAATTTACAACTCAATACAAGCAATACAATCCCTGAAAATAAAAATAAAAATATTAATTAAGTAAAATTTTTGAGGGAAGTCTCCAGAGAATCGTAGACCTCTACAGTTGTCGAATGTCATGGTCTTCACCTATAAAAGAAAACGAAGTTATAACACTAATTTTATACATGGTTTTAACAAATATAATAAAACTTTTTCTTTAAAAGATCATTTAATGAATTTATTATGCTTTTGACAAAGTGTTTAGACACTATTATTTTTCTTTTCATTAAAATCGGTCTCGTAGTTATAACAAGTTTGTACAAATTTTAAATGAGTGCTCATAAATTACGAGGATTAGATGATAATTAAAAACTTTTTAGGCGAATAAAACAATAAAAGCTCTACAAATGCAAAATTTTAAGTTAAAATGCTAAGGCATTACTTAATTAATTTATGTTATATATGTCTATGTAATGATAGACAGGCTTGCTTTTGCAATGCAAGAGAAAAAATATCTTTAGTGTCAAAATTGCAAATATTGAAACAAAAAAAACTTAAAACCTCAAGACAAAGATTGTCCTTTTTGACATCGACGATCTAATCTAAAAACTCGAGAGATTGTCCCTTTTGACTTTCAGAATGATCCAGGATCTAGATTAATAATTTTTTTATAGGTTTTTCAATACGTGTGTAGCTTGAGCTATTACGAAAAAAAATTAAACTTTTTGGCAAAGAATGGGTAGGGGATGAAATGTCAACTACCTCTAATTCAGAAAAATTAATCGTTTATTTAAACAACTACAATTTCCATTCCATTCCAATGGAAAGTGTCGATATGGATGCAATAAGAAGATCAATGAGAATATCCAGAACTGATCATACAAGAAATCAGATCACAAAATAAAGAATGGGAATCGAGGGAAGCATAACTGATGACATCACTAAAAGGCAACTGATATGGTATGCCCATGTACAACGGATGAACGACGAAAGATTACCAAAACAGGTCCTAGAATGGCAACCAATAGGGCGCAGAAAAAGAGGGCGTCCTACTGGAATGGAACTGGAATGGTAACAGTCAATCCAAAGATCAATGAGTAAAAAAAAAACTTGCGGAAGATGACTGTCAGAATCGAAGGAGGTGGAGAATAGGCTTCAGACAACGTAGAAAAACGTTCTAAACCGACATAGTAGTAGTAAACAACTACTGTATAGAGTAAGTCCAACTACAGCAAAATAGTAATAACACATTTAAAAAAAAACAGTCTTTTGAAAAAAAAAAAGAAGTAAGCTCTGATGATAATTGCATAAAAATTATATTTTATTTAAACAGGATAAGAAGATTACAGTAAGTTAGCAAAGAAACAAATGTACTAAATCTTTTGGTTACCAAGATATTTACGCACGCAAGTTATTATCTCTGTGTGCAAATAACTTAAAACTTTTGAGATTCAGTGCTATTTACATATGCTAAGAATATCCTGGATGTATGTATCTATCCAACATTTTCTTGGAACACAAAGAAAAAAACGAATGAATACTAAAAAAAAGAAAGAAAACTTAAATTCGTTGGACACTAACACAAGGTGCGGTCAAAACTGTGAAGTAATTCGATTAACTGTGCAGAGAAAACTTAACTGAAAAATTATAGAACTTTATGCATATAATAGCATAGCTAAGAAGGCATTGTGTTATTAGCGCTTTTCAAAAAAAAAACATACAGTACGAAGTACGAAGTAGGCCTGGCTTTTGGGCTACTTTTTGTTACCAGTTGATAAAGATTACTACCATGAAACATCTTATAGGTAAATTTATCGAAAAATTACATTAGTCAATTTTAAAATAACGAACTGTGCAGAATGCTATGAAAATAAACAAAAGTTTGACTTAACTGTCAATAACTCAAAATTTGAGAAATATCCTCAATTTTCTTTTAAATCTTAACATGGACAAAAAAAATACTAACCAATAGGTTTAAGTTTTAGTAGTTGTCTTAAACAAAAATGAAGGTTTAAGAACTCAAATGACACGTTTAAGGTTGACAAAAATAGAAACAAAAGGTCTTAATTACTTCATGGTATAATTTATAAAAATGAAACCTAGTTTTATAAAAAATGATAGATAGAAATTTATGTAAGCGTTTTCAGTACTCCACTGTACACGCGGATCTAATGTGTAACACTGTAATTACTCATTTTTTAACGTTTTACACGACGTGGTAGAAACTGATTGTTTTGCCAATATACTTATATATTAACTTAGTAGCAAAATTTTAAGAAGAAGAATGATCTAGATCTTACGAAAATGTTGACCAGTACATAAAAATAAAAAGGTTTTATGAAAAAGTTTATATCATATAGATATCAAAATACCAATTTTTTTTTTTTTTAGTTTGTAAATATAAATCCTATATATTTTTTAATTTAACGCACAAAAATCGTCACATGTGATGTGGTTACGAGAATATTAGGAATTATGTACATAAGCCATTGTTTTCTAGATTTAGCTGGCAACTCAAAAATTACCGACCGACCTTAATGAAATTTTAATCAAGGAACTGCATTTCTCACTATAGATCTTGTTTGAAAAATATAAATATAATAGTACCCGTGAATGAAAAAACAAACCCGGGTTTCATGTTACCCACGGAAAAGTATGAGAGAAACAAAACTTTTTTTCCACGAAAGCTTGTTTGATCTATAAATATAATATCATAGTTTAATTGATAGATACCGTAAAGTTAAATGTGAATAGACGTATCAGGCCCGAAACTACGGGAGGGTAAAAAAAAAAGTGAAATTTCCCCCCCAAATCTTAAAATATATTTGTTTTGGACACACATAATACAGTGGTCTGGCCAATATGCAAAACAGTTCTACGCAATATTTATTATAATATTTCCTTCCCCAAATAAAATAGATACGCCACTTTTAGAAAACATTTTATTCCTAATATATGTCTAAGAATGTTTTTCTGGAGTTCCTATGAATAGAAGAAAGGCCCTTTTTAGAAAGTAGGTATAAAATACCAAAGTTGAAGTACATCTTTGTTTCTTAAAGACTCAAGTGGTCTATTTATAGCCATTTTAATGGCCCAGACGTTTAAAATTGGTCATAAAAACAAAAATCTCAAATTTCAATGTTCTCATATTTGTCAAGAAAAAATCTTTATTATACTTAAATAGATTCAAGCAAATATACAGGGTATCTTTTTGCAACGGCATTTGCAATAATTTTCAAAAGTTGATTTAGTTTTTCAAAATAGTTTATTTGCTTGAAACAAGTCTTTATCATTAATTAAGTCCAACTAATTAATGTCTCGTTTTTTCCTACTAATCCTATTTGATTTTAATTAATTTTATAATTAAGTTAGCTTATTGGTTATGTATAACCTAAATTTCCATATTTCCATATTGCGTTTTCTCTTTAACCAGTATTTAATTATTAAATGGGAATTATGTTATATTTATTTTAATAATTATTATTTATGCTAAATAATATTATTTTTAAGATTATGTATAAAATTATTACTAACTCAAAATACGCGAGTTTTTATTTTGGGAAAAATATCAAATACCTTTATCCAATTTCAAAGGTCAAGTCAAATTTAGAAAAATAGATTGATTTATCACTATCTTTGGTTAAATTTTAGAAACAATTATTAGTACTTATCTTATATAGTATGGAAAAGGAACTGCTAAGCAATCTTTTTAGGTTATCTGGTGTTTTGGTGTAAACCTACATATTACATCAAACATGGTACTTTGATCTTATCGAATTTATTTATTTAAATTGTTTATATTTTTAGTTATTTAAAACATTCTACTTAATTTGTATATCTTTTAATAAAAATCAATAATGTACCTATATAGTCATAAAGACATGGACAGGACCTGTAAACTTGGTCTTTTTAATAAAAATTGCAAGAAAATATCTTCTAGCTTAAAACTAATCAAACCGATTTCACGGTCACCAACTATAGTGACAACAAATTATCATTGTAAAACAAGCAAAAACGGTTACGAAAAACCTTTACTGTGTTAGGACATTGATTTGTGGCTTTCTTTAGCCTTATGCAATGAAAATGCTATGAGATTATGTTTTTTCCAAAAAATTACTGTATGGCTTTACAAAATATTATTTCACTTAAGACATGGTTGATAGCACCAATACATTTGTTAAATCGATCGTCCTTCTGTCAAACAAATGTATTGTAAACTGGAGACCTTGAGAAAATAAAAGAGGTAGTGGAAGACCACAAATGAGATGAGCGGACGATTCAAAGAAACATGCGGACTAGATGGATGAACACGGCGTCATACAGGAAAGAGTGGAAGATATTGAAGTAGGCCTATATCCAAAGATGGATCGAAGTTTAGTGTAAAATACAGATGATAAAATAAAGGACTTTATAGATAAAAATTTTGACTCGATCTAAAATATGTACTGAGATAAACGCTTATGGGCAGTTCTCAATAGGTAATATAGTCCTTTCTTAAGTTTAGTTAACGTGTTTTGACTTTTAAGTTAATTGGTGGATAATTTATTTATTTTTCCAGTAAAGTTATTATTCAGTACAATGACATACGAATAAAAAAATAGGATGAAACTCTCTCTAAATAGGCTAAGTTGTGTTTTAAGATGGTAACTAGTAAACCGATATGGATGCCATTTTTATTTTTTCTACAAAAAAAGGTTTAGTTTTCTGTTAGGTTAACGTTTTGATTTTTTAAAATATGAAAAATAACGTACATTTTTCGCTAAAAGTGGTTATTTTATTGCTTTGATTTAAAATAGGTCGAATTTTCTTAATATCCTTTCTTAGGATATAACTTTAGATCTTTTTTTCGAAAAAAATAGGTCTTCAAAGTTAGACATGTACCAAATTTTAATGTTGACAAAGATCAGTACTTTTTTTTCATAATATGAGCTTTTTATCAAACTCCCTAATCATTTTCTCTTTCTACATCATAGTTTTAACTCAGAATGATCTATTTGGTAATAAGTCGTTTTAGGTTTTAATTTCAAAGGTGTTTATATATATATTTAATAAAATATTTAAGTGTGATGAGTTCATTTATTAACATAAATAGTTAATTACCTAATTACTTCGCATGTAGCGGATTAATTCCTTTAAGGGCAAAGATAATGACAAAATAAAGCAAAAATAATTTTTATTGTGATTTTTCCCAAAATATTTTTAATTATGCTACATCTACATAATACCTTAACAAGAGACCATAAATTAGTTTAGGACTTTACAAACAAAAACAAGTTTTTGTTCGGACAATCTAGTTTGCTTTACCTGAATCATAGAAAATTGAATGAAGGGTTCTACACTAGGTTTTTCCATTTCATAATATTTAATTAGGTATACCATTTTGCAAAAATGGCTTGACAATAACTTACGATAATAAACGACAATATACTTTTTGCTTTGATTAAAAATATTATGAAACGAAATTCACTTGATTACCTACATGTTAGTGAAAGAAAATAAATAAAATAAAGTCTCTCTCAAAAAAACCAAAAAAAAATATACAGGAGGTTGTTTTTACATTTACCTCACTTTGTGAATTTGCAGATAATGCTGATAATATCCAACTTAAAAAGAAAATCAAATTTTCTTTTATGAAAAGAATAATACGTCATAAGAAAATTATAAAGCAAAAATAGTTCGACAAGTACGTCGTTTTAAAGAATGCTATGTTTGAATGCTATGTTTTGTAACATAAAACGTAAATTTTTATTTTTAATTTGATAATATTTGAATAGAATCGATATTTGCTGTGGCTACATTTATTTAGTCCATGGTTTTAACAAATTAGGGCTTTTAAAATTTTGAAAGATTTACTTGTGGACCTTATAATAAAGAAATTTCTCATAATCGACAAAGTTGTTACTGAGATACAAAGAAATCACGTTTATTTTCCAAAAAGAAACTTGTGTGTAATTTGAAAAAAAATACATTTTCAAAATCTGGATATATAAAAACATAAAATTTGAAAATACTTCGTGGTTGCTTACTGTTAGTTTGAACTGGTAAATCTCAATCATATATGTATGATATAGAGAGTACAAAAATGACAACAAAAAATATCTATCACATATACTATACAGGATATTGCTAGTAGCTAGGTCTGTTTTTTGAGTTTATCCTGACCAGACACTTTACAGCAGTCATGTAGCACAAATTTATGAGAGATGAAATTGCCATAATGATTGCAAATAGACTATAGCAGAGGTATGCTCCACGCTTGCATGGAAAAAGTAGTTAGAAGTTATAAATTTTAAAGTTATGATGCAATATCAATGGAAAATTACTTGAGATTAATTAATTACACCATTTTGAATACTTAGATGGTCAAATAATTTGGCCTAGGTACTTTTTGCCAAATGAAATTTTAGCTATTAAACAAACAATAAAACCAAAATAAAGTAGAAATATCGATATCTACGAAGAAAAATACTTATAAAAACAATGTTATAATGACTTAACATAAATTTTTGTATTATTTAAACAAGAAATGTTATTAAATATCAATAAAAAAGGTTTAATGGTTCAAAAAAACTAAAAAAAAACTGTTATTAATGCAATAAAATAAATAAAAAATATCCTCCCTTAGTTATATTTGACGGGTGTCTTCAAAAAAAATCAGTGGTTTGTCAGAGGAAGGGTTGGCAATTATTGTTTCAGCCATCTAATCAAAAATAAAGAGTTGCAATGGACTCTTTTTTATGTTTTTAATAAAAGATTCTTAAAAAAAATTCAGCTAGAAAGACAAAATAGGCTTTTAGTGGCAAGAGAATGATAAGTTTAATGAGACTTTATTTTAACAACACTGTGCTACAATTAAGACAAAATAATGGACTCTTTTATCCATTTTATTTAAATAATGTTTTGATGGAACAATGTTAAATGTTTACCAACGAGTTTTGGAGTTATAACTCAAATCTAGAGTTCAGTAAAGCTTTATTAAGGCAAAAGGTTGATCCTTTCGCATGCTGGAGAATCCGTCCTCTAGATAGAAATGGAGAGCATTTTATTTGCTGGCATATTTGGATAGTATTTAAACTTAACTTTTCAATAAAAAATATTCTACCAATTTATCTTTTCAAAATTTAAAGTGATCATATGTCAATAGAAAAATTGTCATGACATTGACATTTTCCTTGTATTTACTGTTTCAAGGACAAAAAAATATTCAAAAATATTAAAAAATTCATAAAATAATTGTAACACAGATTATAACGTTAGTAAATTAAACAACGAAAAACAGTTATGGCACATCTTCCAACAAATTAGTTTTGGTTTTCAAAAACTAGACAAGACTATTTCTTTTTAAACGAACAATTTTACAAAAATTTCCTTTAGTTTTTCCAACAAAATACTACCAATGGGTTAACTAAAGTACTACTGAGTTTTTCTCAAACTTTCAACATAAAATTTTCACAAATTTTTCAATTTTTTTTTTCAAATTTTCCAAAATTTTTTCACAAATTTTCCAAAAACTAAATTACCCTGAACTACTGACACCACTTTGTAACAGGGGCCTGTGTGTGACAGTGGTACTGTCACCTCAAGTGGCCAAGGCTTAAATGTTGTAAGCTACCAACTTAGGCTACAACTTATATAAATTATAAAAAGATTAAACGTTACTATATGTTATTAAATTTACACGATCTCGAAAGGGAATTTGGCGGTTCTTGGAGGAAAAGTATGCTATAAACGTTTTTCTCAAATGTATAACTACTGTAGGATAATCATACATACCTTTTCAATTTTCTTCTTGCAGCTTCACACTTTCACTTCTTATATTTACTAGTTGAATATCGACTTTTTAGTACTATTAAACTTTTGTATTCAAATATTTACACTTCTTAAACTTTTAGGTTTTATAAACCTTTTATAAATTTGTTGTAAATATATATATTTATCAACATCTGAAACGTTGATTGAATGAGTGAAACTATTCAATCAACTGTTTAATTTACTTAATATTACTGTTTAGGTTTGGGATATGTTATTAATTAAAAATGCCGATTTTAGGGCAACGAATGGTTTGTATTTTGTTGATAAAAAACCATAAAACAGTTAAACACATTATTTCAAAACACTGGAAACAGTAATAATTAATGACTTTACAATCAATAAACTCTAAAAGAAAAGACCAAAATAATTATGAATATTAAAGTTAACAGTTTTATACAATGTTAAAATAATTGATAAATTTCCCCAGTTGAAATAAAACCCCCCTTAAGAAGTGTGAATGAAAGTGTACCAGGCAAAGGCAAACTAAAGAGTAAAATCCCTGACGACTTTCGAAAGTTTCCCGTCTCAGTTAAAGCGACCCTGCGCTTGAAGGGACAAATATCTTGGCGTTGATTGGCTAGAATTCTACTCCCTTTCGCTTTGGCGAGAAAGAAATAGACTGCGCTTTAAGCGCTCCACTAAGAGACGAAATAGCAATGCAAGCCAGACTGAAAAACCCGTTAGAAAGTAAAATTATACAGTGTGTTTTTTTTAAATTGAAAATAGTTTAAAATTTGTTTCCAGTTACAAAATAAGAATTATTTTGATGTTAGTGGCTCAAAGGACATATTAGCCGAATACAACTTTTATTAAAATACAGCGAACCTGAAAACATGCCTAAAAACAAGTCTCCGAGTTGCCATAAAATTTACTTAATCTTAACCTAGTCTTGCATATAATTAATGCTTGTTGATGACAAAAACAATATTTAATTAAAAATCTTTAAAAACTTATAAATGGCAAAAATACCATTTATGCTCAAATCCCGTTTTGTTACATAGCGGTGAATAGCTTAATTTGAAAAGTGACGGTTTTGTAGAAAAGAGAACTAATCATTTTAAATGTTACTGCATGCTTAACTCACTAATGGCATTTTTTGAGTTGTGAAACTTTTTTAGCGGGGATGCGATATAACTTTTTTAAATTTGCTTTTCTTATAATCTACACAAAATCCCTGATTAATAAAACACGATTTTAAAATCTTCTATGTGGAATTGATTGTAGAATCGCCCGATATATAAAATACCTCATGGGCATAAGCATTTTTTTTAAATGAAAATAAAAACAATTTTAAAAATGAATAATGTGATTTTAAAAAACATTTCTGGCCTTTTTAAAAGGCCAAGGGAAGGCAGAATACCCCTCGGAGGTCCTAGCTGCCCTCTGGAAACAACACTTAAACTATCATTATCGTGAATATCACCAAAAAATTTAGTTTACTTTCCAAAAAAATATAAATCAACTAGATTTAATAAATTAGTCGGAATTTAGTGAAAAGTATGCACAGAATAAGACATTTATGGTAGGTAAAAATGTGCAGTTTAAAAGGAACTAGAAATTTATTTAGA
Source organism: Aspidapion aeneum (assembly GCA_963576565.1). Classification (NCBI taxonomy): domain Eukaryota; kingdom Metazoa; phylum Arthropoda; class Insecta; order Coleoptera; family Brentidae; genus Aspidapion; species Aspidapion aeneum. Next base: position 66,327,643 of record OY755044.1, on the reverse strand, counting down.
TATGTTCACTTAGATTTTTTATGTAGTTTTCTGACTTAGGACTAAAGGTATAATTTTATAATATTTTTACGGGCTTTATAGAAACAAGGAAAACAAACCGATTGTCTGCAATCTTCATGACCTTCACGTCCGACCATTTAAAAAAAACAAACAAATTTTTACGACTTAACAAGAATAATCTATCTACGGAATTCAATTTGACTTTTAGGGTAAACTCGGAATAGTTGCTTTTTAACTTGTCAAATCATGGCCAACTCTGTTTACCTCATAAACTTTGTTTACTTATATATTATATATTTTAACAAAAATTTACCGAGCAAGAAATCGGTATATTACAGAAAATTAAAAATTCATTTTTCATTGTTTTATTTTATCTACTGCTAATGGTGTTAATTTAATTCGCAGGTATGACAAATTGTAAATTAATGGTATTTTCTTAATTTTCTGAAGATATTCACGATAATCATAGTTTAAGTGTTGTTTGTTGCCAGAGGGCAGCTAGGACCCCCGAGGTGTGTTCTGCCTCCCGCTGGCCTTTTTGTAAAGGCCAGAATTGTTTTTCAAACAAAAATCAATTCCACAAAGAAGATTCTAAAGTGCCCCCGAGACGATCAATTAAATTGACAATCGCGATTGACAATCGGTCTCATTGATGGATCGTGTCGAAAACGATTGATGCGATTGATCAGTGGATTGACGACGATTAAAGGATTTTTGAATGAAGCATATTGAGGGGTGTGATTGACGCTCGCAATTGATCGTCTAATCGAGCGATTGACAATCGTTCGATCAGTTTCTTGACAACCACGATAAAGCGCCCCCGAGACGATCAATTAAATTGACAATTAAAATGACAATCGCGAATGACAATCGCGATTGATGGGGTTTCAATGAACACTTCAATGTTTTATCAATCGTCAGTTCAGTGAAACTCTTGAGTCGTTTATTGCTTGTGAACGGTATGCTTTCCAAAGCCGATTTGGGCTTTTTGGCCTTAACTTTGGCGGTATAAAGCCAAAAAAAAAGCCAAGACAAAAGAAAAGAAGAGGACTAAAGGTATAATTTTACACGTTGGTCGATAAAGTGGTATAAACAGAGAAGCCGCTTTACCCATGAACATTTACTAAAAGTTCTGCGAGATACTGAACCAGATGATAACAAAATTTACTTCGAATGGATCATAACAGTTTTGATATATTATTAGCATTAATTCGGCCAGACATCGAAAAACAAGACAGTAATGCGTCCTGCAGTTTTTATTTTTATTCATATAATCCTTAGATTTTACTTTTAACAACTCTGGGTGATCGCGATAAAGCGCTATTAAAAGCACAACAAAGTATTTATCTGCGATGTTTTCGAAGTCCAAGGGGCTCAACGAGGTATCCATTATCGTGGCTGTCAAGCAACTGGCCGAACTATTGTCAATCGCTCGCTTAGACGATCAATTGCGAGCGTCAATCAGACCCCTCAATGTGCTTCAATCAAAAATCCTTCAATTGTCGTCAATCCATTGATCAATCAATGCATCAATGAGACCGATTGTCAATCGCGATTGTCAATTTAATTGATGATCTCGGGGGCACTTAAGGACTTTGCGTGGATTTTAAAAGAAGCAAATTTAAAAAATGTACACTTTTCTTTCTTGAAACCTCGAATAAAACAAGCTGTGAGTTATCGTTATTATTTGTTAAATTAATAAATATTTCATCTACGCTCTTTAGCCCAGAAAAATTCTACATTTAATTTCAATTTTGCGTTTTGTAATATTAGTTGAGAGGCTTATCGTCAAAAATCATGTCCCGTGGGATAGATGTAGAAGATTTTTTAAAACTGCCTTGAATCGATTGGCAATAGATCACACAATTGTAAGTCACAAGGTGTTTGCCTCCCACTTGAGTGGGAAGGCCTGTGTGACGTCAGTCATAAGTCCAAGATAGCGGCTTTTTTTCACAAATTTTGGCCTTTTGGTAAATTAGTTCCACAGAATAACTGTCAATACATTTTTTGTTTGCAAGGGACCAGCAATTAATATAGTAAAAAATGGCTTTATATCATAAAAACTAACACAGATATTAAATTTTTAAATACCAAAGAATAAGTTGTGTGAAACCAACCTACCGGCATTAAATTATACTGATGGTTTGAGGCTTTCGTTGGGAACTTGTTAAAACTGTTTGGTTTTCTCTTTCTCCAACGTCGATCACAAGGATACGAATGATCCTCGTCTGTAACACGTCCTGATAGTCAGGAACAAGTGTTCCATGCCAATCCACGACCGGACCGCTTTCGACCTTTTGGGCCATCCTCAGGTGAATGTAGGCGATAGCTCCGTGTAGAGCATAAGTTGTGTGAAACCCACAGAAACAACTACTCCGAGGGAAAATACCCCTACCGGCATTGAATTATACTGATGGTTTGAGGCTTTCGTTGGGAACTTGTTAAAACTGTTTGGTTTTCTCTTTCTCCAACGTCGATCACAAGGATACGAATGATCCTCGTCTGTAACACGTCCTGATAGTCAGGAACAAGTGTTCCATGCCAATCCACGACCGGACCGCTATAGACCTTTTGGGCCATCCTCAGGTGAATGTAGGCGATAGCTCCGTGTAGAGCATAAGTTGTGTGAAACCAACAGAAACAACTACTCCGAGGGAAAATACGCCTACCGGCATTGAATTATACTGATGGTTTGAGGCTTGCGTTGGGAACTTATTAAAACTGTTTTGTTTTCACTTGCTCCAACGTCGATCACTGTGTGACGTCATAAATCCAAGATTGCGATTTTTTCTTTTTTTTTTCACAAACTTTCGCTATTAACTTTTGACACATCATTTCTAGAGAAAAACTGTATGGGTTATGAATTGTGTACAATAGAACGTCAATTTAATTGTTGTTCTAACAACCTAATATCTAAGAAAGATATTGTTATTTTTTTTTTAATATTAAAAAAATTACAAAAATCCTAGATTAAGCAAGAACCCAACAAACATTTAAAGTTGTAACGACGAAACCCCAACTAGAAAGAATTTCTTAAAAGTAACCGCAACGTACTCCCGCTACGTCTCAGTATACCATACAGCGACGTTATAATTCCCTAAGTGGGAAAACAATTTCTCGTTATAACTACTTGGCCAAGTGTTTAAAGTCACTGTAGTAACAACTACACTACTACGTCGTAGCCAGGTATCTACTACGTCGTAGAGGCTGTTTTTTTCCGTAATGGCATAAAAGTTGCGATGTAGTTGCAAATAATATAATCGTTTCTTTTTGGTAGAATTGTTACACAATATGGTGGACACAACAGTAAACAGACTCGCTTAGTTTTTTGTTTGGTTATGGTTATAATATGTACTATGTTATCCAAAAGGGTGAGAATTTACGAGCAGAGGATCAAAATTCGAGTGCGACGCAAAGTTTTTTGTATGTGCGCCCGTAAAATCGAGCCGTTTTCTGGTAGCTGATGGAATTTTTGTGTTGTGATTTTGGAGGTTATGTTTTCATAAGCGACAGTTAACGCCAACAAATGGTGCTTAAGAAGAGCATTTTTGGTAAGCTTCAACTAATTTGTTTATAAAATAGTATAGCTCTTAAATATGAGCTCATAAAACGACAACAAAAATATTAAATTTTCTTTCTTACATAAAAACATGGTGTCCCAAACTATATTCCCTGATAGTCGAAAGGGTTACTTGAAACTGAGCCTAAGTTACGGCAACGTGTCACTTACGACATTTATGTCGGCATTCCTTTTTAGTTCTAGATAACACACTCGAATTTCTACTCCTTCGTTGCAAAAACGTATTATTAACTAGCTTTCGCCACTAGAAAACGTCTACAGAGTGATAGGAACCACGCGATAAGTATAACTACTACCCTCAAGTTATTGGGGTGTCGCCACCTGTCATTTGTCGTTTCTGTCAACAACAGCACCACTGCTTATAGGTTATGTACGAGCGTGAATTTGTGGTAGGCTTTAAAACAAAAACACGATAAATTATATTCCATTAGAACAATACATGAAGTGCCAATAAAAAGAGCTTTTTAAAAATGTATGTTGCAGTCGAGAGCATGATCTTTTTTCTAGAATTTCTAGGAAGTGTTGGTCAAGGAACTAAAAGAACGTAGTCACATCAATGAAATCAACTTATTGTTACTTTTTTTATTTACACATTGCTCTCACAATTCGTATGTAGTATTTTTTATTGTTTTTCGATATTTTGGCATTGTCAGTATTCAGTAATTTTTATTATTATAAGCCCTATAAGTAAAAAAACAATCTCTGAGACTTGTTAGATCGCTTAGAAATCCGCATGTAACCACGATATAGCTAACTTGTTTTTTTATTAGCCGCAAACAGCGCAAAAGTTCCTAGATACAAAACGAAAAAATCTATGGTTTTAGAACAAAAAGGCGCCGAAAATTTCATATTTAATGCTCCAGATAACATCTATTTAATGATTAAAATGGTCACTATCTTTGGATTAGCTGGAGCTTGTCATCGTGAAGAGCTAATGAAGATTACCACCGAAGATAATGGCAACATTCTGATAGTTACCATACCCTGTGCAAAAACCAACAAGCCACGAAAATTTGTTGTTTGCGGGTGGGAACAAACCAATTATTGCATATCAGAGTTGACATAGCTCATACTACTATAGTATAGTAGTAGTGTGAGCTAATACTATAGTATAGTAGTAGAGTAAGCTAAAATTCGAGATACATAAAACAGACTGTGTTATTCTTATGTATATTTCGACGCTTAATTCGAATCCCGGTATAAAAAAGACCCTAGACCTTTGGAATTTTCCCCAGATTTTTGGTACATATATTTCCTACCGGTAAGGTGGTGAAGAATCTCAAATTTTAACATTTTCTAATTAGTAGTTGTGTGCTAAAATAATTTAGATATGTTGAGAACTACTTACACCGGGGTAGGTACGATACGTCGTTTAAGGAATTTTAAAGACCTTCAAAACAAGTCCTTTATCACTAGCCTGGTGTAAGTAGTTTTCAATATATCTCAATTTATTTCAGTACATGTTTAAGTCATGTGTGAGTTTAATGTATTTCAGTACATGCTTATGCTGATTTTCAAAAACTAGTTTAACCAAAACTACAACTTTTTTTTTCTCATCTTGACCGGAGAATGACTGTACTCAACATCGTGCCAACCTTCCTTTTTTTTCACTTGTGAAAATTCCAAACGTCTAGGTTTGTTTTTGATTCAGGATTCGGATTCAGTATCAAAAAATTTATAGGAATAACAGTTATGGTCTGTCTTCCATATTTCGACATTTTAGCTTACACTACCACTATACTATAGTAGATATGGTGATTTACTAATTTGTTCGATAAAAAAAAGTTGCTCCGATTTAAAAAACGGGTGGGGGTAGATTTCAAAAATTAGAGATTAAGTAAAAATGTGGCGTGTGTGATATCAAACGAAAGGTAATTGAGTCTGGAGTTAAGCCAAATAAATTTTAGTTTAAAAAAGGGTAGATGTAGATTACAAAAATTAGAGTTTAGTCAAAACATGGCTTGTGTGGTATCAAGCGAAAGGTAATTGAGTCTGAAGTTGAATAAAATATATTTCAGTTTTTAGTTATATTAGCTCACACGTACAATATAAATATAGTACCTAGTGTGAGCTTAGGTGCGCATATATTGCCAGAGTATTTTTCTTTATTGTGGGGTTGTTTAATGAAACTTTTAACTAAACCACTTTCTGAAGTATAGCTTATGTTTTTAGTTCTAGTAAAAAAATTTCAAATGCAAACCGCATTTTTTTTACAAAATTTGCCTTTTAAAAATTTTTTGACAAAAATACCTTATACCATAAGGTTTCGCCTGCGGCATATTTTATTTCCATGTGGTGTTATACTTCAGAGCTGTGACTTAGGAAACGTCCTTAAATTTCGTAACGCAAAAATTTTGGATTTTTGACAAAAAAAAATATATATAAATATTTGCCTTTGCCATTATTTTTAAAAAGCGTTTCCAGTTATGCCACTATCAAAGCAAGGCAGCGATGTATAACCCTTGTATTAAGAGCTCTCTTAAAAAAAGGGAGCGATTGTTTCTTCTCCCCTCGGAAACGATATAGCTTTATATGAATTTTAAAAAAAATTGTTCGGGTTTTATAAACTTTTGAAATTTTCCCGAATAAAACCTGAAACACTTGATATAAAGTTTAAGCCAAAGAAAACACTAAACCCAATAGACAAACCGCAGAGCACGTAGCATGCGGTTTTATTTTTATATTATATTGTCAAACCGCGAATAAACGTATTAGACAACATCCGACCTTATTTTGCACTTAGATATAATTGTAGCAACAATTTGAAAAACAAGCGCAAACGTTTTATTTGTTTAGATTAAATAAGTTTGGAATTTTTCAAAAAATGGTACAGTACCTAACCCTTGTTTAAAAAAAAACAATCAATAACTATTTTCCTATAAGTACCTATCATCAACAAATTATTCTGCAAAGTTGGGCGCCAATATCAACACATTTTTAATTTTTTGGAATTAACAAATAATTTTTTTTTAAAATTTTGGCAATGGACCTACTCTCTTTTGCCGGTTAAGCCCGAGAAGAGTTAACACATTGCTGTTTTCGGGTTTAGCCCTGGTCATAGGTACTACTACATCAAATAAAAAAAAAAACTAGGCATAAAGTATATGTGCTAATTAATGTAATTTTTGGACAACAAAAAAACTAATTAATATTAGAAAAAAAACCCAAAAAGCCCACGATCACCCTACTTCCGTTTGATTTTGACAATTGACTTTTGTTTTTTTTAACAGACATTTTTTTTAATCCTGCTCAATCTCATATGAAGCGAGAAAAAAAAGGGTTATAATTAATTTTTTATATTTATGCGAAAGTAAATTTTAAATGTGGATCACACATTATTTCGCCACATGCTGATTTTTAAGATATAGTATACTTTTTATGCCAAAACACATGTAGGATGAAAGTAATACAATGTGTTTCTAATGTGTATAAACATTTAAAATATTGCTTATTGCTAGTTTTGATACTAACAATTTTTATGAAATTGATGGCTTAGTTAGGTTAGGTTAGGTTAGTTGATCACCTCGACTTCCCACACATAATGGGCCGGTTTCTCAATTGCGAGTAACTGGGGGTTAACCAACCCGGTGTAAATTTTAACCTAGGGTTAACTCGTGGTTGTGTTTCTCCAGCATCCTGTGGGTGGAGTTAACGAACCCTGCTTCGGTCGCACTCTTTACTATGTTGCCAGTGTTACTATATTTTTGATTGGTCGAAAGCAGTCACATGATGACAAAGGTTTCATAGACACAAAGTTTTTAGTGTTTTTTTCTGGGTCAATTTTTTATTTATGAAGTCTAGCATATCCCAGAGGTTATTTTAGGGGCCGTGCATAAATTAGATATTAGGAACCTATTGCAATAAAGCCTGGCACAAAACACAGCACAAATTTAAGTTTATTCACTTCAAACCAAGCTTTAACAACAGCACAAATTTGAAGAAAACCAAAAAGACAAATACCCAAGCTCAACACATAAAATGAATCACAGTGAGACACGACACGTCAGCACAAGAGGCATAGATAAACGAATTCGGTTTAGTCCGCACAAGAGGGTTACGATGGCGATAGGGTGGTGCCACAGCACAAACCACGAACGACCGTAAAGACAGTTCAAGAATAGAACAGCAACAAGTAGCGTAAAAGATTAAGGATGTAGATTAAGCATGGACCAGGGAATTCTTAAAATCCGTGTGCGGTACTCGATTCTTTGGATCAATATTTTGCATTTTGATTGTTTTGCAAAATGGTCAAGCAATGAGCTCGAAAAAATGGACTGCTCAAGGTAGTTAAAAAAATATTTGCAAAACTATTCCTAATATTCCCATATTATAAAAGGAGCCACAAAAAGTAGGGTTAAGAATGTGTGCGACCAAGATGCGACTTCAAAAAGTCTACGTTTTCAAAGTAGAAACAGGAAGGAGAGATTACTTTAAAAGATCGAGATTCAAAAAAAGTCAAAGTAGTTGCGGCTTTAAAGTTGATCCAAAAAGTTATTTTGTCTACATTGTTACATCAGATGTTACTATGATGACACAAACTTTTGTGGTAAAAATTAAAGTTATAATGTAGTTTTCGAATACACTTGTTTGGGACTCCAATGAAGCTTAACTTTCCAGTGGTAATTAAGTAGGATATAAAAGTCGAAATACTACTACGAAATAACGACTAAAAAGAAAGTAAAACTTTAGCAACGTCCTATTGTGGTAGAGAAGACTATCAGAATCCACTATCAAGAAACAATCCTAAGAAGTAGTTTAGAGGGTCGTTTTGACGAAACATCTACTATTTCCTGATACCAAATAGTAGTTAGAACTAAAAAGTAACAAATTTTGGTTGGGATCACCATATTTCTACTATAAGAAAGTAGCAAAGCCTTTAGAACATGTAGCCGCTACTATAAATGTTAGTTGGGAAAGTCTTAGACTACCCTCGATCGATTGGTGATGGATCCCAATATTAAGTCGCTGGGTGTATGACTTCAATTTGAGCAAAAAGGAAGTAAAGAATTTAGCTTTCTATGTTAGAAACTAACAAAGATATAAAAAAAAAATTTGGCCAAAAAATGTAAAAACTAATTTAGCCAAAGTTTGTCAAAAAAACTGAAAATGCTTCCATTTTGGATTTATGACGTCATATGGCCCTTCCCACTCAAATTTGAGGCAAACATCTGGCGACTTAATATTGAGTAATTTATCACCAATCGATCGAGGGTAGTCTTAAACTTTTTGGTTCAATCTTAAATTTTTTATTTTTTTTTTAATATTTAAAAAAATAACAATATCTTTTATAGTTCTTAAGACATAAAGCCTACTAAAACCATAATGTAATTATTTTTTTTGCAAACAAATCACAATCCATACAATTAATCTCTAAAGTTGATTAACAAAAGTTAAAAGCAAAAGTTTGTGAAAAAAACATGGAAAAAATCGCAATCTTCAATTTATGATGTCACACAGGCGCTCTAGCTCAAATTTGAGGCAAACACCTGGCGACTTTTTATTAAGTAGTCCATAGCCAATCGATTTGGGGTATTCTAAATCTTCCCTCCTTAATTTTGTTTATTTTGGTAAAAAAAGTTGCTATTTTTTAGTAATTTTTACGATTTACTGCTCATTTCTTTTCCATCTTACTTGGTGTTCTATTGCAAACAAAAAATGTAGTAAACAACGAGGAGAATTTAGTGGCATAAGGGCAAAATGTAGTAACTGTAAAACTAATTTATTTTTTTACCAAATATTTTATTGCAAAGATTAATTATCAAATTATTTTTAAGAAGGTAGAATAAGTTTAACTATATTGTGCTTTTTATACATGTTCTTAACTTAATTAACTTTTTTAACTTTTTAAATTAGATTTATATAGTTTTTTTAATTGTCAATTAGTATTAAGATTTTTTTGCTCACTATCTATGTTATTTTGCATATGCAAATACAGAATATTTCTATCTATCTATCTATAAAAAGGCATAAGCCAAGAAAAAAATTATGACGTCTGACCGGCCCTCCTACTAAAATTGGAGGCAAACACCCTGCTACCTATTCCCATACTCGAACGATGTAATGGTTCCCGTAACATACTTTGGCCAATGGCAAGCTTTAAATTAGCTCCGAGTCGTCACGTGCTATGCGAAAAGACATCCATTGCGCAAGCTTCTCCTACGATCTGACCGAGAAACGTTCAGTCAGTACGGGGCAGGAGAACAGACGTCAATAGAGCCCCTGGTGACTTAAAATTCTGTGTTCAATGAATCGAACCGAACCGAACCGAACCGAACCGCATCAATCGATCTAGGGTAGTTTAAAAAATCTTTCACAGCTATCGCACGGGTTCGAGCACGGGTTACAACAGGCCACTCAACTATATCTCAACACTGTGATGACGCGCTGGTACTTTCACTGAAAGGGTATATGTATAATATGTTAAAGTTTGTTTGTTATAAAACCGCCAAAATTTAAATTTTCGAAATTTCCTTATTCACAAATGGTGTATAATTTTATTCGCTGTTTGAACAAACAAATGAGTCATTTTTGAAAATATGTTTAATATTCATTTATAAATTTTGCTAATATCATGTTAATGGGACATAAATTTTAACTATATGCAAATGACTTTATTGTTCGCATTGTGGAGCTAAAAAGAAAGAAAAAAACAACTTTTTGAATAATTTACAGCAGTGTAGAACAGCATAATCTAACGAGTATATTAATTTTATAACTTTACTTTAAATTCAAATCACTGGTATGCAATTTTGTTTATTTCGTATCGTAAACATTTTTTCGAAAAAATATATAATAATTTTTTTTTCAAAAACCAGTTTTGGAAAAAAATTGTTTTTCGAAAAATTACATTATATAGTCAGCAAGCAAAGAAGCTGTTGGATATTAAAATAATAGAAATAGCAATAAGATGTGATGGACGAAGGAAATACAGAAAATGGTCAAACAGGACAAACGCACATACTTGAAATGGTTCATTACTAAAGCAGTGATAAAATAAGCCTTAAACTTGTATTTTTTTTATTTTTATAAATTGTTTAGAAAGTGCTTTAATAAGGATGTATTGCAATAAAGACAGGCCCTAATAGTGCTGGGCACTATTCTGACAGCTTTCCATTAAAAACTGACCGTTGATCTTTCAAAATTGAAATACCAAAGTCAAATTTATAAATCCAGTCGTTTATTTTTCATTAATAAAGTCGTGACTATTAATTCCGACGCTCTTATGATACACAAAAACCGAATTTTGAATAAAGACAGCTGTTCTTATAATGCAAAACTGTCAGAATAGTGCCCAGCACAATAATTACTGCCTGGCTTTCTTGCAATAAGTCCCTAATAAAGACAATTGACGACAGGGGCGGCTTCTCTTTAAGGCCGTATAGCCGTGCACCCTGCTCAAAAAATGCAAAAAAATAAAATACTAATTAATTAAATGTTTTGCTTATTCCTTAATATTTCCTTTCGTCTCGACGCATACCATGCATAAAGTTTTCCACGCCCGAAATATGGGCGAATTTTCGTTAAATGTACATTTTGGGATATGTTTTTGTCCAGACAGGTCAATTTGATCGATATTTTTTTCTTGGTGATAGAACAATGTAATCGGAAGCGGAAGATTTCTGGAAGTTTATAAGTTACAAATATAAGTTTTCTTTAAAAGAGACTTATAGGATAAATCCGTAATCACAAAGGAAGACAAAGAAGAAAGGAAACATTGTCTTTCTCATAACGCATCTTTCCGAGACTTTTATGACACGTCGATTTTGTCTTTAGTCTTTTTTTTTTCTTCAGAATTACTCCTTAATGATAGTATTTAATTAATAAAATTAAACGGAACACTTAGCACATTCTGTAATATTGCTACAAATGATGGAAGAATTATACTTGTTTTTTGGATAAATTTTAGGGTAAGTATTTGTCTACAATATGTTTTCCTACTTTTCTAATGGGTTTTTAGATAATTTTTAAAGGAATTTGTTACTATAATTACAAAAAAATCTCTTGGTATTGGTTTGGTCCTCCCATTATTCTTTAATATAAAATAAAAATAAAAAGTTTACATCGAAAACAAGATTTGTACATAGCGTTTTGTAAAGATACAAAAAACTTTACGCAAAAACATCTTACCTTTAAAATATTTGGAAAAGAAAAATTCACACACTGAGCACGTGAATACTGTTTCAGCCGAGCTGACAAACTGATGATCTCTGGAAAAACCATGAAGTTATCCGCACCTTATGTCTCTGCTTTTCAGCAGCAGGCCAGGAAGACGAAGTTAGGGAAAAGACAAGATTTTTGAATCTGAAATTTAACATTTATTAGAGTGTAAACTGTTTTGCGAAAAACTATAATTTTTTCAAAAATAGGTAGGGAAACTTTCGGCTGTCCAAAAATTGTAAGATTTTTGAAAGAAAGCTACAGGAAAGAAAAATAAAAACATCTAAATTAAAACATCGGCCCTGGGGACAGTTATATGATGGACTCTCGTAGAAAGTAAGTATTTATATTTAATAAATAGTCAGCTTTTCAACAAAAGTGTAAAATAAAATTAAAATAAGCTGGGGACAGCAAATGTACATTTGACGAAAATTCGCCCATATATAGTTTATTCCATAATTTTTGAGATAACTTTTTGATAGTAATCAGCTGTTACTATAACAAATAGCATAGGCCAGCGAAAAAAAATCGTCAAAAGTTATCCCAAAAATAATGATATGGACTTTATGGCCGCAAGCCATATAACGGCATGCGGTACCATGGAAACGAGGTGGTGGCATGGCGTAGAGCAAGCGGACCCCTGTTTTAATGCAAAGAAAGACGCAATTATTTTGCGGCTCATTCTAATTAATATAGTATGAGAAGACGATAGTTGTGTACTTTATTCATTATGGTTTTTAATTGATGATAGTCCATCTATTTTTTGAACCATACGAAATTAAAAAGTAAAAATAAAAACATTATAAGAAGTTATTAAATACCTAATTTTGTGGAGTTTCATTTCTGTTGTTTTTTAAAGGATAAGTCGTTGACTTTAATCGCGAGTATTAAAAGAACAAACAAAATAGCGACTATCAAAATAGCGATGTAACAGAATAGCGATTATCAAAATTCTTTCTAAGAAATTTTTTCAAAAAAAAACCGAACCAGCATATTTAAAAAAAAAACTCTTCAGACTTCTTTTCCGGAATCCTAGAGAGTGTGAATCCGAACTGAACCGAATTCGGTTCAGATCGGTTCGCTTCGCATTCACACCCTCTAGAATCCCGGAAAAGAATCAGATATCGCAGGATATAATAGCGCATTTTGGTTCGTTTCGGTTTGGATTGGTTTGATTCGATTTGGTTTGGTTTGATTCGGATTTTGATACATCGCTATTTTGATACATCGCTATTTTGTTTGTCGCTATTTTGGTTGTCGCTATTATGATATATCGAAATTTTGATTGTCGCTATTTTGATACATCGCTATTTTGATATGTCGCTGTTTTGTTACAAAAGCTATTTTAATACATCGCTATTTTGATAGTCGCTCTTTCATTACATCGCTATTTGGATAGTCGCTATTTCATTACTCGCTATTTCGTACATCGCTATTTTGTACATCGCTATATCGTTCCGAAGCCGTAATAAATATATCACAGTTTTTTCACATTATAATATTCTTTCTCTATTAATGAAAAGAAAAATAAAATGCCATAACCCCCACCCTTAAGTCATTAGCGCCGCCCTCAGCTTAACAGCTCACGGGCCACCACTTACTGACGAACTGTGTTTAAGTTTGAATTCTGAGAAAATCTACCCGTGGTAGTACCAACCACAACGGCAGTCAAAGTTGTCAAAATTTTAAGCGTTCCAACAACTCCCTACTATTCCGGGCAGCATACATAACGCTCGAGAGGGGGAGGGCGGTCTTAGCCTGGCTATACACTTGATGATTTTTTTATGTATTTTTTCTTAAAAATGCGTTTCGAAAATCCTGATTTTTTTGAGTTAAGTAATTTTAGAATGTGCCTACACCCTTTCTGTTACAGACGATAATGAAAGGTTAGGTCAGATTAGGTGACACTTACTTTCTAGCAGTTGCGATTCCAGGGCGGGCAGAGGGACCCGTGCACCCCTTCCTAACATATAGCTAATATTTTTTAGTTCTAGTAAGGAGATACCTGCAAATGCATAAATTTTTCAAATAATTTTGTCAATAAAACAACATTATTTTTAAAAAAATGTCGCGCGTTTTATTTTCTTTTGCTACCAAACTTCAAAGCTCAGATTTATTAAAAGCACAAAATATTTTTTTTCGGCTTTTGCTACCTCTTTGGCCCCTGTCCCACCCTGGTCGAATTTCCAGAAAAGCTGGCCATAATAGAAAGTTTCGTTTGCGGAATTTTTAATCAAATTTATGACAAAATTATTTATAACACTTCAGTACTCTAGTTGGCCTTAAAAAAAGCAATTAATATATTTTCATTTGTTCGCAGCGTCCTGTCAAACTTAGGTTATGCTTTCTTATTAGCGTTATTAATTTCACCAAATAAATATTTTTATAAGGTTTGTATTCATCTGGTAGTTTTAAAAATCTGACGTTTTTAATTAGTGATGAATACCAATACTTAAGATATTTAGTAACTAATCTTTAAAATATTTTTATTTTTCTGCTCATTGCTCAGCGCTAGTGAATTAAAATGTAAAGGGTTGATATGTTAGTCAAATCAAAATTACAAATTCGTAATATAATAACATTTTTGTTAATGATTTCACCATATTTCTGACTACCGGTATACTCTAAAATATTCAGTACGATTCTGAAAAAAGATATCAACAAAAAAAACTTGCACGAATTTGCACCATTTTTTATATTTAATTTTTCAAATTTTGGAGATTTGGGTGAGTTTTAAAACTTTAAAGGTTTCGCACATTATTTTTACTGTATATTTTTTAAAATGCCTATTTTATATTTGTATAAATTAATACAAAAATTTAAAAACTATCTAATTTGATTAAAAACATTTTTTTCCTTTTTTACCAAAATAGTCCAGCATGAATGAAATGACTTTGATATTTAATTTTAATGATTAAGTAAAAGTAAATTAACAATTTACTTTTTATTAATACAAAAAACGTTTTATAGTCACAAAAAAAAGTGACTCCTATTTTTTTAAATATTTTTGATCAAAGTTATTTATTTAACCTATTAGAAAACCTCAAAAATGCTAGTGTTTTTTAATATTTTGTCCAAATTTGTATTTTTTTAAAACAGCTAATTTTCAAAAAAGAGCAAACCTTGAGTTTAAATTTCTTTAAAAGTTTAAATATTTTTTACCTTTCTTTGGGAAAGTGACATATAAGTACACGTGAGGGTTCCAAATTATGTAGATGTTTTTAAAGGAGTATAAATAAAATATATTTTTCGTGTCAGGAGATGCGATAGCTGTCCCCAGCCAGGAGCTAAGAAAAAATATATTTTAGGTAAATTCGCAAACCCCGACTTAATTACAAAAAAAGTCCCGTAATAGTCATAGCGGTATTAGTTTCTGATCTAAATTCGATTTCATTCTTAAGGGGCATATTACTAGTTTTTTATTAAAATATAATAACTATATTTATTATTCTTAACTTCAAACAAAATTTGATTTATTTTCGTATTTAGAAAAAAAATAAATCCATAAGAAATAAATTAGAAGAATGTTGCTATATTTAATTTCGATCACCCTGTATAATTTAAAGTTTTTATTATTTAAATATTTAATATAAATATTGAGAGATGTAAGTATCGTGTTTTAAAACGGTTTAAGAACTTACAAATAATTTTTAAATCTCGTTTTTATCGTTAGGGATAATTGCTACACCCTGTATATAATTATAATGATTCAAACATTTAACAAAGAGACATATTTATCTAAAACACGATATTTTAAACGTGTTATAACCTATAACCTTATTATGGCCAGCTTTTCTAGAAATTCGACCAGTGTGATGTCCCTGGACATCCTGGATCCGCCACAGCTCCCTATGGTAATCCAGAAGATAGGTATTTACGCCATATAGATGAGAATTTCTTAAAAACTGGTTTGTTCCAGTGGCGGCAGGTGAATCAAAGGGCTCTCCACCAAAAACAAAAAATAAAATTAAAAAGAAAAGTTTCTAAAAATATTAATTTAGTCACGTAGTAGTTTTCTATCCTACTTTTTGCAAAATAAGGCAAAACGCCAAAAAGTGCGGATGAGTTTTTTTTTAAAGTAATTTTATTTTATTGCCCTACCTTTGTGGAAGAATAATTTACATTTATTTAGATCTCAAAGGACTGTCCCGAAACCGACCTAAACAGCCGTCCACAAAGTAACAAATTGCCAGACCTTTTAGTTTTGGATAGCGCCCTGGAGCCATTTATAATGGCACACAGTTACCGGTATTTTAGATAATAAAAACCAGTGCTGTCGAAACGAACGGGGCAAAATTCCTCACCTTGGTGTCATCAAGAGTTACAGAGCCGGATTAACCATTTATCAGAAGGCACCAAATGCTACGGGGCCCAAGCATATACGTAATACGTATATGGGCCCAAGCCATTCGGAGCCCCGCCCCTACACTAAAAATATCAATTTGATTATATGGTTAGTACCTAGTAGATGCTTTAATTAAAAGACTTAGTAGAATTGTTATAAAATTGCAGAATTTTCAGCCAGGGTAAATTTTATTAAATTTAACTGAATAGCTTAATTGATTCATGTTTTCTCTAGCATTGCTGTCTCATATTTTCATGCTCCTTCCCCACTTTTTGGCACACGGACGGGAGTTTTTACAATGGTAGACAGGCGGCTGTCGTAAATACACGACACTATAGAAAAAAATTAATATCTATGAGAAAATAACTTTAAAATACAAAACCTGAAGACATTTATTTAAATAAAGTTTTTATTGAGCTTAGAGATAAAATAAACTCAAAAAATCATTGAAAAAATAGGTACATATTCTAATTATAGCTAGACGACTAATTAAAGAAGTATCTTTATTAGAGATAAAGTAAACTCAAGAAACCATAAAAATAATAGGTAAATATTCTTATTATAATCTACTAATAAGAAAAATATTTTTATTTTATACACAAGTAGCCAGACGCGACCGTTATTACTTTACACGACTGTGCCACGTTGCCGGTTGTCGCTTATAGGCGACGGTGTCGTGAATAGACGACGCTTGTCCGTCTGACAAGCAAATCCACTGTCGTAAACGTTACGACACCGTGTGCAAGCGCGGATTTGAGGGAGGGGTAACGTGGTAATTACCCCCCCCCCCCCCTAGAACAAAAAATGCACTTTTTGCCATTAATTAAAGGGAAAATAGGCGAATTAGCCAATGTAAAAAATAATATTTGACTCCAAGGCAACGGCAGCCGTTCAGAAATAAAATATACAGGTGTCGTTAATAGGCGCCGACGGTTGTCCGTCTGCCGGAAAAAGTTACTGTCGTTAGGGGTACGGCAGCCGTCCGAAAAGGGTTAAGGTCCTGAAGCACATCATGAAAACCGTAGAACTGCTCAAATTCTATGGATAGTAATAAGTATTATGGATAATAAGTATAAAAACAATACAGTACGGAATTTTAATTTTGTAAAAGGCTTTTTGGCTATTTTTGTGTTGTTTGTCCAAAAAACTTCGAATACTAATAAAGTTAATGGTAAATAAATACACTTCGTGACTAATCTATTTCTATAAAAAAAACTTTAGGCACCCTTTATTGCCGAAACCAATTCAATAATTGTTTTTCCTGACGGCAACAAAATGTGAAAGTCATGCCACAGTGTAGATAATCTAATACACACAGTCTGTTCGCCTGAATAAAAACACAGATTATAAAAATATGATTGGTTCATAAGTTTCTTTCTCTTTATTTTCCTAGTTTGAAGAGAAAAGTAACTTGATATGCATTTAAGATACCGCGTGGCCAGTCCACTATCTAGGGGTAGGATTTTTGCATTGGCCATAAAGATTGCATCGGAGAAGAGAAATGCGTAAAATCAACGTTGCCGGTATAGCAAAAATATCAGTATAAGCTGCGAAAGGTCAACTATCTCTAAGTGACAAACAGGGCGATACACAACCAGAATAATATATTAAAATTCTGCTTGTTCCTAAAAGTTAATAATTCACTTACTTTTACATTACATTATTTTCGTATCACATTCACTAAAGTCAATTTTTTTTAAAAGATAACTTACCAATCTAGAATAGCTAAGCTACCTATTATTTAATTTTAGTTTTTTAATGCATTTTGGTCCAACCATAAAAAGAACGGTAATGGTGGACTACAAGGGGGGTAGGGGACGCGTTAGAAGGCGAGACCCTAAGGGGTGGCAGAGGTGGTATGAAGCCTCAAAAGTAGATCTTGTTTGAGTACTTTTCCTAGACAAATATCAAAATTATGAGTAGTAGTCCCTCTTAATCCACATATGAAAATTTGAAAAAAGGAGCAGACATTTTTTTGAGTAAATGCGTCGAAGACAAAATTTTCAGAAAATATTGGAGGAATAATACTTTAAATGCTGGTAGCCGAAAATAGATATAAGGCAAACTTTTTTGCTAACTCAAAACCTACAGGAAAAGTTTGAATCCGGAAAAATACGCCGCAGGTATAGTTTTTGCAAAGTCAGTTGAACAAAGGTTAAAGCCGACCATCGGCATATCCTTTAAAGAAAGTGACATGGGCGGCGCGGCGTTAGATATACTCATGAAAATTATTTCATTTAATTATGGCGTAAACTAAAGAAATAAAAATTTCCTATACCTACAAAAACGACACTGATTTATTTTCTAACTCTGCATACTGCCGACTAAAGGAGTCCCGCAAAGAACACCTGAAAGCAATTAAAAGCGCATCTCATAAAAATCTGCCAATCAAATGCCGTCTATCCACCTGTGCTGGGTCGGTCAGAAAACAAATACTTTGTCGTCGGCCCGCAAAGAGTCGCGCCTTTTCTCTGTCGGTAGGGTTGAAATTATACCAGGAAGATTTTATATGAATTTGGATAACTTTTGAAGGGCAGATTGAAGCAAAATTTCATGAAATCGATAGAACCCCGTATTAGGAGCATTTCAGGTGACTTTGCAAAAACTATAGCAAACATTTTTCACGTTAGTTATCTTTACAGAAGAATGCTGCACTTTTTCTCAAAGAGCGGCATGCGCCACAAGCAAAACTGTTTTAAATCCAAAAAGAAAATTTTTTAAACAAGAATCGATACAACAAGTAAAGTTATGCATAACTGATAGTTTTAAGGTAACATTGGTTAAATAATACTTTTAACCCTTTCTTTTTAATAAAATCTAATGCCAACAAATGACTTCGGTATCATATTGGGTTAAAATCGTTTGAGGTGTTCTTGATTTATCGTGTGTATTCAAACAGCTAATTTATTTTATTCACCGATTTTGGTGTTTTAGGACCTAAAACTTACATTTAGTAAAATTAAAAAATTAAATTTTTACGTTTTTAATAGTCCACCTCTTATATGGTGGACTAAACATCAAGTCATGTATTAATTCTTGCCGTAAGCAAATGTTTCAGATTGTCCGCCTCTTGACGACTGCGACCACTTACGCCTGTAGTTATTTATCAAGGTTACCTTTGGCAACGCTGGAACGCTTTCGACGGGAATCGGGTGTATTGCGGTCTCTTATTAATACATGCTATACTCTATCTGTTTTTTATCCTCTTATGGAAATTAATGTCCCTAGATCTGGACTTGTTCACGGGGTATATTATTAGGCAAATTTCTCTGTATTCCCTGTTATTAAAAACAAAATTTCGGATTGTCTATATTAATTTTAAACACGGCGACGTTTCGGTTAGTAAGTTATATAAGTAAGTAACTCTAACCATTTTTAAGTGTAAACTTATCAATCCACTTCCATAAGAAGTGGTTTCCATATGTTTGCTATATCGCTGCCTTGCTTTGATAGTGGCATAACTGGAAATGATAATTTTCAGGAAATGCTTTTTAAAAATAATGGCAAAGGCAAATATTTATGTATTTTTTTTTGCTTTCATTAAATCAATCATTAACTTACCCATGCTTGAAATAGAGAATAAGAAAAATTTTGTCGTAAAAATACTTTATGCAAAACAGAAAACAAAAAAAACTAATTTTTTTTTGTTGTTCTTGGTTGAGAGAAATCTTCTTTCTTCTGCATTAAAAATGAAGCTCCAATAAATCTTTATTTTCGACAACGCGACTCATTATGCAAAACTTTAGCTTTTGACAATTAATGAATCCTGTGACCATTTGATCAAGCATGATCCGCTAAATCCGATTTTTCAATATCCCCTAATTGCATACCTACTTTATTATGTTCCTTTTACCTTAAACCAAAAACTGCATCTGTCCCTGTCTAAACCGTAAAAGAAATTTCGTTTGTCCTACATAAGATTTACTGCACTCACAAAAGATTGGGTAAATACGTTCCTGATTACTTAAGGAATTTTCTGATTTGTTTTATACTTACAAAACTGCTTATCATATGTCCCGTATGAGAAAATGTTAATATTATAGTGCTTGGCTATTCCCCTTATGTTTTTTGAAACCATTTAAACCTATGGAATGATAATCACACCCAGCGAATTATTATTTTGAGAATTTGCTACGTTTAGTTTGTTTTTAATTTTAGAGATCGGTGAGTTTATTAATTTCTAGAAATTACTTGTAAGTCCTTTTCAATGTTGCAGATGTCTCTGGTTAATTCTACTTAAATTTTAATTAATTAATGAAATTACTTTTTCGGGTGAGGACCTTTTTTTACCACGTAAATTTATAAAACTTCACCTGCAAAACTGCTATTAAAAAGCACCGGCGGAAACAAGGGAGGCCATGGGAGCCATGCCCCTCTTCCCAAGTAGTCTGATTGTGCAAAAAATGACAGCAAAATAAAAATTTTTACATTAAACACTCTAGTGGTTTTACGACTGTGGGTCACACTGATTTTTGAAAAAAGCAGTTTCGGCCATCTTTAAGCCGGGATCAAACGACTCGTGTACTTGGCGAATAATTGTTACTTGCGTTTACTTGCCATGTCGTGTGAGTGGGTTTAAATACTTGTACAATTATTTGTCACTCGTTGGTTTTCCATTTGTGGTCGGTAAAAGGGCTCACGATTATTCGTACACTTGCCAAATACATTCATACATACATACTCTCGTACTTGTAAATTGTACACGTTGTGTGAGCGCCCTGCATTCTATCGCAATTCGAAAAGCTCGTATACTTGCCAAGTACGCAAACAATTGTGTATTTGCCAATACACGAGTCGTTTGAGCCCGCCTTTAGGTGCCCCTAGTGACGACTAAAAAGTGACTGTGTGTGCGACAGGCTTAAGAATGTATGTGGTTGGGAGAAACATAGAGTCACTGGTTAGTCATGATGATAGACTGTGCTATTGATCGCATTATAATATGTCGAATAGCGGGCTTAACATAAAACAGGCTGAAGCAACAAGCAAAAATATTAGAATAGGCAATAATAGGAGTCAGTGGGGTTAGAGGCTAACAGGTGGAGCTTGCGCCATCATCAACGATTCACAATAATTGGTAGTGATTCACTATATAAATAATTTTCCTTTATTGATTTAGGAGCAGAACCAGTGAATAAACAAACCTCCATAAGTCCTTTTTTACACCAGTTATTTGTCAGTCGGAAGAAGCTACTGAAGCTCCGAGAATGTTCGCTATAACTTGCCTCTAACGAAAAGTATTAGGTCATATTTGAAGTGTAAAACCCATTCTTAAAGGGTGCAGTTAGTTAAACCATACAAGAAGGGATTAGGCACGTATCACCAGATTGGTTGCATTCTATACTTTTACCTAAAGACATTAGGATTACCTAGACGTGTTTAAAATACTGAAATGTCTCCCAAAATTTTAAAATTATTTTAAAATTTTTCCACTCGTGAAAATCCCAAAATTGTTCTTACGGTTACGGTGGTGCGTGCCACTTTTATACGATAAATTTCAACAGGGAGACTTTGGCTATATTTTCCACATAATCTCGTATATACAACCTACATACCTGCCAATTTAACGAAAGTTATAGGCTGGAGCTAGAGTTAGAAAATCTTTTGTTATAAGCCAAATAAATTTATGACGTCACTCCCTAAAGCACATTTGAGGCAATCGTACGAAGTCATTATGCGAAATGCTTGGTCTCGACCAATAACAAGCAGCGAAATAGTCGCACGCTGTTCAAAGACAGTGAATTTTGAACAATTTTCATATGTTGAACCGTTCTCTGCCGTTTGGAAATAAAATGTTTATTTCAACCGTTGAAAATGTTTTAAAAAATTGAATTTTTAACAGAGAAAAAGAAATGTTCTTCTAAGATTGGAAAATAAATATTTTTCAACATCGAAAAAATATATATTTTCAAAAATCTCTTCTCAAGGTAAGATAACTTAAATAACTTAAATAAATTTCTTCTATTTTGGAAACGCAGAGCAGCAACAGTCCGTTAAGGTTTTTGTATACTCGACACTCAGTAAAGGAAATTTGGCCCCGTACATCCTAAAAATTAAATTTAAAATTCTATGCAAACAATAATTTTTGTATTAAGTGCCTCGCTGTGAGGCCAAACGAATGCCTCGTTTGCATTCATGCTCAAGTGAATACGCGCCGTAAGGTAAACAATATTTAACTGAATGCTCGTTTGAAGTTCTCAATCTGATCGGATGGCGTCGCATGTCGCTCGTTGCTTTTAGCCGCTTTTTTAAAGCACGTACATGTATGAGAGTTGGGCCTCGGAGCGAGGCATGAGAATTCTGCTTCAAATGAATAGGACCGGCGACTAAACGGCCGCGGCGAACTGTCACATTCCCTATAACGTAAGTATGCGACATTCCATACAAAACCATTTTTTTAAACTTTATTTTACATTTATTACCTTCATTTGTGGTGCTTCACAACTGGAGTATATTCCGACCCAAATATATATTCTCTCTCATTATTAATATTTGTGCCTTTATAACACCTATGATTTTATAAAACGCAAATATTTTAACCAAAATAACACAAAGCGCCTCTACTACCGACTTGTATCAACTCGCAGCAAAACGCAACTAAAAATGATGATGACCAGTTCTGCTAGTGGAACTAAAGCAGCGCCCTCTACAGTTTTATTTTTTTTAATGTTAAAAAACAACACATTTATTAGCTTCATATATCTTAAATTCAACTACTGTTAGAAATGAGATATCTACGAAAAACATTATAAAAATAATCATATTATATTGGCGTATGGTATTATTTTTAGTGTTAATAAAATGATGGTTTATTAAGTGTTGCTTACTTACATTAATAATTAATTTATTTTTGGTAATGCTTTTTCATGAAATTTTAGTTAAGATTTTCTACATGTTTTTTTATCGTCAAAAGTTTAATTAATTTGAACATACATTTGTGCTAGAAAAAAAAAATTATTTTTTCAAAATTTATTTAACGTTTTTTATGATTTTGTGCTTCATGGGTGCGGTTGCAGCAAAATTTCAAACTGCCTGTACGTAATAGAAAGTTTTTTAAGAAACGTAGCAGCTCGTGACTATTTAGAGACGTTGAGAGCTTGCTATTGGCCAAAAGCTCTTCTGTTGGCATGAAGTGATCGATCACATCCAAATCGGCAGCCAGTATTAATACTGGCGGCAACTCTTTAAGTTCAATCGGAATAAGCTATTGAAGCTAACCGAAGATTTGCTAAATTTTGGAAAATAATTCGGCGCATCAAAACACACCACTTTTTTTTATGTTCCGATGTTACTAATGTTTAAGTTAAGTTTTTCCTCCGTGTGCGCTTTTTTTTCGTATGCACTTGCACTATAAGCGATTTTTTCCTTGTGTGCTTTTTTCCTCTGCGCAGGTTTTCCTGTGCGCTTATTTCCAATATTCTGATAAAGCCAGAGATTGGATTTCCTAACCAACCAAAATAAAAAGAGTAGGCACTGGTAGGCAGCCTGGTTGAACTGTGTCGAAACGTCTTTCTTCCTTATAGACCGGTGGACGTTTTCGTCCCGCCATGGACTTAGTTTCCTTGGTTCGCTGTCATTTCACTCGTAAAATGAAAAATAGGTTTCAACTATTTTTTAATTCTTTTTGATTTGGCTCTGCTACAGAATAGCGCCCTACAAAATAGCGCTGCTTCAAAATAGCGCTGCCACAAAATAGCGCTGCTACAAAATAGCGCTGCTACAAAATGGCGTTTACAAAATAGCGTGCATCAAAATAGCGCCTTACAAAATAGCGCTGCTACAGAATAGCGTCTTACAAAATAGCGCTGCTACAAAATGGCGCTACCACAAAATAGCGCTGCTACAAAATAGCGCTGATACAAAATAGCGCGCATCAAAATAGCGCCTTACAAAATAGCGCTGCTACAAAATAGCGCGCATCAAAAACGCGCTCAAAAAGCATCATTAAAAACAGCGACTGTTTGACTAAGGGATCTCTTTCTAACATATTTAAAAAAAAAAAAACTTCCCGGTCTTCTTTCGCGGGATTCTAGCGGGTGTGAAACAAAACTGAACCGAGCCGAACTGAACCGAATCGAAGTATCGGTTTAGTTCGGTTTGGGTTCACAACCTCTAGGATGCCGGTTCGGTTCGGTTTGGTTTCACACCCTCTAGGATCCCGGAAAAAAGTCAGGGAAGTTTTTTTTTTGAAAATATATGTTAGAATGAGGTTACCGGGAGAATAGCGCGCATCAAAAACGCGCTCAAAAAGCATCATTAAAAACAGCAACTGTTTGACTAAGGAATCTCTTTCTAACATATTTTTTCAAAAAAAAAACTTCCCTGACTTCTTTCGCGGGATCCTAGCGGGTGTGAAACAAAACTGAACCGAACTGAACCGAATCGAAGTATCGGTTTAGTTCGGTTTGGTTTCACAACCTCTAGGATGTCGGTTCGGTTCGGTTTGGTTTCACACCCTCTAGGATCCCGGGGAAAAGTCAGGGAAGTTTTTTTTTTGTAAATATATGTTAGAATGAGGTTACCGGGAGTGGTAAGTGATAAGACGCTATTT
Organism: Aspidapion aeneum; assembly: GCA_963576565.1. Taxonomy (NCBI): domain Eukaryota; kingdom Metazoa; phylum Arthropoda; class Insecta; order Coleoptera; family Brentidae; genus Aspidapion; species Aspidapion aeneum. Next base: position 66,303,013 of record OY755044.1, on the reverse strand, counting down.
TGAAGCAGCGCATTTTTGATGCACGCTATTTTGTAGCAGCGCTATTTTGAAGTGCGCTATTTTGTAGCAGCGCTATTTTGAGGCAGCGCCATTTTGATGCACGCGATTTTGTAGCAGCGCAATTTTGATGCACGCTATTTTGTAGCAGCGCTATTTTGTAGCAGCGCTATTTTGTGGCAGCGCCATTTTGAAGCAGCGCTATTTTGTAAGGCGCTATTCTGTATCAGAGCCTTTTGATTTACCCTGTATTTTGTAGTCAGTTTGTTCTACCTTGTGTCAGGCAAGCCACGCTGAGGAAGGAAATGCCTTTTTCCGAAACACCAGTGTCCGTGGTTGACAATACCCCTAATATACTTTGTTAACTCATTGTTTTCGGTTCCGAACCGACACCGTGGAGAAGGTCATAGCATGGTCTAGTTGAACTGGTACGAAATGTCTTTCTTCCTTATAGACCGGTGTACGTTTTCGTCCCGACATGGAATTAGTTTCCTTGGTTTGCTGTCGTTTCACTCGTAGAATGAAAAATAGGTTTCAACTATTTTTTCATTCTTTTTGATTTACCTTGTATCTTGTAGTCAGTTTGTTCTACCTTGTGTCAGGCAAGCCACGCTGAGGAAGGAAATGCATTTTTCCGGAACATCGGTGTCCGTGGTTGACTATACCCCTATGAAGTTGCCGTTTATACTTTCTGCTTATCCTTTATCATGGTCTTGTTAAAATCGCGGAGACTAAGAGTCAGTTGTTGTGTATTTGTTCAAAAATAAAGATCCTCGGACTTTTTCTACTCTAATGGAAAAAGTAATGTTTTAATACCCTGAACAGTTCGTACCCGTTAGATTTTATCCCAAATTTAATTTAGAAAACTGGCAAAAAAACAAATATACAAAAACAGCGGTGGACAAGCCCTTGACATTTCTAAACCAGAGAACGAAATGTCAATGGTTAAAAAGACCGGACGGCGGCCATTTTTGATTGCCGCTTTTACTTTGGTCAAATGCAATCCGTCAATGGGGGGGTGACTACCCCCTTTCATACCCCCCCCCCTCCCCACGTATAACTACCGACCGGTGATCACATCCAACAAAATAAGTACGTGGTGTACAAGGGGTCCAGTTTGAGGTGACTTAGGTGCCACGTTACATCTTGTAAGGGTGCTATGTAACCCGCCCGTATAGTTTTTGCAAAGTCACTTGAATAACTCCTAATACGGGGTTCTATCGATTTCATGAAATTTTGTTTTATTCTGCCCTTCAAAAGTTATCCAATTCATATAAAATCTTCCTGGTATAATTTCAACCCTACCGACAGAGAAGAGGCGCGACTCTTTGGGGTCCGACCACAAAGTATTTGTTTTCGGACCGACCGAGCACAGGTGGATAGACGGCAGATTGGCAGATTTTTTTGAGATGTGCTTTTAATTGCTTTCGGGTGTGCTTTTCGGGACCTCTTTAGTCGGCAGTATGCAGAGTTAGAAAATAAATCAGTGTCGTTTCTGTAGGTGTAGGAATAGAAAGTTTTATTATCTATTTTTATTTCTTTAGTTTCTGCCATAATTAAATAAAATAAATTTAATGAGTATATCTACCGCCGCCCATGTCACTCTCTATAAAGGATATGCCGATGGTCGGCTTTTATCTTTGTTCAACTGACTTTGCAAAAACTATACCAAAGTTTACACAATTAAAACATGCACTTGTCAAAAATCAATGGAAATATAGAGATCAAACGCGTGCCGCTGGTCGTAACTGCAAAACAGGTGTGCAATTCGGCGTTTGATGTCAGGCTTGGATGAAGGTAGCGGACAAGGGGAAAATTCATTCATAATGGCGTTCAACATCTGCTTTTGAAATTCATTCCAAAAACTATTCGTCGAAAGTATTACCTGTCGACAATACAAAGTCAATCTTTTTTCCATGTGTGTTAATCTTATAAGTAAGGCTTTCAGCCGAGAACAGCCACTCTCGGCTATTAGTACCTACCTACACAATATAGGAATATTATTATTCTCTTAATTTAACCGCAACCAAGCCTATGTTTTTCTAAAGACCGAGACCAAATGAAGAAGAGAAGAAACAAGTTTTTAGAACCGGTTGTTCGTGGTCGCTTCGATGCTGTTTTGATGGCATATATATCTACTCTCAACATCTCTTCGAATTTTTTTTATTGTTATTGCCATCAAAACAGTAGAGAGATTTAGACAGGATTTTAAGCTACTTAAGTATTTTTAGCGTTGATCCATAATATGAAAATTATGTAGTGAAGTAGAAGTAGTAGAAATACAGCCAGGGTATAATTGTGCCAAGCACTATTTTGACACATTCACATTGAAAACTGACAGTTAATCAAAAATATAAATTATGTGAATATTGTTTTTGAATAGGGAATGACAGGAGAGGTGATGGGTGGGAGCAGGGAAAACTACAAAGTAACTACAGCAAATTAGAGGACATTTGCAATGGGTTATCAAAGTAATTTCATTAAAATCGCCTAAAATTTAGATAATTTGTAAGCCTTAAAGCCTACATCATGTTACAAAATGGCGTCTGAAGACCGCCATGTTGATTCCTGTTTAATCAGTAGCAATTTAACGACAAAATCGGTTCAGCCGTTTAGCCTCTAGCGTGACACAAACATTACCCTTCCTTTCGCCGTGCTGCAGTTGGGTAAAACCTTCAGGGTCGTTTAATTTAATTTTAATTTAATTTTAATTAAATACATTTTTAAACATAAATAAACCAAGTAGTAGTCTTCTCAGAAACTAAACTTTATTGGACAGTGAATTTCCTTTTTTTAGCAATGTATAAGTCGGTCGGGTTCGATTTATAGCAAACTTTGTAACGACGGAAGTCCGTAATTAAGTACATTTAAAATTCGAAAAAAAAAACAGTTTATCAAAAGTTAAAAAGGAAATTTGATTTTCTACAATAAAGTATGGGACATTTTTTTGGAGGTTTTTGCAGCTTGAATTAGAAAAAAAAAACTAATATGATAATATGTTATACAATTACCTACACATTTTCAATTTAAACCTGTGTGACATGAGCTCTGCAGCGTCATTTTGAAATTTAAGGCGCTATGTTGGCCGCCATTTTGAATATCTCAAGCAACCGCGATTTCCGGATTCAGCGGGGTCAAATAATCGAAAATTACAACATTTCTTAGATTCTCTAGTTTTGGACATTCACAACGGAAAAAAATATATTGTTTTGAAACCGTTCTCACTAAACGCGAATTTTCTTAGATTATTTATACCGACAAGTATTCAAGGGCGCACCCAAGCCCAAAATTTTTTAGATATTTTCCACATATTTCATGAATAAAAAGATAAAATAGTATAAAATACTACATAATGAGGTCTCCGGCCCCCCCCAAGAGGTCTCGGCCCCCCAAGACATATTGCTGGGTGCGCCACTGAATAAAAACAAAAAATAGTATGAAAAATCATGTGGTTTCGCGCCCCCCCCCCAAGACATACGCCTGGGTGCACTACTGTAGTATTTCACAGTGGCCCGCTCGAACAAATTTTCTCCCAGTTATGTTTTTTACCATGTCATGTGTGCTGTTCACAGAGACTTAAAAATTGTGTCTTATTGACTCTTGAAAATTGGTATAATAATATAAAAACGCCGATTAAACGTTGATTATAAAATCAATAGCTGAAATTTCCTAATAATTTCTCGAAACCTTTGAAGAGAAATAAAATCTTTCGTATACCCTGCCTCGTGCCTATTACCGGTGAAATCTTGGTTAAGGTTCAATGCTTTTTCTTTTATTTTTCTGCAATCGTTTATTTCTCGTTTTCCTTTCGCGACGCATTGTCATCTCTTTCTTCTCTGTAGTTTAAAATAAGGAAACCTATATCCTTTCTTCAGGATACGCCATTAAAATCAACGGCTTGTTTGTCGAGAAGTAGTTTTTTGTTTATTTTTCCTTTTTTTAGAATCGCTTGACGTTAAAACGAGAAGTTGTTAAGAATAGGCAATTAATTATTTTAAATTGGGAAGGAAACAAATTAAATACACCTTATTTTTCTTTAAAAATTGCAAGCTTTGTCAGTGTTGTTTAAATAGAAATCGATGGTCTTTTGTTTGACGCAATTTGTAAAATATGGCTGATTGTCATGCGATTACGGTATTTCTTTACCTAAACTTGCTTCTTTTTGTTGTTATTTTTAGAAAGCTACAAATTTCCTATTTTTATATACCTACCATATTATCGAAAGAAGCTACCCACTAAGCACAAAATCGTAAAAAACATTAAATAAATGTTGAAAAAACAATGTTTTTTTTCTAGCACAAATTTGTGTTAAAATTAAGTCAACTTTTGACATTAAAAAAACATGTTAAAAATCCTAACGAAAATTTCATGTAAAAGCATTACCAAAAATATATTTCTTAATAACGTTAAGAAGCCAATATTTAAAAAACCATAATTTTATTAACATTAAAAATAATACCATCAATATATGGTTATTTTTATAATGTTTTTCCTAGATCTCATTTCTAACATTGAATTTAAGATAATGAAGCTAATAAAAAAAATGATACTATATAGGGCGCTGCCGCATAGTTCCACTACCCAACTAACATTTATAGTAGCGGCTACATGTTCTAAAGGCTTTGCTACTTTCTTATAGTAGAAATGTGGTGATCCCAACCAAAATTTGTTACTTTTTAGTTCTAACAACTATTTAGTATCAGGAAATAGTAGATGTTTCGTAAAAACGACCCTCTAAACTACTTCATAGGATTGTTTCTTGATAGTCGATTCTGATAGTCTTCTCTACCACAATAGGACGTTGCTAAAGTTTTACTTTCTTTTTAGTCGTTATTTCGTAGTCGCCCTGACTTTTATATCCTACTTAATTACCACTAGAAGGTTAAGCTTCATTGGAGTCCCAAACAAGTGTATCCGACAACTACATTATAACTTTTATTTTTACCACAAAAGTTTGTGTCATCATAGTAACATCTGATGTAACAATGTAGACAAAATAACTTTTTGGATCAACTTTAAAGCCGCAACTACTTTCAAGTAACCTTTTCGACTATCAGGGAATATAGTTTGGGACGCCATGTTTTTATGTAAGAAAGAAAATTTAACATTTTTGTTGTCGTTTTATGAGCTCATATTAAAGAGCCATACTATTTTATAAACAAATTAGTTGAAGCTTACCAAAAATGCTCTTCTTAAGCACCATTTGTTGGAGTTAACTGTCGATTATGAAAACATAACCTCCAAAATCACAACACAAAAATTCCATCAGCTACCAGAAAACGGCTCAATTTTACGGGCGCACCGGTTTTTTGCAATATTTTATATCATGTTATACAAAAAACTTTGCGTCGCACTCGAATTTTGATCCTCTGCTCGTAAATTCTCACACTTTTGGATAACATAGTTCATATTATAACCATAACCAAACAAAAAAACTAAGCGAGTCTGTTTACTGTTGTGTCCACCATATTGTGTAAGAATTCTACCAAAAAGAAACGATTATATTATTTGCAACTACATCGCAACTTTTATGCCATTACGGAAAAAAAAACAGCCTCTACGACGTAGTTGATACCTGGCTACGACGTAGTAGTGTAGTTGTTACTACAGTGACTTTAAACACTTGGCCAAGTAGTTATAACCAGAAATTGGTTCCCCACTTAGGGACTTATAACGTCGCTGTATGGTATACTGAGACGTAGCGGGAGTACGTTGCGGTTACTTTTAAGAAATTCTTTCTAGTTGGGGTTTCGTCGTTACAACTTTAATTGTTTGTTGGGTACCAGAACGTGCCATCGCCATTTTTAGTTGCATTTCGCTGCGAGTTCATACGAGTCGGTAGCAGATACAATTTGTGCAATTTTGGTTAAAATATTTACCTTTTGTAGTAAAAACATAGTAAATTAAAAGCACAATTATTAATAATGATAGTGAATACATATTTGGATCGGAATATACACCAGTTGTGTGGAAAAGATGGTATAGTTAAAGAATAACAAAAATGTATGCTGTCATTTAAATGAAGCATCACAAAATTAGGTAAGAAAAGTAAACAACAGTTAATCAGACAGGGAATGCGACAATTCACCGCCGATGCCTCGGCACGGGACCCCATCCGATCAGAGTACGAATTTCAAACGAGCATTCAGTTGAATATTGTTTGCCTTGTATTCACTTGAGCATTAATGAAATAGAAAGCATAGAATATTGTTTACATATAATTAAAAATTTTATTTTCAGAAGCTACGGATCCGAATTTCCTTTACTGAGTGTCGAGTTCACGAAAACCTCAACAGACTGTTGCTGCCCTGCGTTTCCAAAATAGAAGAATTTTATTTACGTTATTTATGTTACCTTATCTTTAGAGATATTTGGAAAAAATATATTTTTTAATTGTTAAAAAACATTTATTTTTCAATGTTAGAAAAACATTTCTTTTCCACTGTTGAAAATCAATATTTTTTAACGTTCGAAAAACAATTAAAAAAACGTTATAATAACAAAAGATTATTTTTCTAACGTCAGAAAACGGGTTATTAGGCTTCTTTTTCACTATGAATATGACGTTAAAACTAACATCCAACCTAACGTTATTTTTTTAACTTATACATTATTTTGATGTTATTAAAATGTTTTTGTGTTTAGTGGGTATACGTCCACATAGCACTATCACGTGTCTAACACGTAAAAAACGCGTAAAAAAAACGCTAATTTTAAAAGCTGCTAGAAAAAAACATTTATTTCATATTATAAAAACAAGCTAAATAGGTTATTCAATAACGTTATAAAAAATAACGTGCTAAAAACGACGTTGTAATAACGCGATTATAAAATCAAAACAGCAATATTTTGAATTTATTTTCAAGTAAATTCTAAGTAGATTTTTATCAATGTCAAAATCACATTAGGTTCGCGCCTTTTTTAAACGAATTTTAAAACGCGACTTGCATGGCTTTTCTACAAAATATTTTTGAAATTTCACTAGAAGCAGCGCCACCTATTGGCCACCTTTCTCACTTTGACAAGATCTATCCGGGAGTGCTTAGACCTCTAAACCTTAACTGATTCCTGATCCTTCACGATCACGACGCATCAGTTATTAACTTCATAAAGACACAATAAAGCATTATTGAAATAAAGCCAGGCTATAATAGTGCCAGGCACTATTTTGATACTTTCACATTGAAAATTGACAGTTAGTCCTTCAAAATTGACATACCATAGTCGAATTTAAAACTATCGGCGTTTTTTTCCACTTATAAAGGAAGGCACTATTTATTCCGGTTCATATAGTAAACAAAGGCCGTATGTTGAAAGATCACAGCTGATATTGCAATGTGAAGGTGTCAAAATAGTGCCTGGCAAAATAGTGTTTCCTGTTGAAAAATCTTTTAATGATATAACAACGTATGTATAGAGATTTTGTCTTGCCTTGAGCGCCATCTTTTAAAATTGTCTTGAATTGTTGTAGTCTTAAACTAGTGAACTTTTAGGAATTCCTTTTGCATCACTTTTAAGTTTAAAAAAAGATGCAGAAAGTTATTACTTTTAACAAGTCTTTCTCTAGAGGGCTTTTAAAAGAGGCTTTCGCACCTTTTTTTGATAAAAAAACATATTATAGAATAAAAACGTTACAAAATAATACGCATAAAGTTCGTAAGTTTGAGATGTCTTAATCTAGCGTTTTAAGAACATATTGTAGAGGACTTTTGAAGTGTGAATTTGGCACATGAAAATAACGAGGGTAAAAAAGACGTTATATTCACAGCACCAGAAACTTCCTTGATTCCTTATTATCTTTAAGTTATCTTTAAGCATGTAGATTTAACAAAACAAATATTACATGGTATGAGGTGGTTTTCTAGTAAATAATTACTTTATTATTTTTGTTCACGTTAATTTAATGTTGATGCAGCGGCGTAGCGTGGGGGGGGGCGCGGGGGATTCGTCGCCCCCCCCCCGCCCCGGGTGTAGTGGCGCCCCACAGGTGGCCGAAGCGCCCTCAGCTTGATTAAGTCGGGCCGGGAATGGCCAATTGAGTGGGTGCCAAAGGAAACTAACGACATGATTTCCTTTTTTTTTTTTTTGGTCGCAAGATTCGTGAGAGGCGCTCTTGTGACTTATCGGCCGCCCCCTCACACATGATAACCTTTTTTTTTTTTTTTTTTTTTTTTTTTTTTGGTCGCAAGATTTGTGAGAGGCGCCTTTTTGACCTTTTTGTTTTTTTTTTGCCACAAGATTTTTCATCAGTTTTCAGAGGCGCCCTTTTTAGCTGTCGCCCCCCCCCCCGCCCTTTCGGGCACGCTACGCCGCTCTGTTGATGTAAGTTTTGTGCTATGTGGCCGGCCATAAGCTTACTTAGAAAGAAATAAAATTAATTTAACAGTTGTTTAAATATGAATAGAAGCAAGTTCTTTTCTTAATCCCCTCCAGATTCTTGCTCCATCTGCCATGCCTAGTCGAATCAATTTTATTTCATTTTCTTCTACGCATATTTAAAAGAATATACTATTTCGAGGCCGTAACTCGTTTGCTCTCCCGCAAACTCTGGTATAAAATTTCTCCTCCGGTGGTGTTCCCCCTCTTCTTTTTATTTAGAGCCACGGGCCGCCGCGCCGGAATTTTCTGAGATCGGGGTAAACCCTTATATTATGTTTCCATTCTTACCTGAACATGTGCAAAATTCGTTTTTCTTTTTTTTAAAGCAGGCTTCCCTATGGCCAGTTTGCCTATATGGTATACCGTAAAACGGAGTTACTTTGACACCGGGGATCACTTTGGCACATAAGTCATTTGCTTTGTTTTTTTTTCTTTTTTTACTGAATTTTTTTTTTCGCGGATTATCAGGTTCCTTTCTTCGTTAAAGGTCTAAACTACTAGAAAAATGCCGCGCCACTACAATAAGAAAATTGCATGTTGTTTTAGGCAATGGTTTATTATTTTTGAATAAAAAGGTTCATTTTTATACAAAAACGTTGTTTTAATAAAGATATTTAAAAAAAACTCTCAAGTCCAATTTAAAATTTAAAACGGTGCCAAAAAAGACTTTAAGAGGAGTCTACTTGTGCATTTTAAGCGAAAAACATATCCTGCCAAAGTTACCTCCAACCTTTGCCTACTTTGGCAGCCTCTGAACAAATTTTAAAAGTTAAAAGTTACTTCTTAATATTTTTCATTCAAATTTTCAGTATTTACAGCCTTATTGATGTTTGTTACAATGAGATTTTTTCTTGTGGATTATTGGTGAAGGTTTTAGATTTATTGTCAAAATTTTCCCAAAATCTGGCAAGGTAACCCCGTTTTACGGTACCTAATAAACTAAACATAATACAATAAAAAAACAAATCGTTGGGCAGCAAATGCTTTCGCATTTGATACATGCTGAATGATCCTATCTTAGTTTTGACCAGACTCTCTAAGATCCAATCTAACGACTCTCAAAGATTCAATCTAACGACTCTCTAAAATTCAATCTAACGAATTTTTTCCTCGTTAACGGCCGCAGATATGAAAAAATTCGAGGAAACACAAAAGTTTTTAGATCAAACAAGAAGTTTATTTTGTATTTTGAAATCTACCATCAGATTGAGAAATAGGATACTTCATTTACTTTCTCACTTACTACATGTATTGCCCATACTAAGAGAATATTTTGTTTTGGTAACTTTAGTATACCTTGTACTCATTGGTGGTGCTATGTGAGGGGTAAAGGGGATAATTACCCCCCCAAAGAACCCGAAAAAATATGTAAAGTATCAGGACGGCTAGCTACTATAAGTAAGATTAGGGCTGCAAAAAATTTGATTTTTGTTGACTTGCCTTATCAGAAAAGCACTAAAGGGAAAAATCGCCTGTGGCAAAAAGTGCAAATGGAAAAAAGCGCACAGAGGACACCTTTAAAATTTCGAATAAATTGAAAAAACTTGATCAAATTATTGCAATATTACACGGTGAAGTTTCAAAAATGGTATCAAATAATTTTATATATATTTTTCAGCGGTTTCCGTATTTTTTGGTATATACGCGAAAAATTTCAACGTTTTAATATTATAAGTAGGTTTGATCAAATATACAGATCACTTTTTTATTTTATCTGCCGGTGTAGGTAAATATTACCTAGGTAAGAAAAAATATCTTAGGGAACGTCCTTAAATTACATAACGCAAAAATTCAGGATTTTTGACCGCCCCCCCTCGTAACGCATTTTTAAGAAAACGCGCATAAAAAACATTGAGTGTAACGCAAGACCAAACCCCCACTTCCCCCTAGAACGTTACGTAATTTAAGGACAGGCCCTTACTCCAGGCCTACGACCTACCAATAATACTAGTCTAATGGCCCATTTATGCTGTTAGGATAATTACGAACCTAGACGTGAATCATAAGAGGTTTTAAATAAAATTTATTTATAGTACAGGGTGTCTCATAACTTCGAAGCCAAAGTGCAGTAGGTGATAGAGGAGGTTATTTCTGATAAAAAAGTTTATATACCATGGGGGCCGATCAACACTCGATGTTTTTTAGATATAGGATTTTAAAGTTAGAGGAGTAGAAGAAAAAAGGTTTCACAAAAAGAAGAAAATCTGCCTTAGTCAAATGTGTACTTAGCTATAATTGTGAACCAGGAATGAATTATTTCCTTTTTTGATAAAATTACAAGTCTTTTTTTATTTTTTTATTAATACTGAGACTTTCTATCCAATCAGGACCAATCGCCCAGTTTTGCAAAGTTCGAGCAAGGTTAAAGCAACACAAACAACCAAGTACCTAGCCAGGAATCGAACCCAGACCGCCGGTGTTGGAAGCAAACATTACTACCACTACACCACGACGGCGACACAAAAAAAAATTACAAGTTATGGAGATATGAGCTGGCAAAATAACCTCCACAAATGTAGAAAAAATAAAAAATAAATTAAAATTTAATTTTTGCTTATTTTTAAAAAAAATATCAATGATATTTTATTAATATGTTTCGGTAGGAACTTATTTTTAATAACAAAAAATATAAAGAAAAACATTGCGTTTAATATGGCATTATAAAAGTTTGTTGCAAAAAATAGTTTCTTTTGAAAAAAATTGACCGCATAATTTTATTTAACAATATTTTCTCTTCTCCACTTATTGCTCTTGTTCTACTATACGACTTTTAAAAAAGTTATTATCAAAAAAATGTAAATTCGCCAACTTTGATGCTCTGTATCTCGAGAAAGTTGCCCTATGGCCCCGAAAATTTTTTTGTTTGATTTCCCTGTGCGCTGTTTTACTAGGTGCGCTTTTTTATTGCACTTTACTACGCGTGAGCTTTTTTGTGTAGTGTTTTTTCCTGTGCAATTATTTATTTTTCGCTTTTTTCCTGTGCGTTTATTTACGGTCACCAGAACTTTTTTCGAATTTATATCTTCTGAAGCATTTTGCCTCAACCATCGAAGAAATATATTTCTTCGATGCCTCAACCCATCGGACCAACCCCCCTATGTATATCGAAAATTTTTAATGTTTAACCTCCTAGCAATATATTTCCTACCAATGTATTTTTTGCGTTTTTTTACCTAAATTTAATTTTTCTGCAAAACCTACATTTTGTCTGTTCTATTAAATAGTTTTTATTCAATAGGTATGTTCCTGTAAAATTTTCTTCTACGATACAATTTGATAAATCTAAGGTAAAATAATATTCGAATTACCAATTCAGAAATTATACATCTAGAAATATTGTTTTAATTTACTAAAGATTCTCATTAAATTAAAGCCTAATTTGTACCTTAATGTGTATAATTTCGCTTATAAGGTGTTAACCGAAAAATTAAGGCTTGGGCTCGTTTTTAAGGTGCGCCCAGTTTCAGTATAATTGGACAATTTTCGGATTTAACCAAGACCCACAGTATACAACTCATATGGTGCAGTAAGTTGGTTTTAAATTTTTTGCAGCATGTTAATTTCAAAATCCAATGCGATCCACTAAATTATTGAGCCAAGGTTTGGTCTATCCACATTATGTACATTACATTCCATTTCCCATAATTGTAAACATAACTTCTCGCGGCCCTTAACAAAAAATGTCCTAATTGGTTGCTTTCAAACACATATGCATATTATTTCCATATAGTACGTATTATTCCAATACCTACAGTAACTTACGTTGCAGGATGCAAACATCTCGTCGGTTTTCTCGCGAAGGGAGCTAACTAACAAAATTACAAAAATTGAAATATTTCGCGGTTTAACTGTTCTTGTGCAACTTTTGGTCTCACAATGTGACATATCTTTATTACAAATAGTTCAGCTTTGGTTAATAAAATCACTTTTGGTCTAACTGCAGAAACATGGGAGGCGGATAAAAGGTCGAAAGTACAAAAGGTCGAAAGTACAAACGGTCGAAAAAATAAGGTCGAAAATACAAAAGGTCGAAATTACTAAAGGTCGAAAGTACAAAAGGTCGAAAATACAAAAGGTCGAAAACACAAAAGGTAGAAAATACAAGAGGTCGAACGTACAAAAGGTCGAAAGTACAAAAGGTCGAAAGTACAAAAGTTCGAAAGTCAAAAAGGTCGAAAGTACAAAAGGTCAAAAGTACAAAAGGTCGAAAAATAAAAGATTAAAACCTAATCAAGTCGACTGCCCAGCCGAGGTGGTCCAGAGGTCGAGAATAGTTCATAGTTAAGATTACTAACCCAACCTGACCAGGTTAGGTTTGTTTACTAAAAAAGAACTACCGTGATCTCGTCAGAAAAGTTTTTTTTTGATATACTAACCTAACCGGGTAAGGTTGGGATAGTAACCTAACCTATCCTCGGCCCCGGTTGGGATAGTAACCTAACCTATCCTCGGCCCCGGGTCCACCTCGACTGGACCGGTCAATTCGACTTGATACGGTAAATTGGTATTTTTAATATTTTGTAATGTCGATTTTTTTCGACCTTTTGTACTTTCGACCTTTTGTACCCTTTGCTAGTTAGGTTCCTTCGTGAGAAAGGCGACGATATTTGAAATAGCAATACCAATTGGCATAACTCTATCCTTTTTGCGATTCTTAAGATAAAATATCCCAATTGACTGAAATTGACATGTCCGTGTGTTTCTCGACATTCCATAAAGAATACCTTGAACAGGCCCGTGTTAAGTTTTTTAGAATCAAAATGAACAAATTCAGTCCTAAACTTTTTTAAAATTCTTTATTGATTTTGATTTGTCCTTTAAATATTTTAAAATTTTAATTATTTTCGACTAAAATGTTTTCTGCATTGTATTTTAATAGGAAACAAATAAAATTATCATTTAACATGTCAAGAATAATAGGTACTGACAGGAAACACCAGTGGCGGCTTCCATAAGGTCCATAAAGTCATTCGGACAATGATCACCCAGAATAAAAGTCTGTAATAATCAATTTAATAATCTGTGATCAAAACTATTATTTTCTATATAGGTTTCAAAATAAACAAATATGTTATATCAATCTCCAATGGAGCACTTTTTAGATCGTCCCTCAAGCTCAAATCTTGTTAGTTAGGCCACCAGTAATTTGCGTTGCTTCTCAACAGATTCTGCGTACTGTCGAATTCCATAGACATGTCGTCCTTCCTTTCTATTTTCACAATTAGTAGGCGATATAACATATCGCTATTAAATTATACAGTGCACAGAATGTAGACCCAGACGCGCGTTTCTTATGCCGCGGCAGTCTTCCCGGTCAGAATGAACCGACCCCCATTTCGGATTACGATTATCCCTCTCTATCTATAAAACATACGGAAATCAAGCACGTAAAAGTACGGCAACGTTAGCAAAATTTTCAATTTCTTTGGGCTATAAGTCTGTAATTCAAAATAAGCACCGATTAATCGAGGGTTGCCATAATTATTTTATGACTCGTGGCACCATCAACGTAGGGATATTTTCTTTGTACGCTGTTGACATCTTAGCGCCCCCCTGACTCGGCTTTTTGAAATACAAAAATTGAAAAATATTGTTATACAAGAGAAAATTTGAAAATCTAGATATTAAAATATAACTTAACTAGGGTTTTTCTGCAGGTTTTTGCAATTAATTGTTGTGTTAATGTTTTTTTCTTTAAATAAATTAATATATTTTAGTCGATTAAATAGTACCGGTTTAAGATCAAAAATAAATAAATAAAATGTTACATCCTAAAAGATATTTACGTAGTTTTGAGCCGTTTTTTGCGTTTACTTTTGACCTATGCCTAAGATGACAGAGAATGACCCTCCTGCATTAACACCCACGAGCCGCCACTGGGATGACCCTTCTGTTTTAACACTAACGAGCGGCCACTGGGAAATACTAACCATTTTTCACAACCATTCAATTCAACTAACCTTTATTCTCCAAATTTAAAATTTTTCTTTTTTCCAGACAATATCTTAAGATTGATGAAGAGTGAAGGAAAAGTTTACAGTTAAAACTATAAAAATATCTATGTATTAATATGTAGGTTCAACTCAAAATTTAAGGTAAACTATATTAGTTATGCATAATTTTACTTTACCGCACATTGTATGCATGCATTGCATATTGTGCGGCAAACTTACTATACCTCATTGTGTGCGGTAAAGTAAAATTATGTAAAACTAGGTACATTTTTAATAAGTAAGAAGTCTAAAATGTTTAACTATATAGCAATGTTGTATATTCACCGGATCACATTTTCATAATTGCAACTTTGTAAAGCTACAGATTGTCCCCTTTATTGTTATAGCAAGAATGAGCATATAAAACTTCAAAAATAAAAATATTTATGTATTATGTAGATAAACCTTAAAATTTGATAACAGTTAATCATAATTTTAAAGTTACTTTAACGCATAGTGTGCGGTTAAGTAAAATTATGTAAAATTAGGTATATTTTTAATGGGTGTAGGAACAAAGGTCGAAAGACAAAAGATCGAAAGAGAAAAGATCGAATACAAAAGATCGAAAAACAAAAGATCGAAAAGACAAAAGGTCGAAAAGTTAAAAGTTTATAATATGTCTGACCTCTACCACTACATACAAATAAAATGCGGTGCAGGCAAACTTTTTAGAAAATTAATTCTATTTTATGTTTTTTTTCAATTTTTTTTGTTTGTATGTGTGTGTGTCTGTCCTGCCGACGATATCTCCGGAACCGCTGGACCAATTTTCATAAAATTTTCATGAAAAATAGTGTTCGACAGTGGAACAGTGGCGTATATAGAAAAAAGTTTCGGGGTGGGCCTGAGACAGTTTTGGGGGGGGGGGGCGAGACCTCATGAGGCTGTATTTTATGCTATTTTATGTTTGTATTCATGAAATATGTGGAAAATATCCAAAAAAATCTTAGCTTCGGGGGGGGGGGGGGGCCGGGCCCCCCAGGCCCCCTCGTATATACGTCACTGCAGTGTAACGAGCTGATTAGTTTTCAGAATATAGTAGAACACATTTTTCTCAATGTAAAACCTTTTGTTTATGATATATTTACAAAAACGCTTTTCAAGGTTGATATACATAGCTGATGCACTTGGAGTATGCAAATGGGCACAGGGGCGTGCCTAATTTTTTGGTTGCCTGAGGCAAAGAGAAAAATTGCTGCCCCTTTTTTCTGCACTTTAAGAACTTAATTGGTTTTATGCACTTTAGAGATCAACGTGTACTTTTAATCCCTCCTTTGAGGTACTAAAATGATACTTTTTAATACAACACATATTACTTTGAGGAGACCTACAGGATTCACACCCAATAGGATCTCAGAAAAGAAGTCAGGGAAGTTGTTTTTGGACCTTATGTATTTATCTTTTATCCGCCTCCCAGGTAAAGTACCCTGGAATTAAATGAGGGTACTGTCTTGCAGAGAATATAGTTGCATTTGGTTGAGGTAAAGCGAAACCACAACGCCACAAACCTTACACTTTTATATTCTTTAAATTACACAGTCTTGGATCATTCGGTTGATTGGCAAAATGTAATGATCGATAAAAAAACTGCGTGAAATGAAATGATTATTATGAACAGCACAAAAATTAAGTGTTTATATTGTTTTAAGATATTCTAGAAAATGTTTCAGTTCCTTATAGAGTCATTATTATTTGAATAAAAGCTAGGCCGTACCTAGGAGGCGAATCAAGAGGGACATAGTCATTAATTTATGTTAAAATATTTTTTAACAACACAAATATGTACGAAAAAATATTGCACAATATGCAAATTTTGATTGAAATTTTTTTATCCCCCCCTCGAATATTTTTCCTAGATACGGCTCTGAATAAAAGGTAACAAATAATTCAAGAATATCGATAACTAGAGTAACTCCGGGAGAGATGACCCATGATCCGACGAAAAGGTCTACACCGACTTTCAAAGGGCCATGTCACATAAACGCAGTGGCGGCGCGTGGTGTAAAACTTTGGGGGTGCACATCCAAAGAAAAATTGTGGCGCAGACCCAAAATGTTTTTGAGTGCCATGACCAACTTGGGCAATTATATCATATTATAATTAATAATTATCTATTATTATTGTTTTTATAAATAAATAATAAATTTATCATAGCTAGAAGTGAAGTATAAAACTTCACAATCCCGTTTTGTATTAAAAAATATCCTTCAACAACGAATTTATTGAACTTCATGAATAATTTTTTTCTTAATACTTGTCATAGTTGTCAGAGGCACCGTAACCACTGCTTAAAACACGCTAATGCTATCAGGACTAGAAACTTCCACCATTCTCGTAGCTACGAAATCATCGAAATCAAAATAAAACGGCCCGATCGATAACGCCAAGTTATCTTAGTGCACTAAGTAAAGGTGCACACACACACACCATCACGGGGGTGCGGGTGGCATCGACCGCCTCAATTGATGTACAAGAGCACTAATCGAAGTACGGCCCAGATTCAGTGTACTGTAAGCTTCTATATTTCGTAATTAGAATGTGACATAACATCTATGGTGCACAGAATTGGGGTCGAGTTCAGCGCAACAGAAGCCGGCCTACGCATTCTACCTACGGTATTAATTTCTAGTTAGTATTCAAGTATTTGGTGAATTCCTTTTGGGGCTTATTGATACTTTATGATAAAATTATTTATTACAGAATTAATTAAGAAAAATTTGGGAGTGCACATGCATATTTGCACTTTTGTATTAACCACCACTGCTTTTGGGATAGATGGCGGAGTAATATTGAGGGATAAACTCCTCGACGAAAAAAACAATCAAAAAGATGACCGGCTTCAGTGCGTGACCAATGTTGGTTTTATAAAAATTATTCGCGTAAATCCCTGTGAAAATATGTGTGTGAGCAAGAAAAAGACAGTATATTAATTATTATTTATGTCTGAGCCATCTCACCAGACACTCATCGTAAAGCAAACTTAGTTTCAACCGTACCCTTTGATCATCTTACCCTTGCATATTAGGTGAGTTGGTCCAATTGCCGATTATACATTTGTTTTTTTTAGAAACATTCAGAAAAAAATAGGTTTATTAATTTTCTGTTATATTTTTTTGACAAACTGATTTAAAAAAAGATAGGCCATCACTCCGAAGGTTATGATGATGATGATGATGATTTATTTGTGGGTGGGCTTTGCAGCCTTTCCACTGCGACCACCAGTGGGTCTATTGTGGCTCAATTTTGAGTAGTTTCTCATCACTGCATGCCTAATCCTCCAAAAAGGTTAGCTATCAGTTTGGGTGATTTTGAATCAATGTTCTATGGATAGTAAAATCAAAGCTGATCTAGAATTGACAGGTTGGATAGATGTTTAAGGAATATTTATCTATGGATCCGCCAAAATTGGCAACCACTAACCGCCCCGCTCCGATATAAAATATTTGAAAATATTCCTAAAAATAAATATAAAATATAGCCTGAGATCAAAAATATTCTTCCCGCCAGTAGTTCAAACAAGATTTTTTGTACAAACAGAAAATAAGTACCCAACTGAACAAATTGTATTATATTTTATTATACTGAAAAATGAAAGACTCCATTGTAAAATTTTCTACCCTTTTTTATAATATAACTCTGTTACCAAAAGGTGGCGCTAAATATTAATGGTTACACAGTCTACGTGCTTTGAGCCTCATTATTATGATCAGATCATTTTATGCACCTCGCTCGGAATGGTCCGGTTAACCTTTATCGATGGTCCGGTTATTCGTTATTAGATCATTCCGGGCGTAAAAATCCTTTTACACCCTCCAGAGCGCAAAAGTAGCACTTTGCGCCCGTTTTTGAGAACCCTGAAAAATCAAAAAACGACTTTTCGTACAAAAAAATTCCTTTTGGTCCTTTACGGATTGCAAAATACTTAATTTGCCATTAGGATAAATAATATCTAAACTTCCTTTATCAAGAGTCAACGGACTATATTTCGCCTCATGCAATGAAGACTATAGTAACTAATTATTTTATTAGGGATTTTTGAGTTGCAATCATACAGGGCATATAACCAAAAACTTTGACGACAAAAAATATGGTATGTCTAAACGAAGAAGTTAGGCATCCATAAATATTCCGGTACAATATTGTAATTTTTCGTCGGCAAACTTTTGGTTTGTATATACACTGTATGATTGTAACTCAAAAACCCCTAATAATGAGTTACTATAGTCTTCGTTGCATGAGTCGATTTTACATAATTGTTTCTTTGCAAAAAAATCATGACTGATTAACGATGTTTCCACCAAAACTAAACATATGTGTATCCAGCGATCTATACATCAAAGTGTTTATAGCCAGTAATGTGTATTCGTTGCGCATGGCAGGGCGCAAAATGTTGGAAATTTTCCACTTGGGATTCGTGACTGCTTACAGTGAAAAGCAAAAGTTTCTTCTTAACAAAAAGCAATTTTTTAGCCATCCATCTATGGAAAAGTGTACGATGACGTTAACTGTCACCATACTTTTCCACACATGTGTTGCAATGTTGCAAAGTCCTTTTTTACACAGCGGAAAAGCAGTTTTATTTAATTTGTGCAAAATTAAAGACCAATTTTTTCATTGTTCGTAGGAAAAATAGCGTACACAATACGTTAGAAAGTAGCTTTCTTACACTCGCGTGTTGTTTCACTCAACTAGCGCCTCGTTCAGAACATTTACGCTCGTGTGAAATTTGACACTTTCTTCTCTTGTTATATAATATACTATGTGTAAACAGCAGTTGAATTTAAAGGAAGAAAAATAAGAAAAAAGATTTCTGCTTTGGCCGGGGATCGAACCCGGGATCTCTTGCTATCTATCTATCTGAACTACCGAAGTGATACATAAATTTTCGGAAAAGTTCCATCTATGCAGGCTGCGGTGTCTCAATACAAGAACGAGAAATTCTCAGGGTATTACCTCAACCAAGTCATCCAACTGATCTCTCTAAATTCTTCTTTACCACTGTCAAAGGTATGATAACTCAAATTAGACGTAAAGAATCAACGTCTGAAAGCATAAGATCGCCTTTTCGTTTGTTAAAATTTCTGACCGCAAATGGGCGATTGCCAATATAATTATCAAATACCAAATTGCAAATAATGCAAGGACCTAAAACAATAAACAACAAGTAAAATTAAAGAAAGAAAAATAAGAAAAAAGTTTTCTGCTTCGGCCGGGGATTGAACCCGGGATCTCTTGCTATCTACGCAAACATTCTAACCACTGAACTACCGAAGCCATACATAAATTTTCGGAAAACTTCCATCTATGCATAAAAGTATATTACTTTAAGACTAAAACTTTTTCCACACACTGTAAATAAAAATAAACCACTTTGACCGCAAAACTCCTTTCACGAGCCCGAGATGATTGCTTCCCGAGCAAACGAAAATAAATTCGGCTACAATCTTTTTAGATTCAAGAGTCTTAAAAAAATAAACAATAGACAATCACCACGTATTTAACCTAAACATTAATGTAGGCCGGCTATTGTTTTGTTAAATTTAATTGCAGTAAGTTCGTTATACCCGTTCCTATTATTATATAATATTTTACAGTGGCGCTCCCAGAAAAAATGATTATGGGGAGCCCAACATAATATGTGTGTAGTTCTTGTAGTTTCCCGTAGACAGAATCCATCGTTTGCTACGTAAGGGAAATTATGCAGATAGAGTAGGAGCTGGCGCGCCGGTGTACTTAGCTGCTGTGATGGAGTACTTGGCCGCTGAAGTTTTGGAATTGGCCGGTAATGCTGCTAGGGACAACAACAAGACTCGTATCATTCCCAGACATCTCCAGTTGTCCATTAGAAACGACGAAGAATTGAACAAGCTGCTTTCGGGAGTTACCATCGCCCAAGGTGGAGTCTTGCCAAACATCCAAGCGGTGTTATTGCCGAAAAAGACAGACAGCAAGTCTTCAAAGTAAAAAACCGTAACATCTTGGTTATTGGTTTTTGATTCCACAAACGGTTCTTTTTTTATTAAAAGAAATCGTTTTTCCTAGTTTTATTGCCACTTTACAGTTTCATAGTACTAATGATTTTTTATTAGCATTTTATCATAATTCGGGGGTTTGGAAAACTATATTTTTCTTTCTTCAGCCAGTGCTATCAAAACGGTTGGGCCACGATATACCACTTTTTTGGCGTCGCAGACGTAAGCTAAACTTTTTTTGATGTTTCCGTTCTTCTGTCACAGCTTTCTTATTTTTCACAAATATTCTTAATTTTTTTGAGACTCTTCATTAGCTTACATAAGGATTAAATTCAAAGCTGAAGGGATTTTTTTTGTTTCTGCGTGGAAAATAATCGGCTCACCTACTATCTATTTGTTGATATTCGGTAAATCTTTGAAACTTTATATAGTTATTTACATGTACTTACACAAATCACAACATCAAAAAATAACTGTTTTCCAAAGAATAACTTTAAGAACCTTATTGCAAAAAATCATTGAAAAATTTGAAAATTTTTACAATAAAATCAAATAAATATAGCGTAAGGTACAAAATCTTGAATATTTAAACCTTTTAATCACCTTTTATTTTCACGAAACGTGGGTGGAATATCGGTCTCTGAGTATATTTTACTGAAATTTCATGAAAATCTGTAGTTTTATTTTTGGAAATATCACAAAAAACCTCTATCCTCCTAGACCCAAAGTAAAAATAGGCAGTGGTACAAAATAGCGCATGGCCAAAATAGCGCAGGCCATAATAGCGCATGACCAAAATACCGCATGACCAAAATGGCGCATGGCTAAAATAGCGGATAGCCAAAATAGCGCAAGTAAAAATAGCGCAATACTAAAATAGAGATGGCCAAAATACAACAGGTCGGATAAAAAAATATCGCGGGATCCTAGAGGGTGTGAATCCGAACCGAACCGAAATGAAAAGAACGGAACCGAACCGAACTGAACCGTACCGAAACGGCATATATTTTCAAAAAAAAAATCCCTGGTTTTTTTTCGGGATTCTAGAGGGTGTGAATCCCAACAGAACCGAACGAAAGCAAACCGAGTTCGGTTCGGTTCATTCGCTAGAAAATTACCATTTGGTAAAAATGAAAAAAAAAAACGGCACAATCAATTTTCTTTCGGAAAGACCTTTTAAAGTCGGGGTGAGTTTTACCCTTTAAAGGGGGTAAATTTTTTTTTGCTATGACCGGAAAGTTTACAAAAAACATTTTTCAAACTGAAGCTGTAGGGAATTTGCGTCAGTTAAAGTCCCCACCCTGTATAGTAATAAGCTTTTATTTTCTGTCAAAAACAAAGTTGTTAATATTTATTAGCTTCATTGTAACAAATAAAAGTTTTGTAAATTTTTTTTGATGACCAATGTCCGCGTCAATCAGTTACAACCATTTGCGAAGACAAGGCAACAAAATAATGCAGGCCACTACACTGAAAATATCAGCTTTTATCGTAGGCTGATTTTTACGGCAGTGCCAGTGGTACAAAATAGCGCAGGTCAAACTCGTGCAGGCCAAAATAGCGCAGCCATAGTAGCGCAGGCCAAAATAGCCTACTATCAAAATAGCGCATGACCAAAATAGCGCAGACCAAAATGACGCATGGCCAAAATAGATAGAAGTCATGTCTTCTTTCCAAATTTCGCTAATAATTTCCAAACCAAATTCCAGCAGGTTCCAGAGCAATATGTTCTTGCTCTGGAACCAAACCGAACCGCACCGAATCAAACTGAACCGAACCCAACCAAACCGAACCAATATTAAAAAAAACTTGCCTGAAACTTACTTTCCCGGGATCCTAAAGTCGTCGTTGATCTTACAAACTGACGTATCTCAAAAAAATGTAGTTTTGAGAGAAGACCATATTACTACCTTATTTGTGTCGTTCTTTCATCTCACAAAGTGTCGTAGAACAAGAACATTGTTAGTGATATAAACCCAATATAAACTTGCCCTAAAACTTGAAATTACTCTCTTGTAAAATTACAATAAATGGGTTACGCCAGTTTGTAAGATCCAGTGGCGTATATATGGGGGGGGGGGCTGGGAGGCCCGGACCCGGGCCCCCCCCGAAACTAAGATTTTTTTGGATATTTTCCACATATTTTATGAATACAAACATAAAATAGCATAAAATACAGCCTCATGAGGTCTCGCCCCCCCCCCCCCCAAAACTGTCTCGGGCCCACCCCGAAACTTGTTTCTATATACGCCACTGGTAAGATCAACAACGAAGTGTGTGAATTCGAACCAAACCGAACTGAACCGAACCAACATATTTAAAAACAAAAACTTCCTGGGATCCTAGAGGGTGTGAATCCGAACAGAACCGAACCGAATCGAACCGACTTCGGTTCCGCTTTAAGAATGCCAGAGCATCACGACACCAAATGCGTTGGCTTTTCTTTTTCTCTACTATTATATTTAATTTTGAAATATTTTTAAACTTATAATTTATTTAAGTAATTTATATTATGTGTGTATTTTATAATGTGTGGCAATACATTTTGTATTTAAATTTACGTAATTGAAAAAACTAACTTTAGTGTTGTAAACAATATAATTTGTCTTGCCAGTGTTATTATAGATGCGAACTTCGACAGGAAAAAAATAGATCCTCTGTAAAAAAAAATTGATGCCAGTCGGCACGTATAACTATACATAACAACAGCGTTCTAATATTATTAAGAAAGCTGTCTTTTATATTTTGCTAGGGCTATCAAAACGGACGGGCCACGATCCTCCACTTTGTTGACGTCACATCCGAGGCTGATTTCTTTTTAATGGTCATGTTAGGACACAGCTGATTGTCTTTGAATTGATTGAAAATATTAAAGTTGGAATGACGGTTTGTGAGTATTTGTTTTTTTTTAAATAAAGCTGGTTTTGAAATTGTTTTTACTATATTCAATCAGAACAATTTGTTTTAAAATCTATAGTAATCCTTAATTTTTCAGAGCCGCTTCATTAGTTCACACAAAAATTAAGTTTAAAGCAGAAGCGAATGTGACAAACACAGATGACAAAGTCAAAGACATGTCAAATATAACAGTTGACGGGTAATTTGAATTCAAAAAAAGAAATGCTAAATCTTGAAGATTTTAACCTTTTAATCATGTTACTTCCCTACAAAACTTTGGTGGAATATCGGGATGGTGTCTGAGAATATTTCACTGAAATTTCGCGGAAATCTGTAGTGCCATTTTGAAAATATCATAAGAAAACGTCTGACCTACTATAAGACCCGATGTAAAATTCAGCCCCCGGAGAACAGCCGATTTTTTCAGGGTCGTGACCTCTATTTTTGTGTTGACCTTGATTTTACATATGATAACATAGAGGCCGAACTGATCGAATAAACTAAATTTAAAATGTCAGTTTAATACATATAGTTTTATACAACAAGTGAAATAGTGCATTTTATAAGTTAAGAAATCAGTCAAAAGATAGAATTAAACTGAGAACATTTTCGGACTATAATTTTTTACAACTTTCGAAGGGAATCATTTTAACAAGAGTACCTTGTCGAGTTGATTTCTGTTTTCGGTAATGAAGCACCACATCAGTCAACAGTTTCTCGTTGGTATGGAGAATGCATAAACGGATTAGCGTTAGTGATGATCCAAGGCCAGAAGCACCGAAAACTGCTGTCACTCTGGAAAACATCGATGCTGTGCGTATTCTTATCACGGAAGATCGACATGTGAGATATCGCGAGATTAAGGCTTCATTGGGGATTTCAAAGACCTCAATTTAAAAAAAATTGCATAAAGAATTAGATGCATAACAAATTAGTTTCCCGCTGAATACTGCATCAGCTAAACGATGAACAAAAAGAAGCTAGGGTAAATTGGTGTACAGCATTGTCAGTGGTGATGAATCATGGATTTACTTATATGAGCCCGAAGACAAACGTCAGTCATCTGTTTATGTGTTCCAAGATGATGACAAGCCAAAAGAAGTCATCCGTTCTCGAAGTGAACCTAAAAAGATGGTCGCGACATTTGTCTCAAAAGCTGGTCATGTAGCAACAATTCCTCTGGAAGATCAAAGGACTGTTATTGCTGAATGGTACATCACCATTTGTATGCCGAAAGTCATCGCTGAGCTTCGAAAAACGAACTCCAAACGACGAATCATCCTCCAGCAAGTCAACGCAAGTGAACCGCACAAAGCACAAAAAACCATTGAATTTTTAACCCAAGGAAAACGTCGAATTGTTGGACCATCCTCCATATAGTCCCGACCTCATTCCCAACGATTTCTATACTTTTCCGAAAATCAAAAATGGACTGCGTGCTCAAAGGTTTCAGTCGCCAGAGGAAGCAGTCGACGCCTTTAAAAATGTAGTTTTGACTGTACCAACAAACGAGTGGAATTACATCAGCTTTGACAAGCAGGACAGTAGGTAGGTTCGGTATTTACGTCCGATTAAATCAAGGAGCCGACGGATTTTTGATCTGCTGATCGCAGATTGGTCGGAGCACATTGTAATTACCGAACGGACAGATAAAGATACTTACTATTATCACCCACAACTTCAGCATTGTTCTCATCAGATACATGTCGCACACCCGCTGAAAAAGAGTCACAACTCAAAAATCGCCGTTATTGAGATAAACCTGCCGCCATCATCGAAATAACTTGTACTTTCTTCCATAAAAGCGTCACATTTATAATTCGACAATTCACCGCGAGAAGGCGATGTGTCACTTTTGACTTTATAACAGCGTGAACGTAAAGTTTCGTCCTCAAAAGAGTCACATTTCGAGTTGTGAAGGTTTTCGTGTGAACTATTGGTTAAATCTGACCCATATAACAAGTAAAATACTGTTCTTTTTTGTGTTGTGACTGTTTTTTCGAATTGTTCAGTGTACTTAGAATTAAGGAGAATAAGAAAAAAATCTTTTGAATTTATTAGAGAATAATCACATTCTCAGTTGTTATTCAGCATTTTTGAACTCGTTGTAAAAATAAATACAAAGTTTCTTCTTTATTTGTTTTCTTTTTTTATATTATTTACCATCCTGCGTAACATCCTGATTTACAACGTCATGATGCCTTGCTCTAAAAAAGTGTCACAATATCGGGTGTTTGTCTTTTTGTTTACTAAAAACGACAAAAATCATTTTTTCTGAGAAACGTACTGCACCAATTACATTGAGTTAATAGGTTCCTGTTGATATAAAATAACATGTTAACTCGTAATTGGTCATGTAAGTGAAAAATGAATCTCTCTAATGAACTAAATTCTTTAACAGCGATTTTCTCAAAAGAAAGTTTTTTGAGTTGTGACTATTTTTTAGCGGGGGTGCGATGTATGCTATAAGTTTTTCTACTTTCTTGTTCAAAGAGGTTCTAGATTCTTCAATTTTGGAAAAAAAAACGGTAGTTTTTTACCATCAAAACAAAAAAATTAATAAACATAACCTCAAACAAACAGATTAATCTAAACACGCAGATTTGGGTCCGATCGAATGGATTCATTTACCGAACGATTCACATTCACCTCCCCTACCCCTTCTTGGAATTAACGAACGGTTTTAGAGCAGTCGGATTAATTGGATTTTAATACCGAACGTACCTAATAAAGTCTTTAAAATTTATCTACTGTTTTATTCCAGCTGTATCTGAAAAACTTAAAAGACAACCCTCGTACATGGACACCCTTCAACATTTATAATATTTAACTTGATCCTACACAAATAAAGTGGTTAATTTCATCAATCACAATGAGGAAAGCGTCAACTCCCTTTTTATACCAAAAACTAATGATGATTACAACTCTAGTTAAAGCAGGGCTATCAAAACGGACGGGCCACGATCCTCGACTTTGTTGACGTCACATCAGGGGCTGATTATATACAAGTTGGAATGACGGTTCATGAATATTTGATTTGTTTTAAAATAAAGCCGGTTTTGAGATGGTTTATACTATATTCTTGCAGAACATTTTTTTTTAATGTATAGTAATCCTTAATTTTTTAGAGCCGCTTCATTAAAACACAAAAATTAAATTTAAAGCAGAAGCGAATGTGACAAACACAGATGACAAAGTCAAATACATGTCAAATATAACAGTTGGCATGCGATACATGGCGGGTAATTTGAATTCAAAATAAGGAATGCTAAATCTTGAAGATTTTAACCTTTTAATCATCTTGCATCCTTACAAAAGTTTGGTGGAATATCGGGATGGTGTCTGAGAATATTTAACTGAAATTTCGCGGAAACCTGTAATACCATTTTGAAAATATCAGAAAAAAACGTCTCACCTCCCATAAGACCCAATGTAAAAGTCAGCCTCCCGAGAACAACTGATTTTTTTCAGGGTCGTGGCCTCTATATTTTTGTTGGCCTTGTTAAAATTTTTGTGTACCACAATTAACTAGCTGCTAGGATTAAAAGTTGTTTTTTTTTAAATTAAATTAAATTTAATTTAATTCCTTTTATTATCACCTTACGGCCTTCAATCAATTCAATCAATATTTTACTAATGTTACTACAGAGGAGAGGTGGTGAGTTCGGTTAACAAACCTCAAGATAAAGAAAAAACTTGCGCGGCAGTAGAAAATTAATAAATTTTGTAGTCATAACGAAAATACCGAACATTTTAGAAAAATAAAAAAATTTAAAGGAAAATAGGTGTCGCAGGAAAATATCGGGAAAAATGAGTAGTTATCTAATGTGGTAACCGGAAAAAACCGCACAGGAGTAAAACTCCCAGGAAAAGAGCCCACAGAAGAAAAGATGTTATTTTTCAGTTATTTTGTATGCATGCTACAAAAAAGTGTCCAATAGGAAGGCTAAATAACTTTCTACTAGTTAGTTATATAACGCCGAAAATGTATTACTTGGGTGTATTTTGACCTATCTTAGCAATATCGTGGTGACGTCTGCGTCCGTCTGTCTGTGTGTGTGTCTGTCCGTAAGACGATAGCTCTTAAACCGCTGAACCAATTTTGATGAGATTTTTATCAAAAAAAGTGTTCGATACTGTAACGAGCATCGCATCAATATGCGATTTTCGGAATATAGTAGAACAGATTTTTGCCAATAATTAATGAGTGTTATAACCAAAAATTTCATTGAAACTTTCGTTTCTGAGATATTTAAACATTCTATCTGTCTTTATTCTATCTAGTGGTCCTTGCAACGCATGTGAAAAGTAGAAGCTAAATGCACTGAAAGAAAAGATAAATATATATTTATTAATATGTTACAAGAATGCAATATTTCACAAAGTAATATATTTATATTAAAAAGTAATATATATGCATATAATTTTTTTAAATTATTGGATTCCTGTAACATTGATTAATAAAGAATTTTGAATATTTTTTTTTTAATGTGGTAACCTTGAGGAAAAAGTTTATTGTGGCGAAAATAAAATGTGAGAACTTGCTGTGCAGCTTTATTAGAACTTAATTGTACGAAAAGTCAAATAGACGTGAACTAAAAAACCACAGAATTTAAACGGTGGGTAGAATTAAAAAGAAAAAGGTTACAGTCTTCGATATTTTTACCTCACTTTGAATGTCTGTTGGGGCTTGTGCAATTTAAGATACAAAGATCAGTGATTAAGGATATACACTTTTTTAAATACCCTGTATAGTAAATACTCTTGTTAAGGAACACAATCTGTTAGCCGAGAAGAGCAACCAACGGATCTTCTATGCTGGCTACCTAGTCTCGTACTTGAACGATGTGATGGTCCCATCACATGATTTGGCCAATGGCCAAGACCTCCATTATGCAAGCTTTTCCTACGATCCGACCAAGAAACGTTCAGTCGGTACGGGGCACGAGAACAGATTTCACCTCAAACGCGTAAAATTCACTAACTGTGAAGAGCCATTGGTCGAGACAAGTCATTTCGCATAGCACGTGACCACACAGAGCTGTTGTCCAAAGCGTGTAATGTGGACGATCGTTCGAGTACGAGAATAGAGCCCCTGTTAGTTTATTCAAACAGTGTATGTACATGGTAGAGGTACCGCCCATAAAAGGCAGAAAAGCATAAAACAGCTTTTCGTGTTTTTTTTTCGAATTCAAAAAGGTTTTAAAACGGGTCTGAAAGAAATCGTGCACACCAAAGGTACTTCTATGGGTACTGTTGACTTGTAACGTTGATTGAATAACCCCATAGTCTGTAATGGTTTTCCAAATAGAACTAAAATAACATTCAGAATGCAAGTGTCTAAAGATATAGGAAAATTATACACACGACAGGATAATAGAAGTTTATACAACTAGTGGCTAATGCAATGTTTGTTATGAGCGGTGTTTTAATTCATGAGACTAGCAAGTACGCTTGCAAAACCGGGAGTAAAAAAACGATTAGATTTATTTCAAAATTTTAAACCATAGTAAAGAAAAAAAAAATCGAAAAGTCTATTAGTAATGCACCCGGAGTGGAAATAAAAACAAGAGCCGCCAGGCGAGGGTTTTTACACGCTCATGGCGTTAAACGCAATTGATTGACTTGCATACAATGTTTTCTGCAGCATGATTTTAAGAGATTAATATTTTAAAATAGTAATAAAAACATGTTCAGATTTTTACCTACTCGCGTGCGGTAAAGTAATTACTATACCTAACACATGCGGAAAGTGTCTTTACCACCCTCCGCGTCGTTCGGACAACTGTCGTCACGTTCGGTAAAGTATTGGTTTCCACACTTATTAGGTAAATAACTATTACAATATTTTGACAATAAACAAATCATCAGTTATAAGTAATCCAAAATAATCTATCTATTTGGTAATTATCGGGCCTAAAATATGTTTTAACGCCCGCGTTGTTTTTTTTTTCCTTCTTCTTTTAGGATGTCAAAGTCTCTGATAACCTAACCTTGGTCGATTGATCGAAAGGTTAGGATACGTTTGCGATCAATTGTTTATTCATGAAAATTATTGTAGACTTCAGAATTATACAAAATAATTAGTTATCTGCTTTTTAATAGAAACGGCAATAAAAATTCAAGCGCCTTCATTTTTTTTATGCTGGGACTTTTCAATTTAGAAGCATAAGAAAAAGTCTAAATAACGATGTTACCAGTACCAACAACTTAATATTATTTTTAAAGACAGTAAATTATTTAATTTAATATAGGAAGTTCAAAATTGTTACAGCGCTAATGACCCTTTGCGGTCTATGCGCTTTTTCGCCAAAATAAATTTAAAAAAAAAATTGACTGTGGGATCAATCGCCCAGTTTTTTGTTTAAGTTTTTGCGTATAAAATTGTTTTTTTAGAGATAACATTACAACCAGGGTGAGGTAAAATTTGAAACAAGAGAAGCGATTTTTGTTAACATGCTTTTTTGTATTTCTCTATCCTTTTTCTTAAACTTTAATTTCTTGCTTTAGCTTACCGTTATTTATGATTACATAATTATATTTTCATTAAAACTTTGGGAAAAAAACTTTATGTTAATCAAAAAACACACTATAAAATTACACAACTGTATAGTTAACCGAAGCTTTTTGCAGGCACGTCATTGTGAAACGCGTATGTAGGTAGTCAAAACAGCCTGCTTATTTCAAGGGTAAATGGTGCGAACGGAATTTCTCGCATTGGGCTTGCATGCATTGACCCCCACAATCTTTTACCTAACGAGAGAAGCAATTGTATCTACCACGTGGAGCGGAAGGAATCCCGAAAGGGACCCTGCTCTCGGGTCAAATCAAGACCGACAGTCAATGAATTCTTATATGTTTTCTACGCGCACGACAAAGACAACTGCTTACATGGTTGTCTTTTTTTTCTTATACGCCCTTGTATCACGCACGGACCTAAGGTGATCCGTGCTTCTATTATATACAAATAGGTATAGAACATAAGATGCCGCTTTTCCAGTACATAGGTATGGTAAATATATTACTTTGGATACAGTCTTACCACTACTACAGGACTAGCACTAATTAATTCAAGATCTAATAGTAAACTATTAACAATTTATTTTTATGATGTATGATTTCTTACATGGATCGCACGCCCTTGATTACAACAATGGGAAAAGGGAGACTCGAACCCACCCGCTCCACAACAAGGATAAAAAAAAGAACCGAATTATTAAGGAGTGGCTTTTGACCTAAACAAACCACTTTGTTTGCTATCTTAGGTCTTTTGGGCTACCGGTTTACACACTTAAAAATGTTGAGATAAGGTAAAAGTTTAGATTCAGGCACCAACACATTATAAGGTATATTTTGTTTACATGTGAAATATTTCGAATGATGGAGTTGATCTTAGACTTAAATTGCACATCATCATAAAACTGCTTAGAATGGCAATATTAATACCATTTTTGATTTAAACTCCGAATGAACCGAACCCAACCGAACCGACCGACGCACAATGGGTAAACCATAAAATGTTCAACAGTTTTTATTTTAATTTATTTTCTAATGGAATTTTTGAAAGGCATTTGTTGTTTACCTCTGTAAAACAGTTGCGTTTCTTAAGGCGGTCTCAAACGACTCGTGTACTTGGTAAATACACAATTATTTGCGTACTTCGAGCTTTGCGAATTGCGATAGCAAGCAGGGCGCTCACACGACGTGTACAATTTAGTACGAGAGAGATGTACATGGCAAGTGTACGAATAATCGTGAGCCCTTTGACTCGGCCCATTTTTACCGAAAACAAATGGAAAACCAACGTGTGACAAATAATTGTACAAGTAACCCACTCACATGACATGGCAAATATACGCAAGTAACAATTATTCGTCAAGTACACGAGTCGTTTGATCCCGGCATTAGCAATTTTCATTAAGAATAAAACCAAGGAGTTTTTTAAGCAAAAGTTCGAAGGAGCGAAATATAAGTAAATATTTTACATTCATAAAATGAAATGATATCAATATCTTAAACATTTATTGGAGCCTAATTATTTAATTATTAATCAAGATTTTAAAAAATGTACCCATAAGTCTTCTTTCGTGTTTTACTAGGTAGGTAGGGATTGCTTAAGGTCGGTGTATACCCTTATATACCTATTCTTGTTTAAACACCTGGTAAGGCAAAATAGGGTATTACCGACTCATGCAAAATCGTGGGGTAA
Organism: Aspidapion aeneum; assembly: GCA_963576565.1. Lineage (NCBI taxonomy): Eukaryota > Metazoa > Arthropoda > Insecta > Coleoptera > Brentidae > Aspidapion > Aspidapion aeneum. The sequence goes on along the minus strand of OY755044.1, from coordinate 66,271,565 downwards.
TGCCGGCTCAAAAAGGTACATCAACTTTGCGGCTGATTTATTCATATTTGGCGCGAAAAATATTTATAACCATAGCCAGTCTATTATTGGACTATTATTTGCCAATCAAATTAACGCATAAAAGTGGGGATGTTGGCAAGCGTCAGTGTAGGCGGCAGTCTGGAAGTTTCCACTCAGGAAAAAGGTGCGTTTTCAGGCTAATTTGCTCTTTTTTTGGTAAGGGATTTGACTTCATCCCTTAAGGTATTCTGAGCAATAACTTGTAGAATTTAAGTTTTTTTATATTTTTTTAAATTTAGGTTGATTCATAATATGTCTGTTACGATAAATTTCACAATTTATATTTTTTTTTTTTAGAAATATTGCTGAAAATTGCAAATATATAATAGGCCGGTAATAGACCAATATTTGGAAGTCCGATCTAATTGCGGCTTATTGAGCCGGAAATGCCAAAACTCGCAATTATTTTAAATCACATTTATTTTATTTTTAAGAAAGAAAAAAAAACTTTGTTTTGGAACTTTTATCCAATATACCTTAAAAAATATGTTAAACTATTTCCGGCCCACAAAATTTTTGACAGAAATATTAAAATACACCTTTTTTATTACCTAATTAAAAAGAGTTATTACAAAAAAAAAGGGTCAAAGCAAAGTCTTCTTAATGGAACCAGTTTTTTAATAACTCCTAGATTTGAGACCCTTTTAAAATACTTTTGATGTTTTTTTATTTATTAAAGGTCTATTAAATGTATTTTTACTATTTAATAATATATATTTTGTAGACAATTGGTAAAAAACGCAAAATTAAAATAGGCCGGTAGTAGATTAATATTTTGGACCTCGATCTAACTACGGCTTATTGAGCCGGAAAATTACTGTTATTGTTTAATTTATATTTTTTTATTATCTCTTTAAAAGATAAAAAATAAATTCCAATTTTTATGACAAAGCCTCCATAAGTATAAAAATCTTTTTCCGGCCCACAAATTCTTTGACAGATATGGAGAAAATCTTATCTTTTATTACCCAATTAGAATGATATTTTGCAAAACAAAACAGTTATAGACAAGTTTTTTTATGGATAGCAGTTTTTTAATAACTCGTAGATTTTGGACTGATTGGATATGTTTTAGATTTCGGTTTATTTAATAAGGTCGATTGAACGTATTTTTGAGATTTTTATTACATATATTTTGTATTCAAATGTTAAAAAAGGCAAAAAATAAAATAGGCCGGTTTTAGATTAATATTTTGGATCTCGAACTAATTACGGCTTATAGATTTGGAATTAAAAAATTTGTTATTATTGTTTAATATATAAATACTTATATTTTTTAATTTCCTAACAAAAAACAAAAACTCTTATTTGTCAATTTTTCTGAAGAACACTTCAAAAAATATAAAAACTTTTTCCGATGTAAGCCTTTTTAATGGAATTAAAAAAATCTGCCTCTTATAATATTCTGTTTTAAACAGGGTTAAAAAAATGGTACTTATTTAATTATAACTTTTTCAAGGCAATTTTTTATTTAAAAAAAATAATCATATAATTAAAATATGCTCACATATATGCACACACGTTATCGGATAACAAAAGATAAAAGTAACACTTTTTATCCTGAGGAAAAAAGTTTGTAGCCCAACCAGAGGGAAAGGTTAAAATTTGTCGAGCAATAAAAATAAACTTTAATTACGCGGTTTATACTGTATTTTTTGCAATTTTATCCCGGGAGTAAAAATTGGCACATTTATTTCAACAATGCGGTATAAAAATTGCACTTTTTACCCCTAAAGTGCGAAATACTATAATAAATAGCAGGGGATAAAAGTGTCACTGTTTATCCCAAGGCGAAAAGTTTGTACAGTTTGTCGATGGATAAAAAGACACTTATCACAAGGTTATTAATCAAGTTTTTTCAATATTTTTTAAGTTTTAGGGTTTTTAGGGTCTTTATGATTTTTTACTTTTTACTTTTTATCATTTTTATTTTTTCCCGATTTATACTTTTTTCTCGACTTTTATACTTTTTATATCGGTTTCTTACTTTTTATACCGATTTTTACTTTTTATCCCAACTTTTACTTTTTATCCCAATTTTTACTTTTTATCCCGATTTTGACTTTTTATCCCAATTTTTACTTTGATCCCAATTTTTACTTTTTATTCCGACTTTATTACTTTTTATCCCGGTTTGTAACTTTTTATCTTAATTTTTACTTTTCGAAAAATAAAAAAGTTGTACATTTTATGTACTAATTAATTTTTATTTTAGTTTTTAAATTTTTTTCTCAGTTTTAAAAATAAATAATTTGTCCAATATTTTAGTTATTTTTTATAATCAAACACAACGTTTAATAATAAGCCGGTAATAGATCGCACTTAGGCCGGCGTTAGATTAAGGCTTTTTTTGATAGGCCGGTAATTGAAAAAAATGACTTTTTAAAAAAATCAATTTTTTTCTGGTACAAATTAAAAAAATATATATTTATTTTTTTTTTGTTGGAATTGACAGACAACTCTACCCTTTACGCCATTTAATGATAAATTTGGCCAAAGTATGAACTCTTAACACTAATCCAAGCGAGTAAATCGAAAACTTCCTTAACTAGGCCGGTAATACCCCATTTTACCTTAATATAGTTTTTCTTTTTCTAAGCAGGCTTCCCTATGAAAATTAAAGATTTTACCTAAAGTTGTATAAGTTTTTGGAATGGGTTCGACGACGGTTTCGTTTGGTTTGGTTTGGAATCTGATTCATGTAAACGTAGTACATATACCTCCTCTTGTCAGTACCAGAGAAATTATGCTACATGTTCCCTGTCAGTATATATACCTATTCCTGTAATCTTATCTTTTTAAGGTCGTCCTTCTACTTTTCAAACAATATTTTTTGTTTTCCAAGACACATGCAGATTGCAGGTTTAAAATAAACAATCTTGTCAGGTCCTAGATTATCCTATAAATTCAAAAAACTTATATGTACCTGAACGACAGGGGCGTCACGAAAAGAGTTTGGCGAGGGTACCTTGCATCCAAAATTTTAAGAAGTTGGCATTTTTGAAGTTCTAATTAACTATTGTATATAAAAATAAATGGATCCATAACGGATCTGATACCTTGCTAACCCATTAACATACTCCAAGTAAAACCCATGCTATATCAACCTTAAAAACAGTTTTTTATAAATATCTCCTAAACGAAAGCTCATGCCAAGTTTTTGGTTATAATACAAATTTTTGAAAAAATATGCGCTACCATACTCCGAAAACCGCATTGTGATGCGACGCTCCGTTAAAAAGTTAGCATTTTTTAAGCTTTGTAACTGTCATTAGCATTGATGAATTTCGACCAAAATCAGCTCGTTACAGTATCGAATAATATTTTACCAAAAAATTTCATGAAAATCGGTTGGGCGGTTTAGGAGCTATCGTGTTACGGAAAGAGTTATATATACACACACACACAGACAGACATCACGACGATACTGCTAGGGTAGGTCAAAATACACCCAAATAACACATTTTCGGCGTTATCTCAAAAAAAAATTTTCGTCGAAAACAATACCTTTTCTAGCCATTGCTGTGCGGGCTAGGAAGGTAAAAATTAAGTTTCAATTTGTTTCCAAAACGCTTAAAATTAGGGTTTAAAGAAAATCAAACATTTTGTCGAAAAATACTTTGACGCAAGTTGAAAGGACTTGGTAACATCTAAATAAAAGCAAAATAAATTAAACTGTGTATGGGCAAAAATGACTTTTAGAAAAATAACAACAAAAATAGTTCCCATAAAACTAGCAAAACAGGGTCCTATATTAGAAACAAATTTTGACCTATACGGACTTAAATACAACTCCTCCTATTAACTTTAACCGGCAAGATTTCTTAGATTTCAAAATAATGTTTATTTGGAGGAAAAATTTTAAGTTCATATTTAACTCTTTTTGCCAGCCCTCATTTTTTTTTAAGTTGCCATGAAAATGTTTTAACAGAACCAAAATATCTCGTAAAATAATTCAATCGAAACTGGGACACGCTGTACACTTATTAAATTTTTATTATCATTGGAACTAGAAGTAAAATTCTAACAGACCAATAAAAATGTCAGCTTCTGCAGCTACAAATCATGTTCTTATATGCGCTCGTTACCATAGTTTCCGTACCCAGTGAACAACTTTTATGGTCAATCTACCTTAAGCTAGCCTATTCCACGATAAACATACACACGGGTAGCTATTCTGAATCTTGAACGATGTGATAGTTTCCATAACATGCTTTGGCCAGTGGCAAGCTTTAAATTATCTTCGAGCCGTCACGTGCTGTGCGAAAAGACCTCCATTCTCCTACGATCCGACAGAGAACCTTTCAGTCGGTACGGGGCAGAAAAACATATGTCACTTCAAACGCGTAAAATTCACTAACTCTAAAGAGCGGGCAACTATGCCTTTGGTCAAGACAAGTTATTTCGCACAATACGCGACCGCTCAGAGTTTGCTATTGGTCAAAGCTTGTGATGTGAATGTTCACATCGTTCAAGACCCAGAATAGCTATCAGGGAATGCTGGTTAGGCGGCCCAAATTCCTTAATTTTGTACATGACTCCACATGGTGAGTGGAATTTTTGATCACTGAGAACTGGGCGAAGGAACTTGCTTGACTCGAAACAAGTATTCTCGATAAAATATGTCAATGAAAAGTACAAAATAAAATATCATCAGGAGAGTAGCACAGTAATAGAATAGGTTAGGTTAGTTGGTCATCTCAACTTTGTCTTAAAAAATATGAAGTTATAGGCACAGTTTTAAATCGGCGAGTTAGATTAGAGAGATATAAAAAAGAGAGGAGTGCACTAATAAGTTAGGTTAGGATACATCAATTTTGCGCACAAAAAGACGGCAAAACAGATTTCAAATATCAAAAATTCTATTAAAAAATGCAATATTTTAAATAAACAATTTGAAATTTTTTTAAAAAATTTGAAATTTCAAAAAATTTTTCATAAATTCTAAAACATTTTCAAAATTTCAAAAAAGTCAACGCGAGGCGTGACGTCAAGATCACCATCGGTAGTGAGGTGAACTGGACAACAACGTGTTTACGTGTATCGTGATGGAAACTAATATGGAGAAATAATAAAGGGAAATTAAAATTATTTATTTAAATTTAGACAGTTATAAGAGATAACCATAAACAGCATTTTAGTAAACTTTAAAAGATACGCCAAATATCGACTTAATTTATAACGGTCTCATTATTGAGAAAAATTCTCTAAAAGACTATTTTTTAACAATGCAGTCACTTTTATAATCCGAACGGATATTGGTACAGCTACCGCCAAATTATCGAGGTAACCGGACTACTGGATTATATTTTTAAATAGTTCTTTTAACAAACAGTAGGTTTAAATATATTTTCAATCAATTTAGAAAAAAAATGTTACAAAGTACATTTTAAGAACGTAAAAAGATATGTAAGAAATTTTAAATAAATGTATGCTTTCTTGCTTGTTAACCCTCAGATGCATCGTAACAAGGCTTAGCTAATCCATTCTCTCTCTTTGTTGTTTTCTATGTGAGCAACAAGGACTTTACGGCAATTAAATCCATAATCGCGCTTAAGTGCTTACGGTGCATAATATGAGGGCAAAACAATGCAATATCACAGATTGATACATCTTTGGCAATATCTTAGATTTTTCGTCAAAATTCAGCTTTTTATGGGACCGTTTATTTGGCGCCTTACTTTAGCTGCGTTTGACACTTCTGCACGACTAAAAAGCGAGGACTACATCAAGCCACCCACGCCGTCAATTTAACGGTAAGTCTAAACAAAACCGCGAGTCAACTTTTGTTTATTTCTGGTTGACCTTGACATCAGCTGTCACTAATAACCAGACCGGACCACTAAAACGAACTTGGTTAAAACTCTAACCGTACTTTTTGAAAATTATTCCAATGTTTCGTTTTGCGGTTTGTTTTTGGAAGGTTTTTATCATGGAAAACGAACTTTTTATTTTATTGTATTCTTCCTTTGAAAATGAGGAAGATGTTGAATTTCTCGCGACAAAGTTTTTAGAAGTAAAAAGCGGGTGTGCTCATGGCCGCAAAGTTGCTAAATGATAGGGATATGAACCCCAAAATAATCTCTAACAAACTTTGATGTTTTATGACAAATTCTAATTTTAAATTTGAAAACCGACCTTTTGCTAGCTGCTGTGGTTTACAAAATATTGTTTGAACATTTGAACACCTCTACTGCCACCTTTAAGTCCCACCACCCCTATAAAAAATTAATGGTTTTATCCACGGGTACCCCAAAATTTTTGTGCCAAATTTGGCTAAAATCCGTTGCTTGGTTTTTCAGTTATCGTGTGACAGAAAGACAGAGAGACAAACAGACAGACACCATCACAAAATTTGGTAGTTAGGCCTTTTTCAAATTACTTATTTTTAGTGTAAATAAATAAGTTTTTTTCACGATCCCAATAGTCTGGAGTGGATGACTGAAAATTTAGTACACAAAAAATTAATGTTTTAGGTACCATGAATATACCTTAAGCCTTAACTCAAATTGCATTTAAAATCCGTAGGAGGAGATGTTTTCAATCCATAACTATGCCTTTAGACTTTACTCGGTTACAAAAGCGCCCGACATAATATTAAAAATTATTACCGACTGCCGTAACTTTATCCACTATCCCATTGGACCCAACTTGCCATTATTCGGAAGGGCATTTCCAAACTGTTTTCTTGAACTAGAAAGTCTGATCCAAATTAGTTTATTAATACCTGATATCTCATGTTGTTGATCTTCTTTTACACACTTGAATATAAAGGCCAACCTTGAAAAAACAAAAAATAGCCTGCATAAACTCAAACTACTTAGCAGGAGTGGGGAAAAAGATTTGAAAAAGCTGCAGACCTGCCTAAATTTCGGTTCAAACCAATGACGTTTTTTAATGTCATCGGTGACGTCATATAGTTGAACCAAAGATAACCATGACCACTCGAATGCGTTTGGTTTTTTCCAATTGGGAATGATAATTATTACTGATTGATCACTTAAATTTGTTTTATGTGATTTGGCAAACTTGTTTTTCACCATACAACATGTCGTGGGAATATGTAGGTCGCTTCGGTTTGCGCACCGATTTTCATATTCTGAATTTCTTCCTCCTTTTTTTTTCCTTAAGCCTGTCAACACCCTCGGTCGGTGCTTCTGCTAACTACCTTATTTATATGACTTATCTAACCGTCTGTCTGCTATGTTTTAAGGCGCCTATCTACATAACATTAAGACACAGACTAAAATTTTTTGAATTTCTTATACATTTTCGGAACCTGGTGACAGTTTTTGGTAGAAAACTACTCTAAAGATTTTTTTTATTTTTTACTGTATTTTAATGTACAAAACTGGTAAAAAAGCAAGGCTGGTGACAGCTTCAGAGTTGATATTTTTGGCCAAAAATTGCCTAAAACTGGTATAAGATAGTTGTCCCAACTTTCATCACCAAAGCTCCTTAAAAACTAATTTCTCTTTTTAAAATTAAATAGAGAAAAAAATGCGTGAGTTTTTAAATGATATAAATATTTTGTATTATAACTTTCTCACTTGAGAGTCTTTTGATTTCTTTAACTGTTGAGTTTTTTAAATATTAAGAAAAATTTTGTGTGCTTAAGACCACACGGCATAAGTGTAAACTTTAACAAGGCGAAATTAATAATACTGGCCTTCATCTGCATCATCATATCGCTCGCTGAATGTTCCTCTCACAGTTAGTCGACTCGAGCCGACTTCACCCGAATGAGCGTTACATAGCCGAGCCAGACGGCTCAGTTCAATTCACTACGCACAAAAACTGCTAAACGCGCCTAAAGAAGTTTACACTTCAAAAATACAACGTCAATGTCCCACTTTTTGTCATATGTATATTTTGAAGAATAAAAATACACACTTACTTAATAACCAATAAAAGATAAAAAAAATTATTTAAATATTAAAAAAAAACAAAATATATACTAAAGTAATACTTTAGTTATGATATTTAAACGGGAGAACACAGAAAAAAACCTCAGGGAAGCAGCGCGTATTCAGCTAGTCGAATATAAAACTATTGCCACTCTACTACTATTATGGCAAACATTTAAAATAAAAATTATTAATATCTCAATACTGTGCGTACCCGTGAGATAATAGACACTTATTGGAATAAAACCTGACTTTATTTTAAAATCGACACTATGGTGACAGATTTACATATAAAAAGCAGCTCTCCTTGAAAATTCGGCATTTGTGTATTTAAATCCGGACTTTTTTGTAATATATCCCAATTTACTTAAAAAAAAAACAGTACACATGATTCAGGACTAAATTTTAAAAATTAATACTTTTCGTCAGGCATGATGAATTGTGAGCCACAGACAATTTTTTTGTCTATTACTCCGTCACCCCAGCTTTTTAAGAAAATTTAAAAAAATTACAAAATAATTCTAGAAAAATTAAACCCTCCTCTAGTTTATGTTAACATAGTTTTGTTTTTAAATGTCCTCTTAACTTAGAAGAAAACATCTAAGACAGGGTTGAGTGTTTACTAACGACTGAATTTAATTTGGCAGCTATCTTGTTTTAAAAGCTGCCGTTTTAGCGTTAATAGAGGTTGCTGCTAAATAATAATAATGGAAATAAAGGCATTTTTTCTTAATTTTGTTAAATAGAATTTTTAATATTGGCAAAAGAAAATCAAAATTCATGAAATGTGGATCAGTGATGAGAATTGGGACAAGTACCTTAAGATTATATTTCTCAATACCAATCCTTGGTAGTCCAAATTCATATAACGTCCAACTAAACCTAGACCTGTTATTGTCAACATTAAATCTGAGTACATACCGGTTCTGAAGAAAATAACCATGATTTGAGTTGCTACTTTTGTAGGCGATTCCTCGATATAGCGATATGTTAGCTTAATGGCGAAAAAACAACATTGCTAGGAATACTTTATTTATATGCGCCAATCATTTTAATTATTAGAAACAAGTGATTTATTTATTCGTTCCGAACCAAAGTGACACTAGTTGCAAATAATTTCCGACGATAATTAGAATTTGACTTTTAATGATGTTTAATAAGTTGAAAGACCAATTTGCTACCAGGCTTTAATATTGGGGAAACACATACCTACGCCAAATACATAATTAAAATTTGAAATTAAAAATTCCCTAGAAATCCATTTGCATAGGCTGTCCCAGGGGGGGCATTGCTCCCTTTTTTTGGATAACTCCAAATACAAGAGGCAAATTCTGGTGTATTAAAAGCCTAAGCAAAAAAATTGTTTTTTGTTTAACCTTAATAACTTCAAAAAATCTCAACTTGCCCCCCTTTTTATTTGCATTCCAAAAGTAAACAAAAACAGGCAACTAAGTATAGGTGAGTACCTTAAAAAATAAAAAAAATTGTTTTTTGTTTAACCTTAATAACTTCAAAAAATCTCAACTTGCCCCCCTTTTTATTTGCATTCCAAAAGTAAACAAAAACAGGCAACTAAGTATAGGTGAGTACCTTAAAAAATCATAATTACAAAATAATTTTGTGGGAGAAACAACGGCTGTTCTAAAACAAAAGTCTGGGGGGGTAATGGTGAAACGGTGTCCGTAAATAAACAGACAGGAAAAAAGCGAAAAGGAAATATTCGCACACGAAAAAACGCTACACAGGAAAAAGCGCACGCGTAGTAAAGCGCACACTAAAAAAGCACACAGAGACAAAAGCGCACATAGTAAAATAGCGCACAGGGAAATCAAACAAAGAAATAAATAAATGTTAGTCTTTACATTTAGAATGATACCTACTATTACAGGTTACTTGATCATCTTAATTTTGCTACCAAAAATAGGGGTGTATACTTTAGTGGGCATAGGGCAACTTTCTCGAGATACAGAGCATCAAAGTTGGCGATTTTTACAGTTTTGTGATTATAACTTTTTTAAAGGTCGTGTATTAGAACAAGATAAGTGGAGAAAAAAATATTTTTTAAAAAAATTATGCGGTCAATTCTTTTCAGGAGAAACTATTTTTTTGGAACATAGTTTTATAATAAAACTAACCAAAGGCTTTCAAGTAAATAAAGGTCTTAGACAAGGTTGCTGTATCTCGCCTACGCTCTTCAAGATATACTTGGAACAAGTCCTTAAAGTATGGAAGAGAAAATGCCAAAACATGGACGAAACCACCTTGTATCCAATTTTTTTGAAGTCTGTGCCTTGTAGTGCCTTGTATACTTTATGTTTCGCCGATGATTAGATAGTAGTGGCTCAGCATTATGACGACCTCGAATATATGACATGAAAACTAATAGAAGAGTACAATAAGTGGGGACTAGGGGTTAATCTCAATAAGACAGAGTATATGTGTATCGGTGGAATGAAACTCATCAATTCAGTCCTGTGATGAGTATAACTACTTAGGTCTAAAAATTACAGCTGACGGAACACTAGACAAAGCTATGAAAGATCGAAACGTACAAGGAAGAAAAGCAATAACTTTATTAAATGGAATAATTTGGGACCAAAGTATATCAAAACATAACAAAAAGCTTATATATAACACCATTGTAAAAAGTATTATTACATACGGCTCAGAAGTATGGCCAATCAAGGATAGAACAGAAAAAATGCTTTACGCTACGGAGATGGACTATTGGAGAAGGGAGGAGCAGGGAAATCAAAAAGAGAAAGAGTTACAAATCAAAGAATAAGAGAAATTATGACAGTGGGGGAACGTACTTTAGTGGATGATATAAGAACAAAGCAACTGGTGTGGTACGGACATGTACAAAGAATGAATGATGAAAGACTACCTAAACAAATACTACAATGAAAACCAACTGGCCGAAGAAAACGAGGACGGCCAAGAAGAAGCTGGAGAGAAGGAATAGACAGTGAAATAAGAATAACAGGCCTAGATGATGAATTATGGGCAAACAGACACGAGTGGAGATTGGGTATCGAAAGACGTAGAACGTTGTGAAACCGATAAATATATATATATGTATATATATATATATATATATATATATATATATATATATATATATATATATAGTTTTATAATACTATATTAAACGCAATTTTTTCCTTGATATTTTTGATTAATAAAAATAACTCTCTACGGAGAAATATACATAAAATATCATAAGTAAGCAAAAATTAAATTTTCCTAATGCCTTTTATTTTTTATACATTTATGGCAGTTATTTTGAGGGCTTATATCTTAACTTGTAATTTTATCAAAAAACGAAATAATATATGTTTGGGTCACAATTATACCCAAGTATTCATTTAACTCTGTCAAATTTTATTTTTTTGTAAAACCTTTTTTCCCCTTATTATAAAAATCGTATATCTAAAAAACAGATGAGTGCTGATCGACCCCATGTTACATAAAAAAAATTGTCAGAAATAACCTCCCCTATCACCTGCTGCACTTTGGCTCCTAAGTTATGGGAGATCCTGTAAATTTAAAAAAAAATTAGAATTTTGAAATTTTTTTGGAATTTTGAAAATGTCAAATTTTTTTTTATTGAAATTCATAAAAACTTTTAAAAAAAATTAAAATAATTAAAACTGAAAACTTTTTTATTTGTGAACCATTTCAATATTTTCACTTATGATTTACGTCTATGTTTATAATTATTCTTATTATTTATAGTAGGTCGTAGGCCTGGAGTAAGATTTTTTTCTTACCATAAGGTCGTAGGTAATGTTTACACCGGCACATAAAATAAAAAAGTGATCTGTACATTTGATCAAACCTACTTATCCGCGGTCTTTATAATAAAAAAACATTGCAATTTTTCGCACAGACACAAAAAAATGCATCATTTAAAAAAATATAGAAATTTTTTTAAATGATGTCAACGTTCCTTTATAAAGAAGCTCCCCGAAGTAAATATATTTGATGGCTTTCATAATGTACCATTTTCTCAACTTTGCCGTGTAATATTGCAATAATTTGATCATTTTTTAAAAATTTATTCAAAATTTTGGGGGTGTCCCTTGTGCACTTTTTTTCGTGTTCACTTATTTCCACAGGTGATTTCTAAAATATAAAATATAACAAAAATATATTTTTCTTAGCCTTTAACTTACCTGTAGTAGTTAGCCGCCCTTATACTTATTTTTTCGGGTTCTGGAGGGGGTATTTAATCCCTTTACACCACCTGTAGAAACGCCAATGGGGAGAAAAAAAAACTAAAGATACTGGCATTTAGGGTTGGCCCACTTTTTAAAACTTAAAATACAATAAGCCTCTAAAGTAAAATACCTGTTCCATATTGCCCACCTTTTTCCCTAAATATGGTCTTTTGTAACAAATATAAGAATAAAATTTATGATAACTAGAATTTCCAAATTTTGTTTGGCTAGTTACATGTTATCATTTGAACCCCTTTCTTCCTGTTAAACACAGAGAAAATTCTATATTTAAACAAAAGTTAATTGTACAGGATAAGGAAAAAGTATGGAAACTCCAAAATATAAGAGTTTTCCACCAGAATGGAAGAAAACTAGTATTTCAGGTCTTGCCCGAGGCTTGACCCTGTATGAGATTACCCTACCGTATTTCATACACACCAGGTCTCAATATCTCTCTATTTACCCCCACTCCACGTCTCAGGTGGCGCGAGCTTCGTGTCGAGACGCGCTGATTCACGAACGCTCGCCGCCGCTTTTCAGTACATCGAATAAAAAAAGTCGTCAAGAACTTAACGGGTCAAGCCTCGGGCAAGACCTGAAATACTAGTTTTCTTCCATTCTGGTGGAAAACTCTTATATTTCAGGGTCTGTGCCCTCGGCTTGACCCTGTATGAGATCTCTTTGGATTCTGACGACGTAGAGAAGGGTACTGTGAAAAATAAATAAGGACTTAAATAAGAACAATTTTTTATTATTCCAAGAACATTATTCTGTACTCAATACAGTACTTAGTAATAGCAGGTACATAAAGCTTAAATGCATATAAAATACGTTTTTTAAGATTTAAGTTAAGTAGGTACCAAACAAATATTTGAAACTAGTCTTAATATTAAGTTAAAGACTATTAGGAACTAAAGTCAAAATATCACAGCTTTATAAAACTGTTAAGTATTGTCCTAATAATATACAAAGTAAACGAACAAAAATATAAAAACAAAATCAAATAATCAATAAAAATGATTAAATTGGTTCAAAAGTTTTTTCGGTTAGGGTAACAGCCGCAGAGTTACAGTGAGACCTATTAATCTCTTTATAGTAGTACTTAAAAAAATTTGTTTCTCCCTTCCAATTACCTTCTTTAAGGATAGTGTCTAAAGGAATCTCATTAAGAAACCGAGATGAAGCTACAGCCGACCTGATGCTTCCCGGTGAATAATCAATACCCACCTCTTTAAAAGCTGACTTTATCCAGCCCGCGATTACTGATCTTGAAGCACTGTTTACTTTACCTTTCACCGTTATAAACAATTCGGTTAGGTTTGGTCGTGCCTTTCTTCTTTCTTCCGTAAGGTTGATAAGACATTTTATCCAGTAAATAGGATCGATAGACTTTTCGTCGCATTTAGTAAGTTTCCATCCAGACTGTCTATGAGAGTTTTTGTCCGTTTTTGAACCGAACTTAGGCCATAGAACAATGGAGTTGTTATGAGACTCTATGTTAATTTTGTCAATATTTAAAAGCGTTAAATCGTGGATACGTCTCCCTGAGGCAAGAAGAAGAATAAGAGCTAGCCGCCTGGAGCAATGGAAGAGGTTGTGTTCATCTAAATTTTCCCTTTTCAGCCAGTCGACTAGGATATTTACATCCCATATCATTCTTTTCTGGACTGGCGGCTTGCTGTTTTCAATTGCCCTAATCATGCGTTTGACCAGAGGATGGTTAGAGATGATATCGGTATTTTGCGGGTTTGACAAGGTAGCTATGACGGATTTGTGAACCTTTATAGTAGCTGGTGATAGTTTTTTAACTCGGTGTAAAAAAGCTAAATATTGAGCGACCTCCTCTGGTTTTGGATTATTGTGATGAATATTTCTTGATTTTGAGAAGGTTAACCAGGATTTCCATGGGGCTTTATAAGACTTAAGAGAAGATTTTCGCCAAGAATTTTCCAGTAGATTCTTGTCCTCCTTTCTAAGCACTCTGCCCACCCCGTATTTTCCAAACCTCCAAACCAAGTTTGTCGGTTTGACAAAGAGGATTTCCCGTCGTGGCGTCTATCAAGTGGCTGTCGGGGCGGGTGATTCGAATTGGGTGACCCATTGCCCGACTCTCCGGATCCGCTTTCCAGAAAACTTTGTCCCACTTCGGAACCACTAATAAATATATTCCTTCGGCAGAGTTTAGGTGTCTCAGAACACGCGGGATCAGACAGGGAGGTGGGAATACCCACGCCAAACTGTACTCCCATCTCCTGCTGAAGGCATCTATGTAGTGTGCACTCAGATCGTTGACATCCCTCGATACATAGAGTGCTACTACCTTTGAGACGTTTGTCGCAAATAGATCTATGATCGGGGTTCCCCACTTCCGAAAAATCTGCTGAGTGATTTCTGGTGACAGGTGCCAATCCGCCAGTTGTTTGTTCCTGGAGAGACTGTCGGCCAGATCGTTGCATCTCCCCGGTATATATTGAGCCAATATTGATATTTTTAGGTTGTTTGTTAGGGTAAGCAGCTCTTTGGTCATATTTAGTAGAATTTTCGATTTCGTCCCGCCCTGATTTTTTATATATGCCACTACAGTCCGATTGTCGGATTGTATTAGGATTGTCTGTCCTTTTAGTTGGCGTGCGTGTCTTCGAACTGTCTCCAATACTGCATAAAATTCTTTTTGGTTTATGTGCCATTTCCTTTGGTTTGAGTTCCATACTTCGCTTATTGCCGTATTTCCTATGTGGGCTCCCCACCCTGTATCGGATGCATCCGTCGTGATGAATATCTGGGGATCCATAGGAAACATAGACCCTTTTGAAGTCAGGTGTCTTAGCCACCACCGAACTTCTTGTAGCACTTGAGCTGGAACTGGATAGTTTATCTTGGGCAGAGATTCTGGAAGAACTAGACTCGCTCTTTGAATCAGTCGTGAGTGAAGTCGCCCCAGGGGAACGACGAAAGACGCAAAGTTTAGTTTTCCCAGAAGTGTCCTCGAAATTTTCCAGTTCCATCTTTTTTTCTTTAGAATTAATCTCAGGTCCTTTGCGATTGATGACACTTTGTCTTTTGGTAGGTACATTGTGTCTGTTTCGATATTCCAGGTAATTCCCAAATATACTACATGCTTGTTCGGAGTCGACAGAGATTTTTCGGCGTTTATGTTCCACCCCAGGAACTCTAGAAGTGTCAGAGCTTGAGAGAATTGAGCGTTTAAGGTATTTATGTCTTGATTTGCTAATAGGAAATCGTCCAGGTAGACAATGACTCTCATGCCGCGATCCCTTAATAGACTGGCTACCCAGTTCGAGACTTTGGCGAAAGCTAAGGGGGCGCTTGACAAGCCAAAAGGCAAGCACGTCATCTGAAGTATTTGATTTCCGTAGATCATTGACAGAAATCTTCGGTGGGATGGTTTTATCGGTATGTGGCAGTAAGCCTGCTTTATGTCCAATTTGATGAGAAAGTCTTGGCTTTGGAGAAAATTTGGAACTTTGTAATGGTGCATTAGATGAAATTTCTTGGGACTTAGGTATGTATTCAGCCCTTTCAGATTGAATATCGGCCTCCGAGTTCCATCTGGCTTTAGTCTGGGGAACATTTTTGACAGAAATCCTGTATCCACATTCGAGGGTTCCAGAATTAACTGAGACAACATCTGCTGGATTTCTCTGTCCATTCCAAGAGTTTGAAAGCGCTCTGGTCTTTGATTCAAAAATGGAACTAACGGGGGTTTTACTACAAATGGGATTGAGTAACCCTGAATTATTTTGATAATTCCCTTTGGTGCGCCCATGTTCTCCCATCTTTTTCCAAATTTTCTCAGACATTCCCCCTCGAAGTCATTGTCTCTTTTGAGAAGATGTTGATTTTTTCTTTGGGTAACTGGTAGAGTAACTGCCCTTTGCAGTTGTGGATTTTCTGTTTTTATGAAAGCCTGAAGATCCACTTGCATTTGGTTTGAGGGTTGAAGATTGCGAAAAACTGTTATTTGAGCGGTCAGATTTAAATTGGGGACGCTTGTAGTTTGATTTAACCGTTCTCTTGAATGGTGTGCGAAAGGAATCAGCATGTTGTCTGTAGAGTTCACAGAATTCCTTTTCCTCAAAAAGGTGAGTGGTAGAGGGAGGAATATTTTTTAGGAGGGAAGTAACATAACCATTATTTGGCTTTACCATTTTGCGCCTTTGTTCTATTATGTCGGCTCGACGACCACATGTGAGTTGGAGTAAGTCATCGGATAACGATTTAAAGTTTGCATTTTCACTCCAAAGCAGTGATTGTGCATTTTCTCTACACTCAGGGTTTAGTTCAACAAGCTTCCTTAAGCCTTCTGAAAAAGCTTCCCGTTGTAGAAGGAGGCCATGTGAAAGGCAAGCTGTAAAACAATCTAGCCTAGTGAGATCCTCCATGGGATGACCTTTAATATTTAGTTGTGGGTTAACCTTAAGGTCACTGAATACAGGAAAAGCTTTAAACTTCTTTTGAATCTCAAGGTATCTGATTTTGTTATATGAGTTTGTGCCAAGCTTTTGACACTCTGTTCCGAATTTTTCCATTCTTTTACTAGGAGCGGGAATTAAAGGTTCTTATTCTATGGTTTTTGGATCAAAATCAAAATCTTTTGGTTCTTTCCCGCTTGTGATTTCCAAGGATGGTGGTACCCATGATTCTGATTCGTCCCTGGAACTCGTTTCTGACCAATTTTCTTTGTCATAATCCATTTCTTCATTTTCATCAGAACCAACCTCTTCCATCATCTCGTGCTTATTTTTACCTTGAAACGAATTGATAAACTCCGTCATCATAACTTGCATTTCATCTTGTCGACGTTCAAGTCTATCCATCCTAGATCCTTTTTTAAGCAAGGGAGGGGTTTCTTCATCCGAAGTTTCTTTGTCACTATCCTTTTGTGACAACTGTAAGGCCGCCGTTCCCCGGGAGACTAATAAGGGTTTGACAGACTATAAGGCTGCCACCACCAACTCGTGTTGAATCTTAGAACCTCTAATTCTACATGAAAGTGACTGAGGGGATATTATTAGACCTATACAAAAAGGAAACTTCAACATCCGGACTTTGTATTCCCTGAAAACTTTTTCAGGTAACCCAATAGCGTTTTGATTAAAAGCGCGTGCGATTCCTATGGTAGGAAGACCATACCTTAACTTGTTTAAAAGACTGGAAGAAGCACGATCTAGGTCCTCCAGATCCCAGTTTGTGACTTTCCAGCTGCGCCACCCATCGGGAAGAGAGTCTTCTGCCAGTTTTACCAAATGATCAAGAATGGTTTGGTCTTCAGGATCATCTGCTGAGATTTTAGATAATTCCAGTAGTGTTTTTGTGCTGGTTAAGGTTTGCTCTTCAAGAGCCATTGTGTATCTGATCCTAACCTAAAATTAGAGAATCACAGGTTAGCGACTATTCTTAAATTTTTAGTCCAGGTCTTAATTTTTTATTCGAGGCTTGCCTGAATATGTCCTGCAGGTGATCAAAATCAGCCGTGCAAACCGTCTAGAATGAGCCGTGCGGCTCGCCAAAATGAGCCGTGCGCTCGGCAAAATGAGCCGTGCGGCTCGCCAAAATGAGCCGTGCGGCTCGGCAAAATGAGCCGCGCGGCTCGGCAAAATGAGCAGGGCGGCTCGACAAAATGAGCCGTGCGGCTCGCCAAAATGAGCCGTGCGGCTCGCCAAAATGAGCCGTGCGGCTCGCCGAAATAAGCCGATCGGTTCCTCCAAATGAGCCTTGCGGCTGCATGTTGGGTTATGATATGAGCCTTGCGGCTGCATATTGTGGTTTTGTTAAGTCACCAAGCACTAAATCAAGCTACAAGTAACGAATTTACATTGCTAATTAGGCTGTCTAAGACTTACAGGACTATTAAATTAACAACATTTTAGAAAAAAATCACATTTTTCTAAATAACATAACAACCAGCACGCAATTATTCCTGCAAAAAAAAAACAAATATAGTATACGTGTTAGTACTTACAGGTTTATGTTAAACACACAACTCGCGCCATTGCGAGCGTCTATTTTCGGAGCTTGAGACCTGATGCGATAGCTTCGAAATATAGAAGGGTACTGAAAAGCGGCGGCGAGCGTTCGTGAATCAGCGCGTCTCGACACGAAGCTCGCGCCACCTGAGACGTGGAGTGGGGGTAAATAGAGAGATATTGAGACCTGGTGTGTATGAAATACGGTAGGGTAATCTCATACAGGGTCAAGCCGAGGGCACAGACCCTGAAATATATCTGAGAATTAGTTTTAAAAAAATACAAGTATTGTACCCAAGATAACTTCCAAAAGGAATTAAAAAAAATTTGTTTACTTTCAAATGATCTTGAAATTGAAATTCAAGGTCCAGTGGAAGGAGATCTATTTTTTTAAACAAAGAAACCCCTATTACTCTATTCGGGTAGAGGCCTTCATGCACTTTTTGTGTTAATGCAAAGTTGATTCCAGGGGTTGAAAGCCCTTACCTTTGGGATCACAATTCCACTTACTCCAAATATAATATGGCGGCGCAAACATGAAAACCAGAATCATTTTGGAAAATTCACAACTTTTTTATTACTAAACCGATTTTTTCTAAATTAACTGTATTTTATTTGGATTATAGTGCACTTTTATAAAAACTATTAATTATTTGCATTTTAAATGTTTAATAGAAAAACTGCTGATTTTACAAAAAAATCATAGGATACAAAAAAGATGTGTATCAACAAGTTCTATCCATAATGGGTTTCATTTTTACCATAGGTTGAAAAGTTCTTGAGTTATGTTCAAAAACTTCGAAATTGGCCTGTGGGTACCCCTAGACACCAAAATTTTACTTTTTTATGAAAGTTTCAAAAAAAAATGCTTTTAAAATTTAAAAAGCTCTACCATTCTAAATAACGTGAGGTAATTTTTTATTTTTTGTAGTATATATGCTGTCAAATATGACAGCTTACATATGACCAACCTACGATTTTGCACCAATGTTTTCCCAACTATTTTTTATACTATATGGCCAAGGTTTCCGAAGGTATAAAAAATAGTCTAGGGAAAACATTGGTGCAAAATCGTAGAAAAGAAATAAAAAATTAATTCGAAAACTTTTTAACATATCTTTTTTGTATCTTGTGATTTTTTTAAATAAAATTAGCAGTTTCTCTATAAAACGCAAAAACACAAATAAAAAACCATGATGAGGAATATATAATTTTTGAGACATAAAAACATCAAAAATGCAAGTGATTAATAGTTTTTATAAAAGTGCACTATAATCGGTTAAGAAATAAAAAAGTTGTGAGTTTTCCAAATTCTTCTGTTTTTCAATTTTGAGCCGCCATATTGTATTTGGCATGAGTTCGACAAATGTCCAATAAGTGGAATTGAACCAACACGAGCATATATTCAGGGTGCTCTTAAAATGAAAAATAATACAAAGGATCAGGGGGGATTTCTGTAATCTGTCAAACTATTTTGTTATTGTAGACTGAACCTTTCTAATCAAAAGTTCTCATGGGCCCAACTCAAATTAATGACCAGTTTTTGAAATACAGAGTGTTGAAAGTGATAATGTCCAAAAAGCGTATTAGGTCTTTACACGGGTTTTCCAAACATATACGCAAAGTTAGTATTACATATCTTTACGATTTATTTATTTTTAATCTGTACCTTTAAAACATTATCTACAGGGTGTTTAAGTAAATATTAATCGAATGTTTTAAAGAGAAACAAGCTTTAGTATGTTGTAGATTAAATCTCGCTTATCAAAAGTTCTGATGGGCCCAATTTACATTAATGACCAGTTTTTGAAATACAGGGTGTTAAAATCAATAGTGTCCAAGAAGCATATTAGCTCTTTAGATGAATTTTCCAAACATAAACGCAAGTTAGTATTACATATATTTTATTTAAAACATTGTCTACAGGGTGGTAGATTTTTTTTTATTTTCAATTAAGCCCTCTTCGCTTTTTTTGCAGCCCAAACTCGCTAAAACCCCTGTGGTAATAGTAGGAAGCTTAATAATATATACAATACTTAGATTTTTTAATAGCATTTAAAAAATTATATTTGTCGAAACACCCTGTATTAACTACTTAACAAGAATCATCAAAAAATAATTAATAATCTATATATAATAGTAACCTTGCGTATATGTTTGGAAAACCCGTTTAAAGAGCTATTATGCTTCTTGAACATTATCACTTTCAACACTCTGTATTTCAAAAACTAAAAATTATTTTATATTGGGCCCATGAGAACTTCTAATGAGCAAAGTTTAATCTACAACATACTAAACTTGTTTCTCATTAAAACATTCGACTAATATTTACTTAAACACCCTGTAGATAATGTTTTAAAGGCACAGATTAAAAATAATAAATAAATCGTAAATACATGTAATAGTAAAATTGCTTTTATGTTTAAGAACCCCGTCTAAAGAGCCATTATGCTTCTTGGACATTATTAATTTCAACACCCTGTACTTCAATAACTGGTCATTAATGTAAGTTGGGCCCATGAGGATTTTTGATGAGCAAGGTTTAATCTACTACATACTAAAGCTTCTTTCTCATTAACACCTTTGATAAGTATTTATTTAAACACCCTGTAGATAATGTTTTAAAGGTACAGATTGAGAATAATAAGTAAATGGTAAATATGTGTAATACTAACATTGCGTATATGTCTGGAAAACCCGTCTAAAAAGTTATTATGCCTCTTGGACATCATCACTTTCAACACCCTGTATTTCAAAAACTGGTCATTCATTTGAGTTGGGCCCATGAGAACTTTTGATAAGAAAGGTTTTGTCTACAACATTCCAAAATTTCATGAAGTTTGACGGATTACAGAAATCCCATAAGAGGTGTGCCTGATCCTTTGTATTTTTTTATTTTAAAAATTAAAGTTTGTATAAGTTCCCATCTCGAGGGCACATCAATTTTTTATTATTGGAAATGTAAGTTTTTATTATTTAACATTTTGAGGATATCCTGTGTATATGTTCGTGTTTGTTTAGAACTCACCTTTTTAAATTATAATCGACGTGACTAAGCTTTTTCGGTAAAAACTTTCAGTTTTCTCGACAAACCAGTGATTGGTCAAACGGGATACATTTTCGATTAAATGGAATTTTAATACTACTATGCTTCCTCTAGTTTAATCGGAAAAATCCTGCATCGGTAACAACTTACATAACTGTATTATGAGCAGAGCGTCAAAAGTAGTTTTTATGTGATAAATAAATGAAGTTGAAATAAGTCTCTTATGCAAAACTTGCAGTTTTGTCGACAAACCGGTTATTCCAGAATTTTTGAACATCCTGTATATAATATGTACATGATCATAGCCTACTAACTAAGCTATCCTTTACGTTAACTACTAAAAATAGCCCAAAGCAAAAAATTCATGATTTAATAGCATTTTAAGTATTTTATTCCTCTTTTACTTGTAAGGCTGTAAAAACCTGTATGGGTATAAATCTGCATAATAGTGTTATAATTAAAGTATCAAAAAGATTTTTTTTGTGACAGATAAAGGAAGTATAGCTCAACTATTTGATAAGAATTTTTGAGAAACAAAATTCGGCCCTTCGGCGCATGGGCTGTTGAAATCGTCCTATGCAAAATTGCTGTGTTTAAGCGACCCTGTACAAAATTTAAAAGCAACAAACCGAACTATTCTTTGTTTGAAACTCGTAGACAATGATTGTGTAGAAATAAAATTTCGGACTTCCATTGTCTTTATTTATTTTAAAACACGACGTTTCGGTTAGTAAGTATCTCTAACCGTTATCAAGTGTAAACTAAACAATCTAGTCTTTAGGCTACTACTTATACTACTTGGTGTGCAGTCAGGTGTGACGGCCCGCCCCCAATTTTTAATCCTAAGACGCCTGTTTTCCTTAAGCAGTTGCTTCTATATGTTTGGTATGTCCGTGCTTGGTTGACTGAAAACTTCTTTATTCTGCATTATAAATTGCGCTAGTATTAAAATATATCTCATATTAAAGAAAAATACAATTTATAGAATATAAAAAAATAAATAAAAATATTTTACAAATCGTTAGTTCTAACCTTTTGAAATTTAACAAAAATAGAATAAAACTTGTATTGTAATAAGATAACTATAAAAAAAAAAGTAAAATCAACGTTTTTGATAAAAAAAAGCAAAAATTCAAAATTTTAATCCTCTGTATAAAAAAAACAGAATCAACCTAAAAACATGTAAAATATATTTTTGAGTTAAGTGGATCAAGTACTACAAAAGTAAAAGAATGACCCTATTATGAGATCGAGATGATTTTGGCCAAATATAGAAAAAGGCAGTAACTAGCAAAAAATCAAAATGTGTTTTTTTGGACCAATTAATCTTAATTTTATATTTTGCTCCCAAATTCAACCTAAAAAAAAAGTCATTTACTTTATTTTGTTATAAATATTCGATAAAACATTTACTGCTTTCTAAAAAAATTAAACCTTTGCTACTTAAAGTCGATTTTCCACAAACTTGCTAATTTGGAGATTCCACTTTTCTCTGGCAAAATTAATTTTAATCAAGCAACGTGTGCAAGGAAAGCAAACAAGCCACGTGTTGACTTTTTATTCTGTCTGGCACAGCCTTTAATATTCCATTAGCAAAAAAGTCATCTGGAGCACCTATTAAGAAAATATCAGATGAGAAATGTCCGATAATGCATTACCGGGTGGGCCAAGAAAAACCGGACAATTTTTATTTTATTATAACTTTTGAACTATATCATCGATTTTAATGGGACAAACTGTACTTGGCATAGAATTAATCAGAGTTTTGAATAAATAAAAATGTTTGTCCTCCATTTCAAAATCCAAGATGGCGGACGATATAAAATTGTACCCTTCAAAGATGCTCGTTTATTATTGTGTTGCGAACATGTTTTAATAATTTTTTTAAATCACTAAAACAGCAGTATTCTTGCTACGCACAACGAGGTATGAATCAGCAAAATCGGTTCAGTGGTTCTAAAAAAAATATTTTTGTTTTAACCATATTATACGATTACCTTGCCAATCATGTCTGCATTTATTTCCTTATAAATTCATTACTACTGAACCGATTTTGATGAAATAAAAAATATCCTGGTGAGAATTGATCGCTTTTTAAAGATCATGATCAAAGTTTATTAATATCTTAGAAAGCACTACTTTTCTCCCGAGCAACAAGGTATAAATTAGTAAAATCGGTTTAGTGGTTCTCCAAAAATCTATTTTTGTTTCATCCATTGTTTTACAGATTATACAATTGCATTGCCAATCCTGTCTGCATTCATTTCTTTATAAACTCATTAACTGAACCAATCTTAGTGAAATAAAAAAAATCATGGTGAGAATTGATTGTTCTTTAAAGCTTATAATCGAAATTTGCTGCCATCTTAGAAGTTAGGGTGTCGGAAATAATCATTCTTGACCCTTCAAACAGGCACGTTTAACTTAGTTTCAAAAAATGTTTTTTTTTTTAATTTATAGAAAATTATGCGAGACGAAAGTAATGTTTTTCTATAAATTTAAAAAAAAACTAAAACATTTTCGGAAAATAAGAATAAGCACGCCATTGTCAAGAATCAAGTATGATTCTGTCCGACATCTTAAATTCTAAGATGGCGGCAAATTTCGATTATAATCTTTAAAGAGCAATCAATTCTCAACAAGATTTTTTTTATTTCACTAAAATTGGTTTAGTAATAACGAATTTATAAGGAAATTATTGCAGACAGGATTGGCAGTGCAATCGTATAATCGGTAAAACAATGGCTGAAACAAAAATAGATTCTTTGAGAACCACAACACCGATTTTACTAATTTGTACCTCGTTGTGTTGGGGAAAAGTAGTGCTTTTCTACAAATTAAAAAAAAAACTAAAACATTTTCGGAAAGTAGGAATAAACACGCCATTTTTAAGAATCAAGTATGATTCTGTCCGCCATCTTAAATTTTAAGATGGTGATAAATTTTGATCATGCTCTTAATAAAGCAATCAATTCTCACCACGATGTTTTTTATTTCATTAAAATCGGTTTAGTAGTAATGATTTTATAGGGAAATAAATGCAGACATGATTGGCAAGACAATCGTATAATATGCAAATCAATGGTTGAAACAAAAATATTTTTTTTAGAACCACTGAACCGATTTTGCTAGTTCATACCTTGTTGTACGCGGCAAGAATGTAGCTTTTTTAGTCATTTAAAAAAATAATTAAGACATGTTCGCAACACGAGAATAAACGGGCATCTTTGAAGGGTACATTTTAATTTCGTCCGTCATCTTGGATTTTGAGATGGTGGACAAAAAAATACATTCAGTCAAAGCTACGATTAATTCTCTGCCAAGTCCAGTTTGTTCCATTAAAATCGATTTTACAGTTCAAAATTTATAATGAAAAAAAATTGTCCGGTTTTTTTAGCCCATCCGGTAATATGTAATTAATTGAAATCCGCAATCCTTAGAATAAAAATAAATGAAAAAATGCTGATTATGAGTATTTTTGATGAATATCATAAGGTAATTATTTAAAATGTAATGATATGAAAAAAAGTGGTTTGAATTTTATAACTTGACCCTCAAATAACCTCGCATTTCAAATTAGGTCCAAGGTTACCATTAAAGTCTTCGATAGAAGTTATGTAGGGTAGACCACTTGTATTTTTTTCATAAATAATCCTCCCAAGTATTTTACCTTTTTTGTCACCCTGTATGTGCTAATGTTAGCCCATAGCTTATAAAATCTAAATTGGTGTTAAAAACCAAAAAATTTAAAAACTGGGGAGATAAAATCTTTACTGAACTGATATTTGCCCCAATATGTAATCATGGGCGTAGTTAGGGTCTCGCTCAGGGTGGGGCAAAAAAGCAAAAAAATGTACAATCAAATATTCTTACTAAATGAGCTAAAGCCAGGATGGGGCAGCTGACAAGCCAGGGTGGAAAAAGTGCCCCACCCTGACTACGCCCATGTATGTAATTAAAAAGCAGAAACAATGAGAGTCCATTTTTCCAAATTTTAGATTTTGATATATCTGGATTATCTGATCTTTGTTCTACCTATTAGAAATCAAAATTATTATAATATAAGTCTTTGTCATATTAGAAACATCAAAAAAACTTAAATTAGCTTGCGGGAAAAAAAATTATGATCCACAAGAGGAACACCTATATGATTTTTTTTGTAAAAATACTTTTACGATAAGGGTTTTTTTTCAGAAAGATTAAACTAATGCCCGGTTCTTATCAGAGTTAAACAATAACTATTCAATAAAAGAGAAGGTACCTTAAGTTAAGTAGGTCAGTTAGTAAAGCTATAAAAAAATATAAAATCGTATGTAAGAATTAGGGATGTGGCTAAGAAACTGAAACTGAAAGCCATACAATGGCCGAGGACTGTAAGTGCAAAAGGTGCAAATGTTTTTTGCATTTAAACGATGAAGATAAGAGTCAAATAATAAAAAAACTCAACCTAATACCAAGTTACGATGCTCAAAATATTTATTTAGCTGGAGTCATTACAGTACATGATACACCGAGAAAAATGTATGTAATTTTATTCAACAATTGTTAATCTTTTTGCAAAATTTGTTTCCAAAATGGGTATAAAACCAATTTGTGCAAAAATTTTGCATAGATTTGTGCAATGGAATTTCTTGGAAAACTATTGTGCAACTGTTTTTTGCACAATGCTGTGCAAGATGTTATTGTACAGGCCTGTATAAAAAAAATCAAACATTTTGCACAATTTTTTGTTATATTTTGCATCTATTTTTTTAAAATTTTGGAAAAATTGCATAATTTTGTGCAAAAATTTTGTATAATTTTATAAAAAATATTCAAGTATGAAAATATTTTTACACAATATTGTGTAATTTTCTTATTCTGTTTTGTGCAATATAAATGCACAATTATGTAGTTAAATTTTAAAAAATGTGTGTATTTTTTTGTACATTGTGGTGTTATATTTTGCAGTCAGATTTTTATTTTTACCACAAACAATATAATATAATATATATTTTAAAATAAATAATATTAGTTACGTCAAAATTGCACAATTTTGTGCATATAATTTCCTACAATTTTCTGTAAAAGATTTTTACATAGTATCCCTGAATATGTACAAAATATTGTAGATGTGATTTTTTTTAAATAGGATTCTTGTTTGCTGGCCTTCCATCGATCGGATTTTTCCTTGTTTGGGAAGGCAGCAAAGACAAAATAGCTGCATGTCACCTAAAAAAATTAGAACTAAGTTTAACGGACAGGATTTCGATGTAATAGTCAGAATATTCTGACTGATATTTTACTAACCTTTAAATAAATGTTACAGTTTTATAGATACCGAGGTAGTAAGACACGCAAAATGTATCTTTTGACTTCAATTTTGACAGCACCTAAAGTTTTAAACAAACTTCTGCACATTTGTCAAAAAACTGGCTTTGTTTTCCGGATATGCCATTGCAAAATCGTTCAAGCTAAAAAATAATAAAAAATTGTTTAAATATAGAATTTTAGAATCGGCCGTTATAAAAAAGCGCAGTTTATACCAAAAATAGCTTAAGCGATGAGTAACAGGCTGAAATTTTCTAAATAGTTTTATTTGGTCAAGACGCCCATTTTTTTCTCCGCGAAAATTCTTGAAAGTGATTTCTAGCTTCGGACTGGCTAAACCAAGTCAATTTTGGGAACAATGTTGCCATTTACTTTCAAACACATTTTTTAAATAACAGAAAAAAAAAATCGGTGACTTATTCTTTACTGTTACTTTTTTTATCTTGTAATTTATAAGATGAAAAAAGAATAGGTGACTATTAAATACTCTCAAATATATTTTCCACTTAAGAAAAACAAATTGTCTTGCACACAAAATTTTGCACAATTGTATAAAAAGTCAAAAAATGGCGGGATAAACTGGTTTAATAATTGTTGAACAATTGTAGAAAAATGCCTATGGCATAAAAATTAATAAAATGGCGGGAGGTACTTAACTAACGATTAAAACAAAAAAGAAAACAAAAAATGCAAGAAATCGCTAAAAATGTTTGCAAAATTGTTTGAAAAAATAACAAAATATAAAGTATGGAGTGGATTTGATACAAATTAAACATATTGTCTTGCACACTGTTGAAAAATTTTGTACAATTCCTGGAAAATTTTGCACAATTGTAGAAAACCTAGCAAAATGGTACGATGCGCTTCCTTAATGGTTTACAAAAAGCCATGAAAAAATGCAACGAATTGTTGAAAGTTTTTGTAAAATTGTTTAAAAAGATAACAAAATAGTATGGGTTGCACTCTCGGATCCATTTTTCGTTATAAAATGAAAAGAAAACATTATTTTTTTCTTAGTTGTTGGAAAATTTTGCACAATTGCTGAAAAACTTTGTACAATTGTTGAAAAAGGAAGCAAAATGGCGGGATGCACCTGATGCACAGTTGTTTTCAACTTTATTTCTTTTATAGTTTTCTCATCAAGATCAAACAAATATACCTTTTATTTAAAATTTAACTAACATCTGGATAGTAGAAACCTACCTCAATAGCTTTCTATATAGTTCCATTTTCTTTATTATTATTCCAAAGAAAATGGATCAACTATACTCAAAAGCTTGGGTAGTCCTATGTGTAGTAATTTACTTACCTTGAAATCTCTCTTTGAGGACTGCAAGTAGCCACCCATTTCTTCAGTTTTTCGAGAACTAATTCCACAAAATCCATAGAATCCATTACACACTTAACATTAACGGAAGAACATATTAATGAATGGTACTAACCTTATACGGATCACCTCACTAACCAGCAAAAAGCCAAATTTAAACTGAAGGAAGCCCGATGCGGTGGGAAGATCGTTTAAAACGACTTACCGATCTCTACAATTTTAAGTATTTTTTTACCCATTTTTGTGTTAAAAATACATTTGTTTGAAAACATTAATAAAAGTTAAAAGTTGGCAAACGGGGAAGTTTGGGTAGGAAAAAGAACTTCAAAATTATATATGTTCCTATAGGTATGAGTTTATCATACCTACCAGTGGCGCAGCCAGGAATATCTCTTGGGGGGGGGGCTTTTTGGGGGGGCCGAAGCTTAATGGTGTCGTATTTTATGCTATTTTATCTTTTTATTCAGGAAAAATGTGGAAAATATCTAAAAAAATATAAAGTTTAAGGGGGGGCCGGAACGCCCCCCCCCTGTGTGCACTCATCTACATTATAAAGACACAATTTTGTACATCTTTGTTAAGATAAATTAAACCCAAAAAAAAAAATTCACAAGTTTTTACTAATTAGGTATGACTAAAAATAACATATTGAAAAATTTTGCACAAATTTTCATTAAAAAAATTACATTTTATATGTGTAATTTTATTACAAAATCGGCTTTTCCACAACGCTGTTGAGATTAATTGTACTGTTGTATAACATTTTTACACAATCCAATTGATAAAATTAACACAGATGTATTAATTTTTTTTGAACAATTGTTTTATATTTTTGCACAATTTCAATTGCAAAACATATTGAAAAATTTTGCATGGAGATTTTTCTCTGTGTATAATACGTAGGATGCCTAGAAGGCAGAGAATTAAAACAACGAAAAATGAAGCTGTGTATAGCTATAGAATTCGACATTGGGGTGAACCGAACCGAACAAGACACTTCGAAAAATTGATCCCTGTCGTGGACTACCATCTTTTTCCTATATAAAATCGTTACTACACAGAACAATCAGCCGTATCTTTTAAACAAATTATTTAGTAGAAAAACAGTTATTACTTGCTTTAAACTTGCATCAGCTTGTTTTGGAAAAAAAGCATCATAACAAAAACATTTCATGTAAAAAAAGCCAAGTACGCGAAAATGATATTCCGCAAAAAGAATTTAGATAAAAGTGAAGCCAAGTTCTTCAATTCAAATTTTAAAACGAAAGGGACTTATTAGTTTAGAAATGTTTTTTTTTAAACTTTGCTATTACAGCCAAACTTCTTTAAGGTTCAATTTAGCACTGTGCCTAAGAGTCATCTGCAGCCGTAATAGCCAAGTTTAGAAAAACATTTCCAAACTAGTAAGAATCTTTCATTTTAAAATTTGGAGGAGTTGGCTTTACTTTAATATCATTTTTGCGTACTTGGCTTGATTGATTTCACTCCTTTAAAGGTTTTGGCTAATATTTTAGTTTTAGAGTAGTAAAATATGCGGAATATTGTTCAAAACTTTTGCAATGCCATATTTAAAATTTTGAGGTTTTTAAATTTTTCCCATGGTTTTATCATAGTTCCTATCAGCCTCCCAAAGCTCAGATTTTTCGCGTTTCAGGAAGTGGGAATGCTATAGGGGAGTAAATTAGAATCTTAGGGTTTTTAAATTTTTTCCTATAGTTTTATCATAGTTTTATCATAGTCCTATTAGTCTCCCAAAGCTCAGCTCTCTAGCGTTTCTGGAAGTGGGCACATTACTTTACTTTATAGGGAAGGGAAGTAAAGTAGAATTTTGGGGTTTTTTTAATTCTTCCAAGGGTTTGGTGATTTTCTATCAGTTTGCCAAATTTCAGCTTTGTAGCGTGTCTGGAAGTACAGTAGAATTTTGATGATCTATACATGAGTGACTGAGTGAGTGAGTATCAGTTTTTTAACTGCTTTATGGAAGTCCAGAAAACTTGGAGGGATTGTTATATCTATGAAGATCTACTACTGTGCAAAGTTTGAGTTTCGTAGCTTATTGCGAAGTAGATTTTTAGATAGGTCAAATATGGGCTGAAATGTTTCAAGAAAAGATGGTACAGCAGTTGCGCGAACTTGACCGGGCACTACCGTGCCCTCAGATTATAAAATCTAAAAATTGGTTTTTCGTACGTTTTCACTTTTTGGGCTCTCATCTTTTTTCCTGCAAGCTCTTCAAATATGAGTTGGGTCAGGTCAGGTTAAAATCGTTGAAATTTTTATTAAAGCAGTTATCAAACAGACAAAATTAAACAAACAAAAGTAGTGCTCTTTATATACTTGAAAACCAGTTTTATCCAATTTAATTCTTAGTATAATAAAAAAATTTAATTTTGAAGATGTCTACCTAATTTTTTTATCGATTTGGGTAAACACCATTCCGTCTGGTGATAAAACTGTGATAAAATGATATTGTTCTCATTTTCAGTTTTTTTTACTAAACTTTACCTTTTAATAATGTTATAGTTATGTTTGGTTATTTAATTTGATACTAATGACATTTTTTGTGAATGTTTTCAATAAGGAATCTCCCTTTAAAATTCTCCTATTACAAACCAGGAGAGCAGTTATGTCAAATGTTCTTTCGAAAATGATACCTTCCGCGTCAGTTTAAAGACAGACACTATAAACTGATTAATGGTAACGGTGAATTGAAAAGAACATTTACTCCCTAGAGAGCATTTAACCTGGATTTTCAGGGGGAAGACCAAGGAAGCAACGAAACCTAAAAAAATTTAATATGGGTAAAATTTGGGTAACATAATTTTTGTCAGGATTGTGTCATGATATTAGGTACCCACAAACCCCTATAGTTATAAATCAGGAAAACAAGTGGGTGATTTGCAACAAATACATTTTTAATAAGAGTGTGGCTTGTCTGGTATCAAATAAAATTTAAAAAATCTGGGGGCACGGTAGTGCCTCGCCAAGTTCGCGTAAACTGCTGTACCATCTTTTCTTAAAACACTTCAGCCCATATTTGACCTATCTATAACTCTATACGGTGTGAATCCGAACCGAACCGAACTGAACCGTACCGTACCATACCACCATATAAAAAAAAACTTTTCTATAATTTTTTCCTGGATCCTAACTGAACCGAACCGAACTGAACACAACAGAACCGAACTCGGTTCACTTCGGTTCGATTCATTCACATCAAAAAAAGGGAAAGGAAAAAAGTCAGGGAAGTTTTTTATTTTTTTAAATATGTAAGATTTTGATAGTCGCTATTTTGTTACATCGCTATTTTGTTACATCGCTGTTTTGATAGTCGCTATTTTGTTACATCGCTATTTTGATACAACACTATTTTGATATGTCGCTGTTTTGTTACACACGCTATTTTGATACATCGCTATTTTGATAGTCGCTCTTTCATTACATCGCTATTTTGATAGTCGCTTTTTCATTACTCGCCATTTCGTACGTCGCTATTTTGAACATCGCTATTTCGTTCCGGAGCCCACTCACTCACTCATGTATAGATCATCAAAATTCTACTGTTCTTCCAGACATGCTATAAAGCTGAAATTTGGCAGACTGAACCTTTGGGAAAAATAAAAAAACTCCAAAATTCTCATTTACTCCCTTTCCCTATACATGTAACGTTATGTAAAAGTTACATTGCTACTTCAATAAACGCTAGAGAGGTGAGCTTTGGCCGACTGATAGGAAATATGACAAAACTATAGAAAAAAATTTAAAAACCCCAAAATTTTAATTTTCTTCCCTCCCCTATTAATGTAAAGTTAACATATGTAAACGTAACATTGTCCACTTACAAAAACGCTAGAGCACTGAGCTTTGGAAGACCGATAGGAACTATAAAAAAACTATAATAAAAAATTAAAAACCCCAACATTTTAATTTACTTCCCTCCTCTATAAATGTAAAGTTATGTAAAAGTAACATTGCCTACTTCCAGGAACGCTAGAGATCTGATAGGAACCAGAATACAACAATAGGAAAAAATTAAAAATCCTCAAAGTTTTTAATAAGGCATTGCAAAAGTTTTGAACAATATTCCGTATATTTTACTACTTTTAGAAGGCTGATAGGAACTATAATATAACCATAGGAAAAAATTTAAAGATCTCAAATTTTTTAACAAGGCATTGCAAAAGTTTTGAACAATATTCCGCATATCTTACTACTTTAAAACTTAAATATTTTCCAAATCCTTTAAAAAAGGAGTAAAATCATAATAAAAGCTTTTCATGTAAAAAAAGCCAA
Organism: Aspidapion aeneum; assembly: GCA_963576565.1. Taxonomy (NCBI): domain Eukaryota; kingdom Metazoa; phylum Arthropoda; class Insecta; order Coleoptera; family Brentidae; genus Aspidapion; species Aspidapion aeneum. The sequence continues at coordinate 66,239,412 of OY755044.1, read as the reverse complement.
GTACACGAAAATAGTATTAAATAGTAAAAAATGAAAGGTTCTTACTAGTTTGGAAATGTTTTTTTTTTAATTTGACTATTACGGCAAGCACAATGCTAAATTGAACATAAAGAAGTTTGGCTGTGATAGCAAAGTTAAAAAAAAACATTTCCAAACTAGTAAGAATCTTTCATTTTGAAATTTGTATTGGAGAACTTGGCTTAACTATTATCTTAATTCTTTTAAGGGAATACAATTTTCGCGTACTTTTTTGACATGAAATGTTTTTGTTATGATAATTTTTATATAAAATATAATCCATCATCGCCAAAACCACGAAGTGGCGTACCCACAAAAATGCGATTTTTAGATAAACCCACTAACATACATAAAAAAGTCGTTCTACAAATCCACTAAGGAGAGTAATTAAATTCCAAGTAGTTTACCATATCGAAATTTGTTTTGACAGCTGCTCAAAGCTGCTATGTGAAATTAACAAAAAAATTGTGAACGCTCTCCCGTAAAATAGTAAAAAATCAGGTACGCCACTTCGTGTTATTGACGACGATATCAAATGAAGAATAATTGTTCCTGGGGTTAAAAAAAATTGTACTTTTTAGTCATTGGGTGTGCCATAAAGGGATGAAGAATTTTAAAATACATTTTCTATAAAAAAGGCCTTGTATGGAATCGAAAAATTGGCAAATCAGTTTGAAGTTAAAATAATTCCATTTTAATCCATGCCTGGATTTCGGCAGGGCGGTTAGGGCGCTAATTATTTCCCCATGGATTCTAAACTCAACGTGGATTTTGCAATTCCAAACATTCAGTTTCTTGTTATTTGCAGTAAAGTCTAGAAATTTAGGAAAAGACACTAGTTTTTATAAAATGTTTATAAAAAAAACACCGAAATGCGCATTAAGAAGGACTTGTACAAGATTATATTATTTTTCATTTTTTAATAACCCAAAAATAAACTGGATAAACGTCAACTGGCCATAATTGGTGTCAAGCCTTAACAATAAATATCGTTTATTTGGTTTATATTATCGAAAATTAAAAAAAATCCTTGAATTTTTGCTCAAAACACGATGATGAAAGATTAAGCACTGTTTGCAAAAAATTATAATCTATTTATTTAAATTATTATTACTATTTCAAATAATGTTTTAGAAAATCTAGAAAAAAAACACCACTAATAATCATGGACAAGTTTAAAGCCACAAGTTTAATTATTATCATCCAGCTCCTTACCTATTTATACCAGTGGCGCACCCAGGAGTATGTCTTAAGGGGGGCCCGAGGCCTATGGGGGAAGGGGCCAAGGCCTCATGATGGCGTATTTTATGCTATTTTATCTTTTCATTCTTGAAATATCTGGAAAATATCTGAAAAAATCTTAGGCTTGAGGGGGGCCCGGGCCCTCCTGGGTGCGCCCATGTTTATACGATGTATTAATAGGGACCTTTTGCATGTAGTCCCATTTTTCTTTTAGTTTTACCCTTTTTCCCCTCCCGTAGATCCGTGCCTGAGTTACCTCGTGTGATCCTTATTTTTTTATAAAGGATAGTGTTTGAACTTACTTGTGTTTTAATAACGCAGGCTACTAGTGCCTTTATTTAGAGACATTAGGGACTTATTGGAATAAAACCTGACTTTATTTTAGAGTCGACTTTATTTTGACACATTTACACAGAAAACTAACAGCTGACATTTCAAAATTGACATACCAAAGCCAAATTTAATAATAAAGACGCTAACTTTCATTTAATAAATACCGACACTAATAAATCCGGTTTTTAAATACACAAAGGTCGAATTTTGAAGGAGAGCAGCTACTTTTTATATGTAAATCTGTCACCATAGCGTCGATTTTAAAATAAGGTCAGGTTTTATTCCAATAAGTGTCTAATAACGCTATGTCAAAATACAATGTAATTTTAAAATATTTTTATACCAGCTACCAATGCGGGGTAATCGGCAGATTTAATTTTATGCCAATTTTTGAAAATTATTTTTTATAAAAATTGCTGTTTATGTAATGTTTGGCAACAGTGTTCCCCAACTAACCAAAAGTCATCAATGCTCTGTGAAGTGCGTAAAAAAAATAAGTACACAGTAAACATAGGCCTAATCCTATATTTTCCGTAGTTGTTTTCGGAACTTTTTAATTAATTTTGCTTACAGAACACGAAACAGGCTTTTTACAGATAAATAAAGGATAAAGGATAAAAAAATAGTATCTGCAAAAGGTCAAAATTTGGGCTTCTAAATGTCACGTGACATCTGTCATTAAATGTCGCATTTATAAAGGATAAAGTTAGCTAAAGGAGGGCGTTCAAAAGGTACCTAATAATCTAAATCGGTTAAGTAATGTTGAAGACATGGAAAATAAACCAGGAGCCATTTTCAGCATAAATGTCAGCGCTTGCTGATTTAAGAAACTATTCACTTAGCTTGCTTAGCCGTAACTTTTTGTGTTTAAACGAATTTTTATAAATTTAAAAGATATTTTTTTACATTTATTTTTTAAATCTAAGCAAATGTGTCGATTTAAAAAATTGAGAAGGCGGCTACTGTTTTTAGAATTCAAGTTTTATAAAGGTTAAGTTTTAAGGTGTTTTGATAAAAATTATCAATTTTCTTTCAAAAAGCAAATTTGCATGATTTTATAATACAAGTTTTGAATGATCAAAATCGGTAGTAGGTACAACATTGTTCGTTTTCAGTCTGAATGCTTTATAATATCTGGGGGCACGGCAGTGCCCTGTCAAGTTCGCGTAAACTGCTGTACCATCTTTTCTTAAAACATTTCAGCCCATATTTGATAGGGTGACCATATGAGTTTTGCGTAAAAGGAGGACATCAGAGATAAAAAAGCCGGACAAGACGGGTCATTTTAAAAAACCTTCCTTAAAAAGTTTAATGAACAAAAAAAGTCTCTTGGGACTGAAAGGCCTAAAAAAATGGCTCAACACACAAGATAAATAAAAAGTTGCAATCTAGAAAATATCTAACTATGTAGGAACTAGAAAATCGAATAAAAAGAGGAGAGCAAAAATTTGCGCTAGACCAAAGGTTTTTAGAAAAAAAATGGCACCGCAGGCGAAAATTAAAAAAATGAAGCACTAAAAGTACCAAAAAGTTCTGTGGAAGACAATTCGCAAATTAAAAAGAAATCCTGAAAAATTGAAAAAAATTGCGCCACTGAAGGCAAAAATTTCGGAAAAATTTTACACTTCAGATTAAATGGCACTTAAAAGCAATTTGTCGGAAAAAAATTGCAATCCAAAAACTACTAGAAAATTTTTTTAAAATGCGCTGGGGGCGAAAAAAATTACACCGCAATAAAAATAAGTATCTTTTGCAAAAAATGCTACCGCAGAATAATTTTTGGTTAAAACAAAAAAAAGTTATGCAGCAAGCGAAAACTTAATAAAAGAAATAAATGGTGCCAAAAATTTGGGGAAAATGTTCCTCCGGAAACTTTTAAGTGACTTCGTTCCTGATATTCCTGATAAATTGTGCTCTAACCCTTCTAGATTCCTCCTTCCTAATCGGATCGCCAAAAAGCCGGACGACGAAAAAATCGGCCGCACATTTTCATTTTGCCCGAAAAGCCGGACTTGTCCGGCTTTATCCGGACGTAGGGTCACCGTATATTTGACCTATCTAAAACTCTACTTCGGAATGGGCTACGAAACTCAAACTTTGCACAGTAGTAGATCTTCATAGAATTAACAACACCTCTAAGTTTCATGGACTTCCATAAAGTAGTTACGAAATTTTAAAAAATAGATATATAGATCATCAAATCATCAATCATATACTTCCAGATATGCTACAAAGCTGAAATTTGGCAGAGAGAAATTCTGATTTACTCCCCTTCCCTTTACATTTAAAATTTGTAAACGTAACATTACTAACTTCCAAAAACGCTAGAGAGCTGAGCTTTAACAGACTGATAGAAAATATGATAAAACTATAGGAAAAAAGTTTAAAATCCCATTTCCAGAAACGCTAGAGAGGTCGATAGGAAAACCATAGGAAAAAATTAAAAAACCTTAAAATTTTTAATAAGACATTGCAAAACTTTTGAACAATATTCCGCATATTTTTACCCACCTGCAGCACGGCGAAAGGAAGGGTAATGTTTTTCGATTGTTGTATATATGTAAGTAAATATGTGTGTGTCACGCAAGAGCCTAAATGGCTGAACCGATTTTGATAAAAAAAAAGGTGTCGTTGCATTGCTACTGATCCCGAAGGTGCTATAGGCTATATTTTTTAAACAGGAATCAATTTTGTCACATGATGTAGGCTTTAAGGCATAAAAATTATCTAAATTTCAGGCGATTTTATTGAAATTCCTTTGATTACCCATTGCAAATGTCCTCTTATTTGCGCTAGTTACTTTGTAGTTCTCCCTGCTTCCACCCATCTCCCCTCCTGTCATTCCCCCCACCCTATTCAAAAACCATATTCGCATAATTTTATCAAATATAGAGCAATTTCAAACACCATTTTACCAGTTTAAAAAAACATTTCCAAACTAGTAAGAACCTTTAATTTTGAAATTTGTATTGGATAACTTGGCTTTACTTTTATCTCAATTCTTTTTATGGAATACCATTTTCGCGCACTTGGTTTTTTTTCATGAAATGTTTTTGTTATTGTTGAAATTATAAGGAAATAAAAAATATTAAAAAGTCTTGGCTTAATACAGAAACTTGTGACCGTAACAGCCTAACTAAAAAAGCAATGTAGATATTACTAGATTATTTTGAGTGTTTCAATGTTTATCTTAAGAAATTTCTCAGAACATTAAACAAGAATGATTTTAAAAAATCTCGGTTAAAAATTATAATATAAAAATAATACCTACCTAATGGTAATTTATGCTTTGCGTGTTCAAAAATAGTAAATGTTAAGAAGGCTGTAACGATTTGGATAAATCACTTTTAGGTCTCGGCTTGCCTTTACACCGTAAAATATTTTATTTCTCGTGTTGCCGTTAAAAATAAACATTTAGTACTATAAAAAAAAATTAATTACTTACCTTTTCCTTATTCTTATGGCAACATTTTGGCTTATTACATCAGCCTAACATGTTATTATCATGATTAACACAATCTATAGTAAGTATCATCAGTCATGGTGAGATGCTTTTAAGGATCCTTGGCGATATTTTGGCGATTAGTATAATAATTTTCCTCCTTTTTTACACGCTTCAATGCGTCCTTGCAAGCCACTGGCTTGTTCAAGGAAGGGTTGGCAATTATTATTACAACCAACTGCCAAAAGGGGAACTTAATACAACCAGTAGCTCACCCAGTCATTTGTCTTGGGGAGGGGGAGCTAGACCCCATGAGGTCGTATTTCATGCTATTTGGAAAGTATCTAAAAAAATTTTAGGCTTAGGGGGGGCCGGGACTCTCCCCTTGGGTGCCTCCATGATATAACTAACAACAGCCCCTAAAAACCTCTTCATTCAGCAAAATCTGTAACAAATAAAATAAACAATTATTAAATTTTAGATAAGATAGTCAAAAGGAAATATCGTACACTAAAATCTAAATTTTTTGACAAAAAACGTCAAGGAAGCGCATTATGCTTTTAGTAGCTTTTAAAAAGGTTTTTCATAACAAAATCTGTATATCTGCATTTCGGCATTTAATTGAAAACTGATATTGTTTTTTTAAATTATAGGAATAAAATTTAGGAACTCGGTACATTTAATGTAGGGGAAAGTCACCAAGCGCGGATTTGAAGGGGGTAACGTAGCCCCCCCCCTAATAATGTGCACTTTTTATTAATAATTAAAGGGAAAACAGGATAATTACCCACCCCTAGAAAAAAAAAATTATATTACAATATTTATTTAATATATATTTAAGTGCCTCCCCGTAGCAATGATTTTTTTAGATATTTTTCTCATATTTCATGAATACAATATTTTTCTATATACGGCACTGGCTATATAAACAAAGGTTCGGCAAAATTTTGGATTATTAGTAGTTTAATTAACTTTTTTTAATAAAAATCATTGGGGTACCTTATTCACTGATGCCCCAAAATAAAGATGGAGAAAATTTCCTTTTCCAAAAAGCAGTCAGTCAGTCGCAGCTTTTTTCAAGTTTTGCACTTGGCGTTCTCGAATTTTACCTAAAAAAGTTCCTCATCCATAAATTTTGATCTAAACAAATTTTCATTTACAGTACTTAAAGCGGCCTTTTAAAAAAGCGTATAAGGCCATTAAATTTTGGTCGTAGGAGGCAAGAGGGTAGTCGAGGCCTTTAAATACTTTAACAAATTCGAGAACCTAGGCAGCTATCAAAATAAGGTTTTCAGATTTAGATTAATATTTACATTTTCAACAATATTTGGAAACGTCGGAGTCACAGTTTGTGAGATATAAAAAAAGTCATATATTACTTACCACTGGAGCTACCGAAATGCCGTTTTTAAATTTAGATTCTGAATTACATTTTCAAAAAAATTGGATATAACGTCAAATTTTGACCGTCACAATGTTTTAAAAAAAGAAGATTGTATACACATATCTTATTTAAATATGTATCTCAAAAACGACAGCAACTAGAGTAACGTACTTTTTATCATGATCATCAATCATATCATTAACAGAACAAACTCATTCATATACTTACACCGACTAAGAAAATAAGTTCAAAAAAATATTCACTGCCTCCACTACAATAATTCTTTATTATGTAGTCCTATGATGGCTTTCGTGTTTCTTCATTGGTAAACTGGCCTGAGGCCATCATATGCAAAACTCATATAAGTAATGTAAAAGCACTAAAAAGCAATTATTTATAAAACTTATTTTAAAACTACTAACGAAGAAGGAATAAAGAACCTGTTGTAATATCTTTTGTCAAATTTTGTCCGCGTTTGTTCCTACACGAACATGAAATCCATTTTGAGTTGCAATTATTAACATCAGTTATTTACCAGATTTATTTATTTTCATAGCAACCAGAATAAATATATATGAACAACTAAAAATCTTGTTGGTACACTAATTCGCGAATTGAAGATGCAGCGGCGGCGCGTATGCTTAAATAGTGGGGGGGCAATTACCTTCTGAAGTAAAGAAAATTTTATATTTTACAAAAAAAACATATTATGGGTTTTGAAAGAATATTATGTAGTTTCAAAAAAGTGGGGTTCCAGGCCCCCCCTAGCTCACCTGACGCGTCGAAGCTGATAAAATACATCTAGATATAAAAACCTTTATAGAGATCTGAGCCCTGAAGGGGAGAAAAACTAGAGATATCCCAAAAAAAATAACCCCAAAATTAAATTTGCCTGGGAAAACAGAGTCTATTAAACTAAAAAACAAAGGAAAAAATCGGCAACACGCTAGAAGCTTACCTTCTGTAATTCTGCAGCAGTCCCAAAATTTCACTGGCGGCACCGCCCCTTGTTGTGACTGGAATTTCGGTCTTCAACCCGAAAACACGTGTGAATTCTTTTAGTTTTTTGGCGGAAGTGATTTCTTCATTCCCCTGCGCTGCAAACTCCCAGCGTGAGCAAAAAACGCGCATGATTTTAACAAAATGATCAGGTAATCAAAAAGAAAATAACTTTCAACAAAGAGAGAAATTATCACCTGATCGGAATTTCTCCCAAACAGGACTTTCTTTTTTTGAAGGTTTTTTCAGAAAGCCCAAAAATATCAAAACAAACTTTAAGGTTAGGTTTTCCAAAAAATTCAAAATAAAACAATAAAGAAAAAATAACTGGCAGCATTAAACATTCCGCCCACCATAAAAATTCCCAATTTTTATAGAAAAACCCAAAAAACAAAAAATCAAAAAAAAAAGGTTATTCCATTACCCAAAAGGTCTAAACAATAAATTAGCATTTTTGCAACAATAATTTTATCGCAATAACTATGGACGTCATACTTAAGTTAATTCAAATAAGCATGATTCACGCTACACAAGGCTTTGAAGGTTGGTTACTTGCTGGGTAACGGACATACCTTCACCAAACTACGGTCAAGTAATCCTTTCGCGGTTTTTACTTGCACGACACGGGGGATTCTATCTGGACTCGAGTAAATGTTTTCAATTCTACCGAGTGACCACTTCAATGGGGGTAGGTTTTCGTCTTTCAACGCTACTAATGTTCCAACTTTTGGAGGGTTATCGGGGGTATTCCATCTTTCGCGTTGTTGCAACGACTGTAAATACTCCATATGCCAGCGGCGCCAAAAATGCTGCTGGATCTGTTGAACAAGCTGCCAGCGATGGAGACGGTTTAACTTAACATTGGTTAGGTCTTCATCGGGAGGGGCTGTCAAGGGTTCCAAAGTGAGGAAATGTCCAGGAGTAAGACTTTGAAAGTCATGAGGATCAGGGCTCATACTACACAATGGTCGACTATTTAAAATAGCCTCAATCTGAACCAATACAGTCATCAACTCTTCAAAGGTTAGGATTTGATCCCCCACAATTCTCTTCAGATGAGTTTTCGTGGACTTTACCCCAGACTCTCTAAAGTCTCAGCAGCTTGCTGACAATAGGACACAAGGAGGTTATTTGCCCCAACAAAATTAGTGCCCTGGTCACTGTAAAGGGCAGCACATCTGCCACGTCTACCAACAAATCGGCGGAGGGCAGCCAAAAATGCATCAGTGGACAAATCAGAAACAGCCTCCAGATGAATGGCCTTTGTTGGGAAACAAACAAAAATACACCCATAAGCCTTTTGACTTTTTACACCACGACGCTTGGTTAACGTGATGGAGAATGGACCCATAAAATCTACACTAACATGGGAAAAGGGCTTCACCTGGGACACTCTAAATTTAGGAAGGTCACCCATGAATGGGTGCAATGGTTTGGGATTTACCCTGGCACAACAAAAACACTTGGAAACAACACTGTGAATGGCACTTTTCACCGACAAAATCCAAAACTGTTGATTTAGGAGGTACTCCAATAAGCGAGGACCTGGATGTCCATGCTCATTATGGAATTTTTCAATAATCATAGTGGTAAGCCTATGACTACGAGGCAACAACATGGGGTGTTTTACCTCATATGCTAAATCAGTGTGACGTAATCTACCGCCCACCCTGAGAACACCATGGGAATCAAGAAAAGGAGCTAACTTTCGAAGAGGCTTAGCACAACTCTCACCCTTACGTATCCTTTTCAAATCTTCAAAAAAAACTTCTTGTTGTACAACTCGCACAACAACTAAAGTAGCATAATAAAGATCTGCCTCATTGAGGGTTTTAGTAGGAAAAGATAAAGAAGGATCTTTTTTCACTCGAAAAAGTCTCAAACAAAAGGCAACAATACCCAAGATTTTACGCAAAGAGGAGTACTTAGTGAGTAACAGCTGTACTTCATCAAGGGGTATTTCTGTCACAAAATTAAAACGATTTTCCTCAGGGGGTAGATCAGCATCAAACGCATCAATTTTATGGTTCATAGGCCATGTTTCACTAGACTGGGCCAACCAGGATGGTCCAGTACACCAAAGAGGATGGTCTATCAATTGACCAGGAAGTAAGCTGCGGGATAAGCAATCAGCTGGGTGCTCCTTACCATTTACATGGTACCAACAGCTGGGGGGAACTTTCTCTTGAATAGTCGTTACACGATTGGCTACAAAAACCTTTCGTTTTGATGGACACGATTTTATCCAAGCAAGGGTAACGCTGGAGTCAGATGAAGCAAAAATCTTATCAATCGGGATGCAATCAAGATGATTGCCAACAAACTCCAATAGCTCTGCCAACAATACAGCAGCACACAATTCTAAGCGTGGAATAGAAATACTTTTCAAAGGGCACACCCTACTTTTCCCACACAAAAGGGAGATAGAAATATTTCCATCCAACTCAATTTGTCAAATATATACTGCACCACCATATGCACACATTGAGGCGTCACAAAAGCCATGCAATGCAGTGGTGACAGCATTTTGCTTCACAACATAACGAGGTATTGATATCGACGATAATAATGGTAGTTGCGACACATAGAGTTGCCACTGTGCAACAATATCACTGGAGGGGGTATCATCCCATGAAAGACCCTGGACCCCCAAACGTTGCATTAAACACTTAGCAACCAAAACAACTGGGGCTAGGAACCCGAGTGGATCATATATCCTTGCAATCTCAGAGAGAATGTTTCTCTTGGTACAAGGTCTTTCCATGGGCATCACATCATAACAAAACGAATCAGATTTTGGACACCATTTTACCACGTTCACAACTGGGTGGTGTGGAACAATATATGAATGGAAGTCAGGGTTAGAATTATCCAATTTCAGAAGCCCCTGGTCTAGGTAATCCTGAACAAATTCTTTGTACACACTATACAAAGCAGGATTCCTCAATAATTGGTTTTCCATCATATTGAATCTACGCAATGCTTGACCTTTAGAGTCACCAAGTTCTTGTCGAGGCTCTCTGAAAGGTAAACGAACAACATATCTGCCAAACTCAGTTCCAGAATGAGCGGCAGCAAACAATTTTCCACACAAATCCTCATCAGAGGGAAGAGGGATTTTTGGAGGGGTCGATTCTAGTTCCCAAAACTTTTGTAAGGTACTATCCAATCCAGATTCTATAGGGGAAGACACTAAGGTCAACAAACTAATGGGTTTTTGAGTTTTTACGAGTACCATCAATACCACCAAGGAGTATCCAACCAAATATTGAATTAATGACACAAGGTCCTCCATTTTCTCCTTTTTTAAAGCCCGGCACAAGCATCTGACCAAACAAATCAACACCAATCAAAAGGTCTACACTACTAGGTTGTCCAAAATTAGGATCTGCAAAATCTAAATCTTTTAGGTATGGCCACAGAATAGAATCATATTCTACAACAGTCACAGGTATAGTCTCACAAATTTTAGGAATAAGAATGGCATCACAGGAAAACAAACTATCAGGAAACTTGGCAGAGCCTATTTTCAATGTAACATTGCCATATGAAGTACTAGAAATCATGCCATTTATTCCCTCAATAGGAGTTCTATTCGGAGCTACTTTAAGTCCTAACCTCTCAGCCAAAGAGACAGTTACAAAGGACACTTCACTAGCAGAATCTAAAGTTGCCTGACAAGACACAAACTTGTTGTGGGCATCTAACACTAAAACTTGGGTAGTTGCAAAAAGCACAGGTCTCCTCTTACGAGGTTCAAAATGGTTGCTACTGGGTGTAGCGGTACACAATGCCTGTTTAGCACATTCACTATTAAGTATGTGGGGGCTCTCCCCTGGACAATCATCTAAAAACACAGGTCTCCTCTTACGAGGTTCAAAATGGTTGCTACTAGGTGTAGCGGTACACAATGCCTGTTTGGCACCCTCACTATCAGGTATATGGGGGGCCTCCCCCGGACAATCAACTTGGTGGCTCGGAGAGCTTTTCACAAAGTGCAACAGGGAATGGTGAAGACCCTGACACTGACGACACGTGGCATTTGTAGGGCATTGAGATACACTATGTTTGCCAAAGCAGTTAAAACACAATCGTTCACGCTTAACAAATTGATGGCGCTGACCTACTTCTAATTCCAGAAATCTGGTACACTTCACAAGCGGATGGTAGGGCTGTTGCTGGCAATAAACACAACCTTTATTACCAGACTGGCCTGTTCCAGTCAATAACACAGGATAGGGTGGTTTGCCACCCTTCCTAGGGGGTAGAGGAGGTGAGACCTCCTTCGGCTTATTCAAAAGAGAACTATTTTCCAAAGCCCGACAATTTTTCTCTAAGAATTTAAACAAATCTTTATAGGACGGGATTTCCCTATCACTATACTCAATCTCAAACTGAGTTTTCAATGGGGTATCAACATTTTGCAAAAGAAGAATCATTTTAGCAAAATCTAAAAGGTCTACATCATCATAGTTTGACAATGCTTCCAAATTTTCCCGGAAAGTGGACAACAATAACCTTAAATCATATGGGTTGCTCGATTTTGCAGAAGGGGCTTGACAAATGGACGTCCAATAATTTGTTACCAAAAGTCTTTTATTATTAAAGCGTCTAATCATCGCATCGAAGGCTACTCGATAATTATCCGAGGTTAGCGGTATGTTCCTAATTACAGATGCAGCCTCTCCCACCAGAGCGGTATTTAAGGCTTAAAATTTAGCTATTTCACTCTGTCAGCTTTATCGTGAACAAGTGACTTAAACATATCAAAAAGGTGGGTCATTTTTTAAGATTACCGTCAAAATGGGGTACCTCTATTCTTTTAATTTCAAGACCCTTGTCCACATTTACCAGGGAATGGTTCAAAATTGTCGGTGAGGCATCTTGGTAATCCTCCGGATAGAGCTCATGACAAATCGATCTAATTGTGTATTTCATTTCATCAAATTCCTGCACTAAAGTTTCCTGACTTTCTTGTATCTGATCACTACTATCCAAGCTTATAATTTCAAAATGCAATGCATCGAATTGACTTACCAGAGAAGGCACATCTTCCCATCTGGGTTTTAACTTTTTTGCCTTCTCTGCATTGCCTGGGCTTCGACGGCTCTATTATAAGTTGTTTTTAATTTATTAAAAACGCTATTTTGTTGTTTTTTCAAAATAGATACAAAAAAGTAGGTTTTTTCGCGACAAATTCGCTATCAATACCCGGGTACAGTTCGCTAAGAACGCGGCAACAATATCGTGCTTAACGAAAGCAAACAACGAAGGTAAATTTCGACGGATTTTACACAAACAAATTCGAAACCCGACGAATAATCAACAATTTTCTAACCTCGGAGGTAAACAAAACAACACGTGAAGTTGTGAGGTTAGAACACACAAACGTCAATGAAACGTCAGCCAGCAAGAAAAATAACAGGGGCCCGGGCCGCTGCCAAATGTCGAACGGGAGTTTTTTTTATCGCCGCACGAGGTCATAAACCAAACTCAGGGCAACCAACCTTCAAAACCATGCGGACTCTAAAAAAAACCGGTACAAAAACAACAATGTCCGAATCTGGCAAAAAAAAACGATAAAATGTCGTTGCTGCAAAAAAACTATAAAATTACCAATTTTTTAACAAAAAAAACTGTAAAATCCAAAGGGCTTTTTCAAAACATAAGGGTCTGAAGGACCAAATAGAGATCTGAGCCCTGAAGGGGAGAAAAACTAGAGATATCCCAAAAAAAATAACCCCAAAATTAAATTCGCCCCGTCTGGGAAAACAGAGTCTATTAAACTAAAAAACAAAGGAAAAAATCGGCAACACGCTAGAAGCTTACCTTCTGTAATTCTGCAGCAGTCCCAAAATTTCACTGGCGGTACCGCCCCTTCTTGTGACTGGAATTTCGGTCTTCAACCCGAAAACACGTGTGACTTCTTTTAGTTTTTTGGCGGAAGTGATTTCTTCATTCCCCTGTCACACACAGGGTGGCGCTTCAAACTCCCAGCGTGAGAAAAAAACGCGCATGATTTTAACAAAATGATCAGGTAATCAAAAAGTAAATAACTTTCAACAAAGAGAGAAATTATCACCTGATCGGAATTTTTCCCAAACAGGACTTTCTTTTTTTGAAGGTTTTTGCAGAAAGCCCAAAAATATCAAAACAAACTTTAAGGTTAGGTTTTCCAAAAAATTCAAAATAAAACAATAAAGATAAAATAACTGGCAGCATTAAACACTTTAATTAGATAACCATGTAGCAAACCGTTTTTTCTCTAAATTATACTCCACCTCTGAATGGTTTTTTAACTAGGGTCAACAAAATAATTTTATCCTCCTAAGCCTACTTAGCATAAATAGCAAATACAATGCTCCAAATACAAGTACGGACATTTTCCTGAAAAATTAATCCTTATCTAATATACCTGTTAATACCTATCAAAAGATAAAAAACGAATGTGTGGTGCTTTCTCAATCGATATTTTCATAGACCATTGACCGCCGAGGTCTTTCAACTTATAAACTAGTCAGGTATAGGAAAAAATACAGGGTGTCTTAGTAACCTAAAAGTTAAAATAATTAAATAATAACAAAAAAATGTTATATCGGAAAACCTACTGACTTTAATAATAATAATCAAAATAGATTGCCTGGATGTAAAGACAAACCAACTATAATCAGTATATTTTAATATACTACAAAAGGTCTTATTTAAGTATATTAATTACCTACTCACTTATCAAATAACTTGAATAATTTGTGTTACGCTAAAGCAGGTTACAAACTAATCATGAGATTTCGGTTGATAGCAGGCCGCAGCAAGGGGTTTTTTACTTACTTGCTACCATACTAAGTATGGTCTTAGGACAGGAAACCCATCCAAAAGCTTTACAAAAAAAATCAAGGCTCTTGTGCGTCACTAAGTTTTAAAAAAAGTTACCTTCTACGCAAAGGTAAGAAATCTTCTCAACCAACAACAAAAAACTATCGTTAGAATTGACAAATTTTCAATACACTTAGGGGAAAGGGGGGCAATATGGGTACTTTGGTATTTGGAACTAAGTTGGCTAGATATGTTATCTTTATGTTTTAGTTTTCATTTTAAGCGATTTGGAACTCCATCATACTTTTATTTTTATTTTTGTAAAAAGTTGACTTTGCCCCTCTTTGATCCGCATACCGGGTAAAATAGAGTACCTATATGTGCCAAAACGGGCGGAGCGGTTGTGTGATTTATAAATAATATTTTTGTAAGACAAGTTTTGTTTATTAAAACACTAACCAAGATTAAAAAGCTTATTTAAAAAAATAAAAAGATGTAATAAAAAATACATTTATAACAATTAAATTTAGTATTTACAAAATTTATAAAGAATTAGAGCGATATAGTCATCGCTGTCGAGTTTTGCGCCCATTTTTTGCAAAGACAACATAAAATACAACTTTCATTGATACCATAGTACCAAAAAAAAATTAAAAATTTGTGTCAAAATGGGGTATAGCTTAGGTATAACAAGGTACCCCGTTTTGCCCCCATGAAAAAATCCCGGTTTACCCCAAACCACCAGTTAAATTCAAACATAAATCATACCCATTAAAATGCTAATTTTACAAGCATCGCGTTTAATTAGGAATAAAATATAAGTGGGTTTATATTGTTCAATGTAAACAAACTCTTGAAAAATCTGTAAAAAATGTACTTACCGTCAGAAAATGCGCAAGCTATTTTTGCAATAAATAGCGCACAACATCACATGTTGAGCAAAAACCAACTTAAGCTCAGCCGACCAGCACCAATCATATTACAGAGAGTTAAATCAGTCATGGGGATAAAACATCTGATATTCATGATTTTATTCTTGCGTAGTTTACCTAAAACTGCAGTACCGCGTTTTACCCCCTTACCCCATTTTGTCCCCCTTTTCCCTTTTTGCTCCATGCTGATATGTATAATGAGCGTTACATAGCCGAGCGTGATGGCTCAGTTCAATTCAGTACCCACAAAAAGTTCTAAACACGCCTAAAGAAGTTTACACTTAATAAGTGGGCACACCCTGTAGAATGAAGGTAGGTTTAGGTGCAGCAAAATACAGGTTGTCGCAACCAATCATAGAAATACACGACAGGCATAAATTTCATCATAATGTCCACTTCGCGTATTCGAGTACATACTAAAGAAAAACTGTACAATGCACTCATCCCATATTTTTCAAGTGAACCTATAATTATGCTGTCTGTAAATTCGACTCAAATATTTTACGTGAATTTGTTTTGTTAAATTTAATTGGTCTATGTGTTTTTTAGCGGCTTTGTTAAGAGGGAGGGGGCCCGTAAGGCCCTTAAATCGGCACTGCCTAGTTGATCGTGTGTTTTGTTTTGGTTTTTACTTTTTTTTTTATTTACCTCCTTCGATCCTGACAATCATCTTCTGTCAGATTTTTTTGACTCATTGATCTTTGTATTAGGACGCCCTCTTTTTCTGCGCCCTATTGGTTGCCATTCTAGGACCTGTTTTGGTAATCTTTCGTCGTTCATCCGTTGTACATGACCGTACCATATCAGTTGCCTTTTAGTGATGTCATCCGTTATGCTTCCCTCGATTCCCATTCTTTCTTTTATGATCTCATTTCTTATGTGATCTGTTCTAGATATTCTCATTGATCTTCTTCTTGCATCCATTTCGACACTTTCCATTTTTTTTTCTGATAGGCGACAAGTCTCTACTCCATACAACAGCGTGCTTTTCACCATTGTTTTATATATGTTAAATTTTACATTCTCTTTTATCTCTCTGCTCCATAAAATACTGTTAAGACATCCAATAACCTTTTTTGCTTTTACTATTCTTTATTCCAGTTCTTTACAGTCTGTTCCTGTCTTATCAAATGTGACACCCAAGTATACATACTCATTGCATGGAGATATTGTTTGTCCATTGTCTAGTTCTAACTCACTTGATTCGTTTCCAATACATAAGTACTGTGTGTTGTCCATGTTCACTGTTAACCTCAACTTTTGGTATTCTTCCGTTAACTTTCTCGTGATATACTCCATGTCTTCTTTATCATTAGCTACAATTACTTGGTCGTCAGCAAACTGTAGTGTGTATATGGTAAATCGGTCGTTAAGTTGTATTCCCATGCCGTGCACTTTACGTTTCCAGTTTTTTAGAGCTACTGCTATATATATTTTAAAAAGAGTTGGAGAGATACAACATCCCTGTCTTAAGCCTTTTGTTACCAGGAATTCTTTTGAAAGTCGATTTCCAATTTTAATTTTAGATTTTGACCCTTTGTATCAGTGGCGTATATAAGGGGGGTCCTGGGGGGCCGGGCCCCCAATATTTCGTGAATACAAACATAAAATAGCATAAAATACGGCCCAATAAGGTATCGGCCTCCCCCGAAACTGTCTCGGGCCCCCCCCGAAACTTTTTTCTATATACGCCACCACTGCTTTGTATAGTTCTTTTATCGCTTTTATGTATGTATGATTGATATTAGTCTGCTCTAACACTGTCCATAGTTTTTCTACTGGAACGGTATCATATGCTTTTTGTAGGTCCACAAAGGTAACATGAGTCTCTATATTTCTGACGCTCCTTTTCTCAATTACTTGTTTAAGACAAAAAACATTATCACTACAAGATCTGCCAGCACGAAACCCACTTTGCTCTTCTTATTCTTGTACATGATAATCATTCTCTCTTAGATCTCAGAATCCCACCGTACAATCTACTTAGAATACTTGGAGATTTAACATAGGTACAATCTCTAATACAATCTCTAGTAGTCAGCTTGGCCATGGAAATTTTAAAACTTGAATTGTGGCTAAAATACAGACTTTTATTTACCTTTTTCTATGTTGTTACATACCTTTATGAATTTTCCTATATAATTTGGCCCCACAAGTTTCATTTTATCACTATTTTCCGATTTTTTCGCGATTTTCCGTGATTGTATTTCATTGTTTTTACTTTAGCACTGTCACTTTTCTGATTTAACAAACACAGGGTAGGATTTATTATTTTTTAATTATAAATTTACCTATACTTTATTATTATTAAATTACTAGCAACTTCACGCAATTTTTTCCAATTTTTTTTTTATTTGTTTTATTATAACTTTTCAAACTTTTCCAACTAGGTGGTTAGTATACAATTCAACTTTTTTTTAATTAAAAAAAATACATAAAATAGCGAATCCGAAATGGCGGATTTTCCCATTTATGATCCGATTTGCATCAAACTCGGAACTTTGAGATCTTTCAGGTCGCTGATTATTATTTTTACTTAAATTTTTAAAAATCAAAATGGCGGATCCAAAATGACGGACTTTCCCATTTATGAACCAATATGCATCAAACTCGGAACTTTGGGATGTTTATGGTCGCTGATTATTATTTTTAACTTAAATTAATAAAAATCAAAATAGCGGATCCAAAATGGCGGATTTTTCCATTTCTGAACTAATATCCATCAAATTCGAAACTTTGAAGTGTTCCAGGTCGCTGATTATGATCTCTAACTTAAACTTTAAAAAATCAAAATGGCGGATCGAAAATGGCGGACTTTCCCATTTATGAACCAATATGCATCAAACTCGGAACTTTGGGGTGCTTAAGGTCGCTGATTATTATTTTTAACTTAAATTTATACAAATCAAAATAGCGAATCCAAAATGGTGGACTTTCCCATTTATGAACCAATATCCATCAAATTCGAAACTTTAAAGTGTTCCAGGTCGCTGATTATGATTTCTATCTCAAACTTTAAAAAAATGTAAATTACTGATCCAAAATGGCGGACTTTCCCATTTATGAACCAATATGCATCAAACTGGGAACTTTGGGGTGTTTAAGGTCGCTGCCCACATAGCACAAAAATCACATCAACATAAAATTAACGTGAACAAAAATAACAAAGTTTTTATTTACTTGAAAACAACCTCATACCATGTAATATTTATTTTGTTAAATCTACATGCTTAAAGATAACTTAAAAACAAGAAGAAATCAAGCTATAAAAATCCCCTTTTTATTGAAGTTTCTGGTGCTGTGTATATAACGTGTATTTTATCCTCGTTATTTTTATGTACCAAATTCACACTTGAAAAGTCCTCCACAACATGTTCTAAAACGCCACTAGATTAAAACTTCTAAAACCTACTCACTTTCTGCGTCTTTTTTGGTCACGTTTTTTTAATAAAAAAATTTTTACTTAAAAGAGACGCGAAATGAAGTTATAAAAGTTCACTAGTTTAAGACTACAACACTTCAAGACAATTTCAAAGATGGCGCTCAAGGCAAGACAAAATATCTATATATCTATCTATATACATTATGTTTTTTTTAAAGCTAAACAAGATTTTTTAACAGTAAACACTTTCACAGAGTATTAATGTGTCTTTATCAGGTTAAATGACTGATGCGTCGTGATCGTAAAGGATCAGGGATCAGTTTCTTAACAGGTTTTTGGAGTTTAGAGGCCAAACCACTGCCTGATAGATTTCGTCAAAGTGAAAAATGCCGACAATAGGTGGCGCTGCTGCTAGTAAAATCTCAAAATTATTTGGTAGAAAAGTGCATGCAAGTCGAGTTTTAAAATTCGTGTGGAAAAGGCGTGAATCTAATGTGATTTTTACGCTGATAAAAATCACTTGAAAATAACGTAAAAATAGTGCTGTTTTAATTTGATAGTGGCGTTATTACAACGTAGTTTTTAGCAACGTTATTTTTTATAACGTTAATGAATGACCTATTAAGCTTGTTTTCATATATGAAATAAACGTTGTTCTAGCAGCTTTTAAAATCAACGTTTTTTTTTCTCACGCCTTTTTTACGTGTTAAACACGTGATTGTGCTATGTGGGTGATTATTATTTTTAACTTAAATTTATAAAAATTAAAATAGCGGATCCAAAATGGCGGAGTTTTCCATTTATGAATCAATATCCATCAAATTCGAAATTTTGGAGTGTTCCAGGTCGCTGATTATGATTTCTACCTTAAACTTTAAAAAAATCAAAATGACGGACTTTCCCATTTATGAACCAATATGCATGAAACTCGAAACTTTGACATCTTTCAGATCGCTGATAATTATTTTTAACTCAAATTTATAAAAATCAAAATAGCGGATCCAAAATGGCGGACTTTCCCATTCATGAACCAATATCCATCAAATTCGAAGCTTTGGAGTGCTTCAGGTCGCTGATTATGATTTCTAACTTAAACTTTAAAAAAATCAAAATGGCGGATCCAAAATGTTGGACTTTCCCATTTTTGAACCAATATGCATCAAACTCGGAACTTTGAAGTGTTTAAGGTCGCTGATTATTATTTTTAACTTAAATTTATACAAATCAAAATAGCGGATCCAAATAAATCCCATTTATGAACCAATATCCATCAAAGTCGAAACTTTGGAGTGTTCCAGGTCGCTGATTATGATTTCTATCTCAAACTTTAAAAAAATCAAAATTGCGGATCCAAAATGGCGGACTTTCCCATTTATGAACCAATATGCATCAAACTCGGAACTTTGGGGTGTTTAAGGTCGCTGATTGTTAGTTTTAACTTAAATTTATAAAACTTAAAATAGCGGATCCAAAATGGCGGACTTTCCCATTTATGAACCAATATCCATCAAATTCTAAACTTTAGAGTGTTCCAGGTCGCTGATTATGATTTCTATCTCAAACTTTTAAAAAATCAAAATGGCAGACTTTCTCATTTGGCGGACTTTCTCATTATGCATCAAATTCGAAACTTTGGGGTGTTACCAGTGGCGTATATAGAAAAAAGTTTCCGGGTGGGCCCGAGGCAGTTTGAGGGGGGGGCCGAGACCCCATGAGGCCGTATTTTATGCTACTTTATGTTTGTATTTAGGAAATATGTGGAAAATATCTAAAAAAATCTTAGCTTCGGGGGCGGCCCGGGCCCCCCAGGCTCCCCCCTTATATACGCCACTGGGTGTTACACTTTAAAAAAAAATCAAAATGGCGGATTTTCCCATTTTTGAACCAATATGCATTAAATTCGGAACTTTGGGTTGTTTCAGGTCTCTGATTATGAGTTCTAACTTAAAGTTAAAAACAAATCAAAATGGCGAATCCACAATGGCAAGGTTTCATTCTTGTGCAGTTTAGGCAAAACTGCAGTAAGTACGCTTTTTATTTTTTTTTAATTTAAGTTAAAAATAAGAATCAGCGACCTCAAAGTTCCCAGTTTGATGCAAATCGGTTCATAAATGGGAAAGTCCGCCATTTTGGATCCACCATTTTGATTTTTTAAAAGTTTAAGTTAGAAATCATAATCAGCGACCTGGAACACTAGAACTTTCGAATTTGATGGATATTGGTTCATAAATGGGAAAGTCCGCCATTTTGATTTTTAAAAAGTTTAAGTTAGAAATCATAATCAGCGACCTGGAACACTCCAAAGTTTCGAGTTTGATGCATATTGGTTCATAAATGGGAAAGTCCGCCATTTTGGATCCGCCATTTTGATTTTTTAAAAGTTTAAGTTGGAAATTATAATCAACGACCTGGAACACTCCAAAGTTTCGAATTTGATGGATATTGTTTAATAAATGGGAAAGTCCGCTATTTTGGATCCGCTAATTTGATTTTTATAAATTTAAGTTAAAAATAATAATCAGCGACCTTAAACACCCCAAAGTTCCGAGTTTGATGCATATTGGTTCATAAATGGGAAAGTCCGCCATTTTGGATCCGCCATCTTAATTTTTTTAAAGTTTAAGTTAGAAATCACAATCAGCGACCTGGAACACTTTAAAGTTTTGAATTTGATGGATATTGGTTCATAAATGGGAAAGTCCGCCATTTTGGATCCGCTATATTGATTTTTACAAAGTTAAGTTAAAATTAATAATCAGCGACCTTAAACACTCCAAAGTTCCGAGTTTGATGCATATTGGTTCATAAATGGGAAAGTCCACCATTTTGGGTCCGCCATTTTGATTTTTATAAATTTAAGTCAAAAATATTAATCAGCGACCTGAAAAATCTCAAAGTTCCGAGTTTGATGCAAATCGGTTCATAAATGGGAAAATCCGCCATTTCGGATTCGCCATTTTATGTATTTTTTTAATAAAAAATAAGTTGAATTGTATACTAACCACCTAGTTGGAAAAGTTTGGAAAAAATTATAATCAAACAAATAAAAAAAAAGGGAAAAAATTGCGTGAAGTTGCTATTAATTTAATAATAATAAAGTATAGGTAAATTTACAATTAAAAAATAATAAATCCTACCCTGTGTTGTCAAATCAGAAAAGTGACAGTTCTAAAGTAAAAACAATGAAATACAATCACGGAAAATCGCGAAAAATTCGGAAAATAGTGATAAAAGGAAACTTGTGGGGCCAAATTATATGGGAAAATCCATAAAGGTATGTAAAAACATAGAAAAAGGTAAATAAAAGTCTGTATTTTAGCCACAATTCAAGTTTTAAAAGTCCCATGGCCAAGCTGCCTACTAGAGATTGTACTAGAGATTGTACCGCTGTTAAATCTCGAATGAGAGATTTAACAAGTTGTGGTCAAAATCGACCCCCTAGTTACTAAAATTCCTCTGTAATTGTTGCAATCCAGCTTGTTTCCTTTTTTATGTCTGAGGATACGAATGCAACACCACGAAGTGCTCGCACATCATACCAGGATTTTTAATCAAGGCCAGGGCCAGGATTTTTAATCAAGGTTTTTCTCCTCTAGTCTTTGACGAGCCAACGCCATACTGTGAGGCAACAGCTGTCTTTTATACTATCCCTAAAACAAAGGGTTGCCACCTACGCTATGATCACCGTACCGAGGTCCATTCTCTCCGCCTTCCATATCGATGTGGTATTTTCCCGTTACCCTGGGAAAGGGACCCTAGACAGGTGCCAACTCTCCGGATTGGAGAGTACCTGGAATCTACGGAGGGCAGGGGTCGATTCATTTCCCCTGCTAGACATCTGACGAGGTCTACCCGTCACCCTTGGTTTTTACTTATTGCAGAAAATTTGCCAGCTTACTTCGGTGGACCCCAAGGTAATCCGCCTCGAAGTCACTTGGTGTTCGGGACAATCACAACTCATTCACTCCCACATTCATACCACATGAATACCACATGGGCCGACCCGCCAAGGACTACCACGGTAGGCTCTTGACTCAGGGAGGATTTAATTTTGCGTGATACTCTATCGTGCTATAGCGCCATGTACGCTGTTACTGCTGGACCATCCGCTTAACCTAACTTTCGAACCACGGCCTTGTATTGATCATCAACTTTGCCTACTTCGTTGATGCCAAAACACAGGAGTTACCCCTACCTCCGGTGAATCTGTATTCACAAACGGATCGGAATCGAATAGAACCCACCGCCCTCTGATTGTAAAGCGGGCGCGCGCCCATTGAATCATCAGCACGTTTATTCTTGATGGTCCATGACTTAATGTGAGGTGAGCGCTTACCTTTGTGGATTAATTTCCCTGTGCCAAAGGTGGTCCACTGGATGTTTATTCTTGACTGTCCGTGAGATACAGTGAGGTGAGGGCTCACCAAATCTTAATACGCTATTATTGACGACCGTGAGGTAAGGCTTTTGTGGTATTAATAACCTTACTTTAGATTGTCAGTTTTGTTTAACCAAGCTTTTTTGAAGTGTGGAGGTCCTTAACATTAATTGGTTACCTATTTTCATTTAAAAAAATTAAAATCATGGTTAGAAACGTCACAATAACTCACATGCAGTCATTTTCCCGTGGACAAAGATGGTGAACTTAAGATCATCGCTGGACTTAATTTCACCGGTGATCTCAAGTCCACATGTAAAAGTCGACATTTCGCCTACCTCACCTCACGGGCAGTCAAGAAGAGATGTCCCGGCCAGTTGCGCCTACACGGTAAAAAAAATTGTCTTAGATCGAAGAAAATTGCTTTGAAGTAAAATAATTTGTGCTTTCCTATTCACCAAGAGAAAATTTTCTTGATATTGCACAAAAAATGTCTTGCCTCTTTATTTTAATGTGAAACAGAAATTGTTTTATTGTAAATTGGAACTGAAGTAATCTAAGGCACCGTTTTCTTTGGAGGCAAAATATTACTTATATGAAGACAATTTGCTTTGTTACAAAATGGAGTGTACTGAAACAAAACAATTAAAGAAGAAAAATAATTAAATTTAGTATTTACAAAATCTATAACAGCGTTGAACTAAAAAGAAATATTTTAATTCAAAAACAATTGTTTTAAGGTAAAACAATTTATTCAAGAAAAGAACGTGTTTTCATTGTAGACAAATTTTTTTACCGTGTAGTTAATATTTGCCGCTCTTTAACGTCACATTCGTTATTTCCTTACCTCCGTTTAAAAAGTTCTATGTTATGTTTGAGAGGGTTTGGTTTAGTTTAATTTAAGAAAAGATAAAGAATAAATAAATTTTGCCTCAAACCCGAGGCTACCGTGACTGATACTGCAGGTGTTCCGTTTTCAGTAAATGTCCACGTTCCATCTTTCCTTTTCAGACCTCATCATCATCATTAATCACCAAGGTATACCATTTTCGCGTACTTAGCTTTTCTTTTAGATGAAATGTTTTTGTTATGATTTCACTCCCTTTTTAAAGGAATTAAAATATGCGGAATATGCTCAAAACTTTTGCGATGACTTAGCTTTTACCTTTTTTAGTTTTCCTTTTGAAATTAATACATTTCTATTAATATCGATTTGTGCTTGGGGGGCGATATGGAGTTTGTTTTTAAGAACTTGTCTATAACTGTTAGTTTGCCAAATCCCAGCTTTCTATAACTTCTGAAATCAAGCAAAAATAGTGTTAGAGGAAAGTCGCCTAATTTTGGATAGTTTTTTGAAAAAAATTTTTGTGTGACGAAAACATATTTTATTAATTCTTCTGTTCCTAAAATATGTTGTGACGTCAATAAAAACAGGGTACGCTCACAAAAATATGTATTTCAACCCTAATAAATACAAAAATTCGACCAAAGTAAAACAAAGCACTTTTTTAAATTTAAAAATAGGGTTCCCAAAATTGGATACCCTATCCAAAATTTGAAACCCATTTTTCAAAGTTAAAGTCACACACATAAGCTCTGTTTTCTCACTACCAGCACAGTCTTCGTGTGCCCATCGGAAGCAAATTGAACATTGTATCCCGGTTTCTTGGTTTAGATATCCAAATTTAGGTATACCTTCCTATCCAAAATTAGGCAACCTTTATATTCTAGGTTATGTGACTAATATCAAAAAGTCATAGTCTTGTTCTACAACTATTCTTGTACATCTTGGCTAAGTACTTACCTTTTAATAACGGTTTACACGTGGAGCAACTAAAAACTCGTTTTCACAATTAAACACATAAGCTTATGGCACCACCTAGTGGTGAACGTCTTGAAATACAACATTACGAGGCTTCGGGCCCCACCACGGGCCTCGACCCCCCAACTGGTTTTATCATAGTTTCTATCAGCCTGCCAAAACCCAGTCCTCTAGCGTTGCTAGAAGGGGACAATGTTAATTTTACATAACTTTATATGTATTTCATAACTTTACCTGTATAGGGGAGGGTTGTAAATAAAAATGTTTGGTTTTTTGAATTTTTTACAAGGGTTTGGTCATAATTTCTACTAATCTGCGAAATTTCAGCTTTGTAGAATGTCTGGAAGTACAATAGAATTTTGACGATCTATACATGAGTGAGTACTCACTCACGTGAGTGCAAAATTCGAGGTTTTTAAAATTCGGTAACTACTTTACCGCTTCATGAAATCCATAAAACTTGATTCAAGAGAAGGTGGTACAGCAGTTTGCGCAAACTTGGCGGGTCACTGCCGTGCCCCCAGATTCTCTGTCATATTCTTCGACATGTGTTGTATGGCGGGAACATCAACAATTATTTTAGGAGCTACCTGCGTTAACAACTATTTATGTCCATACCATGCTTTGCTGTGCAGTTACACATAGAGTTTAAATAATAGAAGTGCATATAAGGTTTTCAGCACTACCTACACAGGGTGTCCCAGATTAAAGCAAGTACACGGAAATTTCGGAAACGGTTTTGATAAAAAGTAGAAGACCTAGAAACAATTCGTCGATGTGCATCGATTGACCGTAGTCTTTACCTCATTTAACTTACTTACTTATCGTTTCCAAAATCCCCATAAATCACCAAGTAAAAATAAGTAGTTAGTTTAATCTTGGGGGGGATTCTGAAAACTGTAAGACATTCGAACGCCATCAGTAGTTATATTAAAATAACAAACAGTAGCGCACCCAGAAACATGTCTTGATCGGGCGGGGCGAGACGCCATGATATTTTGAAAATATCTAAACAGTCTTAGCTTTGGGAAGGGGGCGAGCCCCAAAGTCCCCCCTCTACGTGCGCCCATGATAACAAATATCCAACAAAAACCGATAGTGATATTTTTTTTAAATTAAGATATTGTCCTCATAAAAACATAGTTTTGTTAAAAAAAAAGCAACAACTATGTTATAAGGACCCATGATAAGTAGGTTTGATCAAATATACAGATCACTTTGTTATTTTATATGTCGGTGTAAATATTACCTACAACCTTGGGGTACGATAAAATATCTTACTCTAGGCCTACGACCTACCAATAATACTAGTCTAATGGCCCATTTATGCCCTTAGGAAAATTATGAACCAAGACGTGAATCGTAAGAGGTTTTAAACAAAATTAATAATAAAGACCTTCAAGTTTTAAATATTTTGATAATTTTTAAAGTTTTTATGAATTTCCAAAAACAATTTCAAATACATTCTAAAAATTCTAAAAACATTTCATATATACAGGGTGTCTTATAACTTAGGAGCCATAGTGCTGCATCTGATAAAGGATGTTATTTCTAATAAAAAATATTAAATAACATGAAGGTCGATCAACACTCATCTGCTTTTAAGATATATGATTTTTAAAGTTAGAGGAGTGGGTGAAAAAAGGTTTTACAAAAAAAAAGAAAATTTGTCACAGTCATGTGATCCAAAATAGTATTATTTCCTTTTTCGATAAAATAACAAGTTAAGGAGATATACGCTGCATTGTGGTACTCTCCTAGATGGAGTATTTTTAACTAGATTTATAGTGAGTTGGGGTCCTTTGCTCCACACTGAATTCTTAACGGCGAAATAAAACTACGTTTTTAGCAAAAATGCGGTTTCCGTTTTAGCGACCATAATCATAAGTACTCTATAATAAAAAAACCAAATTGGTGGAACTTCAAAAATAAAATTCAATAAAAAACTTACTAAACAAAGTGTCGAAGAAGTCCTTCTTGCAAACGCCACATCATCTTAACTTAAATTACATCCAATTTTAATAAAAACGACCATTAAATTAATTTAAATTTGTCTGTTTTTCACAGAGTGAATATAACCTTACAAAAACAAAAAATCAGCTGATTTTCGAGCAGAGAAATATAAATGGTTAGTTGTTGATGGATTCTCATCTTATAAGCAAAAAGTTTTCTTGATTTTGTTTTTGGGAGGCTCTTCACAAATTAACATTTGAAAATCAAACCATAAAAACCATAAAAAGAACTAGTACTAAACTTACAAATTAAAACACGTACTTGTAAAAGGACTAGCAATAACCAAATGTTGACAAAATACTTAATAGGAAATCCGTAAAAATGCTTCAAAACACTCTGTCAAATTTGAATGTAGAAAATCCTATTACAGCTGTTTTGTGTCAAAGAACTTAGCCAGAATACCAACATAAGGACAAAAAATATTTTTCTTTAACTTTTCTGGGTAATATCTCCTATGAAATAAGCAATGTCATAAAATCATACATTCCGGGTGGGGTTGCAACTTTTAAGCCTTTTAGCTCTTTAAAATCTTTATTCTCTAAACCTAAAGATAAAATCCCTTTATCTCAAAAAAGCGGTGTGTACAAATTAAAATGTACCGATTGTAACGCAGAATATGTGGGACAATCTGCTAGAACTTTTGAAAAACGGATCAAAGAACATCTAAGATCACAAAAATATGATTCGGACAACAAATCATCTTTCGGAACTCATTTAAGAACAGCCAAACACAATTTTAGCATTGATCAAGATTTCAAAGTTCTACATGTCGAAAATAAAGGGAGACGTCTAAACACTCTGGAGAATCTGGAGATAGCCAAATTAGAAATAACAGGAGATATTCGGAGTTTAATTGATAAATCTCCAAGTTATTTTATTAAAGCCGCAAAAGTCATAAATCAGTTCTCTTTTAAATAGCCCCTTCCCTCTCCGGGATGTTGATGCAGTGTGAATTATCCTATCTGTGGCTTCTTCCTTCGTTTTTTAAAATAGAAAGTAATAATAAATTTAATTGTTGAATTGTTTTGGTATTTTTAGATAATGACCTTTTGATGTTTATGTTATTGCTAGTCTTTTTACGCTAATTATTTATATTTTCAAAAAAGAAAATATAAATAATTAGCAGATTAATGTTTGGGTTTCGTTTTTAATTTTGTGCCGTTTGTTTTCCTGATGTGCTTGAATTCTTGTTTTTTGTTGTTCCAATGTACGATCTAGTCTGAAGGTCTGATGAAGACAAAAACCATTGTCGAAACGTTACCGTTGGATTAAAACGTATATTTAACAGTCTCCTTATTCCCACTAAATTTACCTGCAATTCATATTTATGAAAACTAAATTGCCTCGTCTTAGTGAGGCTACAATCAAGGAAGGTGTTTTTGTGGCGCCCAGATTAGACAACTTTTTCAGGATTCGACGTTTATTGAACACCTGAATAAAAAGAAAAAAGGTTTGGTTTGCATTCCAAAACGTGTGTAAGAACTTCCTGGGTAGCCAAAAAAGTGATTATTATGTCGTTCAGGTCGAGGAATTGCTCTTAGCCTACAAGGTCATGGGATACACTTCCTTCACTCGCATCTGGACTTCTTTTCTGAAAGTTTAGGAGTAGTCTCGGATGAACACGGAGAACGGATTTATCAAGACATTGCTAAGTTGGAAAATTGATTTTCAGGGAAGTTGAATACAAGTATGTTGGCGAAGTACTGCTGGTTTTTGAAACGAACTCAAGGTATAAAAGGAAAGCAAGCACCAAGTGAAGGTACAGATCTTTTTATTTATTATTGTTTACAGCTAAAATAATTCTCTTCACTCCTAAATATTTAAATTTATGTCGATAAGATTCTCATTATCATCGAAAAGTGATAAAAATAGATAAAAGGGCTGCTCCCCCAAAATGGTGGGTGGTAGAAGAAAATGCAAGCTATATTGGGATTCAAGGCGTCATTGTACATAAGAATCAGCAGAAATAATGCCAGGGCTCAAGATTTTTTATTTTTTGCAGACCAGTGTAATTGATCGATTTTTATAAAAGTAACGTTTTTATAAAGAAACCGTAATCTATAAGCTTTGGTGGTTGACAAGTGACAATCAAGTAAAACCTAAAACTGTATTTCACTAGTAACAAAATAAATGGATCTCATAGCTTTCTAGCCCATTAGCACACTCCAAGTGAGCTCCATACTATATCAGCACTGAAAGCAGTTTTTTGTAAACATCTTAGAAACGGAAGCTTCTATCAAGTTTTTTGTAATAGTATAAATTATTGAGAAAACGTGTTCTAGTATATTCCTGACTGACTAATCAATATCTAATTACCTCTTTACAGTACTTACACTATTTTATCAGCAAATTTCATGAAAATTGGTTCGACGGTTTAGGAGCTATCGTGGGCCGGACAGACATACACACACAAGAACAGAGGTTAAGACGATATTGCTAAGCTATAACAAAATACATCCAAGTAATATATTTTCGGCACTATCTGAAAAAAAAATTCGTCGAAAACAATACCTTTTCTTGCCAGTGCTGCGCGGGCTAGGAAGGTAAAAATATGTGGGGAGAATTTCCAACTATGGGCTTCGTTCTACACAGGAAAAGGTAAACGCAATTTTTTCTATGATAACAATAAATGCGCGGTCCTTGACTGATAATAAAACGACCATGTTTTATAATCATAAGGTAATACCTATTACATGCAATATCATAATATAGGAATTGAGCCAGGGACGTACCTAGGGGGGGATCAAGGGTCAATGTTTAGGACTCAAAAATAATAAAATATTTAGTAATGATAAGTAGTAGAGATAGGAGCAAATCGCATTTTTTTTATGGCACTATTCCTGGCCCGCGCGCATATTTGTATACAACACCCAGGATCGCCAATCGGCATTCGCCCGAACATCTCTGGTAAATAGCAGACGATATGGTGAATCGCTTGGGTAACTAACACCCGTGATCGCAAAAATGTTCGTTAAAAATCAGTCTTGAACAATCTTTCTTAAGAAAGAATTCTTAAATTTCTAACATACATATATTTTTTTAAAACATACTCTCCTGACCTCTTTCCCGGGATCCTAGAGAATGTGAAAACTAACCGTTGTCAATCGATCGCCAACGTAACCGAACCGTGTCAATGTAGAATAGGGCTTCATTGACACGGTTACGGCAGCGTTCGGGCTACAACCGAATCGCAATCACGGACGCCGTTTACAAATATGCGACCCGCGCAGCAATGGCTAGAGAAGGTATTATTTTCAACGAAAAATTATTTTTTGAGATAACGTCGAAAATGTGTTATTTGGGTGTATTTTGACCCATCTTAACAATATTGTCCTGATGTCCGTGTGTGTGTATGTATGTCTGTCCTTAACACGATAGCTCCGAAGCCTCCTAACTTTTTAATGGAGCATCGTGTCAATATGCAGTTTCCGGCAGTGGCGGATCCAGGATTTCGGGGGGGAGGGGCCAAGGACGAAACAAAAACCAGAATATATCTTTTTCATGTTCTTTTTGTTAAGTCTTAGCCCTAAAGTAAAAATTGATGGGCATAGAAAATGCACCGCAGGCGAAAATTTTTGGAATATTAAGTAATTTTTCTCAAAAAAATTTAAAAAAGGTATGTTACGGATAAATTTTGTTAAAAATTGAGTCTAATGCAGTGGAATGTTTTCCCTCAAACTAAAAAAAAATGTCAGGAAGGGGGGGGGTGCCCGGGCCCCTCTGCCCCCCCCCCTGGATCCGCCACTGGTTTCCGGAATATAGTAAACTACATTTTGCTTAATAATTTGTGTTATAACCAAAAACTTTTTAACAGCTTTAGCTTCTGAGATATTTACAAAAAACTGTTTTCAAGGATGATATATGATGGCTTCACTTGAAGTGTGCTAATCAAATACGTAATATTACGTATATGGTGCTAGCTATCAGATCCGTCATGGATCCATCTATTTCACAATACTTTTCATATTAATATGTATTTAATGTTATAAAAAATAGACAAGCCTACAAGTCGGGTTTAATAAACCTTGCTAGAGCCATTTGATAACGCGTTTGTTTTAACATTGATAAAAACGGTTTTATTGCAACAATTATTGCTGGCTATTAAACTATACTACAGTGGCGGCTGCTACAGGAAGGGCAACGGGGCATTGCCCTTCCAAAACTAGACAACAAACAGTATTTTTAATTTATTTATTAAAAAAAAAAATCTTTCCTTACGACATGATTGTCTAGTTCTTTTTATTATCTGTGGTTAACATCAAGCAATTAATTGGGTGAACATTTTTAGTGGTAATAAGTACAAGCCGTCAGAGCCACGGTTTCAATTTCACCTGTTTTTCAGCGGGGTATGGGTGGATGTTCTCGAGCGGGGCCGGAGTAATGTGTGTTTTAGTTGAAGTCGGCTTTCATCATCGTGCGGAAACGTCCGTTTCCCTTCTACACGATGCTGGTTCTATCCTTAGTGAAGACGTACGAGTTTGTTTTGATTTGGGCTATATCAGTAGTAAAAAGCATTGCCGGCGTGTCACTGTTTTAGTTACCGTTTGTTTTAAAATGGAAACAAATACCGTCGTTACATAATTAACTGTGTAAATTTAAATACGTTGACATATGAACTTCGATTACAAATAAAATCTTTAGGGCCACATAGACCGGACCAAAAATCCTAAAAATTAACCAAAATTTTAGTGCAAGTAATAAACAATTATACGATTTTGAAAACTGGTGGTGCGGTTGGGAATAACGAAATGCTTTTTTTTGCCTTATTTGTCTTATTATGAACAATTCACGAAGTGATCCTGCGTGGGTGGCAAAAGGAATATGTGATATCGAGCACTTTAGTGAAAAGTTAAAGACACAAAGTAGGTACTACTTATTTAAATAACCACATAGAATTTTCTATGCTAGGCAAGACTGATATTAGGTGCCAATTGAATAGTTCCTATAGGCAAAACATAATAAAAATGTGGCAAAAATAGACATATACGTAGTAGGTTAAAAGACTGTTTAAACTTTTGTGGGATTTCTGAGGTTGCTCTACGGGGCCATGATGACTCTGAAACTGGTGCTAATCCAAGTACTTTGCGCATGTAAAAGAAGAGCGAATAGACTTTATCTATAAACAAATAAACTAAAAACTACACCAGGTAGCTGCGTGTTTGTAAAATGCTAAAATAAAATTGTTTAGGTAAGTTTTTTTATTTCCTTTTCCATGCAACATAAATTTCTGCTCCCCCTCCCCTCAAATTATAACGTCACCAGCCGCCACTGCTATATTGTAATATTTAAAGCACATAATAAGCTTATTTTTCCCATTAACAAATATAATAGATGTGTACAGGGCCGTACCTAGAAAAAATTTTGGTGGGGGGGTGGTAGGGGATTAAAAAACTTTAATAAAAATTTGCGTATTGTGCAATTGTCTAATTTGTTTTTCTAAGAAATCTCTGGGGTTGGATTGATCCCCCCCTAGGTACGGCCTTGGATATTTTAAAAAAACGGATACAATGTTTTCCGTGATAACTTTTAAACTATACCATCGATTTTAATAAATCAAACTGGACTGAAGGGTATTGATTAGGCTTTTCATGAAAAATATTATTTTTTCGCCGTCTTAGTTTCCATGATGACAGAATCAAATAGTGTTATTTCTCTTATGTTCCAGAAATTTTTTAGAATGTTTTTTTGATTCGAATAAAAGCCCTATTTTCGCAACGCACCACAAGGTATGAATCTTTAAAATCGGTTTAGTGTTTCAATAAAAAATATTATTTTTTCAAACATTGTTTTACCAAATATACAACTGCCTTCTCGATTTTATCGGCATCCATTTTCTCATAAAATTATTTTGACTATAAACCAATTTGAATAAAATGTTTAAAATCCGATTACGGACATAATAAAACTTAAGCCTTGAAAGGGCCTCGTTTGTCAGTGGCGTATTTAGGAAGGGAGGGGGGGGCCTGGGAAATAACCTATTTAGTCAAGACATACAGCATATATTTTCCCATTTGCAAAAACCAACTATTTTACTTTCGGGGCTTTTAATATGTTTTCAAAAAAAAATTTTTTTATTTTTTTTATCCCTACTAGGGAGCCATCTTGGATATTTGAACAAGGTCAAAAGTGCCAGAGTGGTATCAAACAGATCCTTAAAGTAGAGCTCTTGGACTAACAGAAGCAGCAATAAAATTGTCTATATACTACCGCAAATCCAACCTTCTGGAAATATTCCTGACTAAAAGTGAAATTTTCTGAGGTAAAAATTGTAATTTTGAATAAAAAATATGGATGAATCATCGACTTCTTTACTCTCTACAAATAAAAGTCTAGTACCAGCATTTTGGACGGTAGATACGATGCGTTATGGACAAAGGCAAATATCCTAAAATCATGGGGGCGGTTCGGTTCGGGACGGGAGGGGGTGTTGAATTCATAATCTAATTGAATTCAGATTGTAAAAAATCTGTTGAAAAAGGGGGGCAGCTGACCCCCCCCTCTCGCCCTTCTGGATACGCCTTGCCACTTATGCTTATTTTGGGGCCCTTGGGACATGATCAATTTTTATGGCGAAATTCATTCTTTTCGCTTGCAATCAATTTTATTTGTGTTATACGAGGACAAAAAAATCTGAAGTTTTAAATAATCAACAAACAAAAGCAAACTAGTATAGATTTGTTAGTAAAGTAGGAACCTCAAGGATCTAAAGATGTATAACCTGTAATTAATATCAAAGAAAAAAAGGGATTCAATTTTGTAACGCTATCAAAAAAACCTCCCATATGCATATACCTTATTTTTTAAATCCATACAAGTAAGTTAAAGAACGTATAAAATTTGGAAAGGGAACATTCCATTTATCCAGTATACTGGTGTCTGGAAACAAGCCCGTATTCCATGCAAAGTAAAACATAAATTTTTAATACCACACGAACATTTAAGGGTGCCCATTAACCACTTTCCATTCTTGGAAATTTGCCCACATCACCAGCGGCAGATTTGGGTTCAGCGTCATAACCACAAATTTAAAAGGGGAGTAAAAGCGAATGAATTTCTGCAAACACTATCGTTATCCACTCCACCCGGTCATTTTGTTGCTAAACTTTTATAAACTTTAACTTTTATGATTTTCTTGATATTTTTTCTCAAGCGCCCCATAGACCAGGGTTGCCAACCGTCCCGGTTTTTTTACGGGACTGACTTATAAGGGATTTTTCTATACCCGATTTGCCACGAAGATATATTTGTTTTTATTCACGGGTACTAAACTACGTTTGTAGTATTTTTGGCTTATGCTTCGCTGACTCGACATAAAACGTTGCGACGGCGGTAAAAATGCAATATGCATTGACCCGAGCTGAGGGAAAAATTATGTCAGGGTTATGGGTACTATTTTACAAGCTTTTATTTAACTTCACCTGTATGTATGTAGGTATGTGGGTATGTATGTAATCAAGTCTTCCAACTCATTTTTGAAGAACTTCCAAACATCCGATTGACTTCAAATTTCGCATAGCGTCTTAGTTCCGATGACAATACAATAATATGGTTTCATCGGGTACCTACCTCCCCCCTAACGTGAGGGGGTGGAGAGGGGGTAAAACTTTAGCTTGTCCGATTTTAACCAAAATTGGTATCTGAAGGTTTTTGAGGATCAGAATTACGATATTTTGATCAAATTACAAAAATTCATTATGGCGGATTTAAAATGGACGATTTAATGTCAAGTTTTTCTGATTACTTTCAACTGACTTCCACGTATCCGATTGACTTTAAATTTCGCATACCGTTATAGTTATATCTCACTCCTAACCTGGAGGGCGGAGAGGGGGTAAAATTTTAGTTTGTTGGATTTTCATTAAAATTGGTATCTGAGGGTTTTTGAGGATGAGGATTACGAATTTTTGATCAGATTACAAAAATTCAATATGGCGGATTCAAAATGGACGATTTATTGTCAAGTTTTTCTGATTACTTTCAACTGACTTCCACGTATCGGATTGACTTCAAATTTCGCATACCGTTATAGTTTCGGTGACAATCAAATAATGTGGTATCACTGACTGCCTACCTTCCCCTAACCTGGAGGGCGGAGAGAGGATAAAATTTTAGTTTGTCGGATTTCCACCAAAATTGGTATCTGGGGGTTTTCGAGGATGAGGATTACGAATTTTTGATCAGATTACAAAAAAAGGCAAATTCAAAATGGACGATTTAATGACGAGTTTTTCTGATTACTTTCAACTGACTTCCACGTGGGTATCTGATTGATTTCAAAATTCACATGCTCTCCTACTAAAAAGGGGGGGGGGGCGTAGAAGAGGTAAGGCTTTAGTGTGTTCGATCTCGACCAAAAATTAATCCTTGCGTATAATGATCATAATAATAATGAACAGTTTTAGGGAATGATCACACAGT